>OZ022513.1:41492497-42092497 GCA_963989385.1 Ctena decussata
TTGAGACAGCGAAAAGAGTGGGAAAATCTTCGCCTCCTTTATGCTGCGTCCACGATACAGTGGACCTCTAACCCAGTGCTCCTACTGCTACTAGGCGACGGAAACACCTTTACCTTTTATATTATTGTCACTGCTTATGTCTGAAATTCTGTCTTGTATAATTGAGCCGCGACACGACAAAACCAACAAAGTGGTTATGTGCCCAGCGCAGACTCAGATCAGCATGGGCATTTGCCTAGTCTGATCAGAAACTTTGCTAAAGGCTTAAAGGGTAGCTAAGGGGCGAAGCTAATTTCATGCGGACAGCGAAGACTCTGGTCAGGCTGGGCGGATGCCCAGGCTGATCTGAGTCTGCGCTGGGCGCACAATCACTTTGTTGGTTTTCTCGTGTCTCGGCTCAATTATCTTAACTGACGGTTCGGTGATGCTGTATAGTAAAAGAACTGAATTAAATGCTTGAGTAACAGGACCGTGCGTACATTTCGATCATGCATTTTTTTTCCTAAACAATAGATTATTGTCGTTAGTCAGTATTTGAATTATAGGTTGCTTTTGTAAACAGATCACAACGATCACATGACAGAACGACTCTCATTTGCAGAGAGAAATCATGCATTTGGGATTTTAATAGCTGGCTGCTAATTATGGTTTGTGGGTGGCTTAATGCTAGAACCACGATTGTTTAGCGATGAAGTATATTCTTTCTTTTGCCTCTGAGTATATGCTTGAATTTTTCCTGTAGCACTCTTGTAACTTGAACGTACTCCTTTAAATAAAAATAGTGATACAAAAACAAAAAGCTTACAGCATGTGCAAACAAAGTTCTTCTGTTCCACTGTTTAGAACTACTATTCTGGAGTATTTATTGAGCATATCTATTTTGAAATAAGAAGATGTCTTTCGCCTATAAATTAACAAGCTATATTTGTTAGGGAATAGAACTAATAAGTAGTATTGCTTTCGTTCTGATCCTAAAATTTGTATTGACGACATGTTGTACTTTGTCCTGTTTACGAAATAAAATATGTTTAAACTAAAGCTCTTCTCATTTAGCCTATGCAGCATTCACTCTGTACCTGTTGGCAATAAACTAATAGCACGAAATGCATATCGAAAAACGAGGTCATAATTTTACAGTGCAGATGCATTTGAACATTCTGTAAGGCATAATTTCAACTAGCTTGGCTCAAATAAGATTGCATTTGAGCCGTGACAGGACAAAACCAATAAAGTGATTGTGCGCCCAGCACAGACCCAGATCAGCCTGGGCATCCGCCCAGCCTGATCAGAGTCTTCGCTGTCCGGATGGAGGTAGCTTAGACCCTTAGCTACCTTTTAAATGTTAGCAAAGAATTTGATCAGACTTGGCGAATGCCCAGGCTGATCTGAGTCTGCGCTGGGCGCACAACCAAATTGTTGGTTTTCTCGTGTCGCGGCTCATTTATGTGTTATGCGTTGAATGGCAAATATAGGCAAAGCCTTACGCCAACACACATCGTGTGCTTTCTTTCCAAATATAGCTGAGCCGCGACATGAGAAAATCAACAAAGTGGTTGTGCGCCTAGCGCAGTCTCAGATCAGCCTGGGATCCGCCCAGTGCGACCAGACTCTTTGCGAAGCGCTTAAAGGGTAGCTAAGAATCTAAGCTATCTCCATACGGATTGCGAAGACTCTGATCAGACCGGGCTAAATCTGCGCTGGGCGCAAAACCACTTCGTAAGTTTTCTCGCGTCGCGGCTAAGTTTATACAATACTTTGTAATGTCGTTGAAACACCATAGACGATGACTGCAAACATCTTCCTCCCACAACCCTTGTCTCCAGCCTATCTTGTGCAGGTAAATGTCTATCCCTTTTTACTCTTTCATATTGATGCTCCATTTCCTGTTCTGCCTATCTCTACTTGCATGTACCATACCTTTTACTGTTCCTCGCCACGCCAGAAGACCTTAAAATACATATAAGTGTTCGTTTCTTGCCCATGATCGGAGTGCGTCGTGTTTTCAATGGCTTCGTTCATCCTTCTGTAAGCAGCCACATTAGTCGTATGTTTTTTTATTAAACAAGATATTCTGAGACCTACTGTACCGTCTTAATTCAAAGACATACATTCTGTTTTTATCAACTGCTGTTTACAAGTATATGGAAAGACGGATATGGCAAAGCAGCCCCTTAACTTTATCTTAGACCCAAGATATCTCTCCTTATCTCTCAAAACAACTCCAACCATGCCACATCCGCACTGTCATGACCGGTTATAATCCTTGATAGCATCTCAGGCTTACAGCTGTTAACGCAGACAACCGCTTTGTCGTATTTTAAGCCTGTCACCGTACCTACCTTCTGCCCTTTTACCTGAATCTCCCTTTGGATGCCCATAATGCTGTTTTAAACACTTATCTGCATTTTATACAATATTTATTATCTTGCTTATACCGCGGTCACACACAACACATTGCGGATAGGGCGAATAGTTGCGGATAAAATCCTCGGTCACGGTTAATCCGCGGATTTTGTGGGCGTGGCCTATAGTTTGATGAATTTACGGATATAGTTATCAATTGATGCGGACAGATACGGGTGGAAAAGGATAAAGGCGGATGTCAGCGATTAGATACGTTCCCTTGAATTGGCACGATGCGGATGGATACCGACATGTTCGGGCTACTGACCTTCTGTTACATTCTTTAACCTTTAGATGCGGATAAATACCTTTAGATACGGACTGTTGCGCGGGCCTAGCGGATACAAAGATAGAAAGAATTAACTGTGACGTCCAAATCGGTGTCTACTCCATTTATGCTCCAATCACGCACACACATATACGGATTTTGCGGATGCTACGGATGGCCCGTCCGTATCTAGCCGTTTTATCCGTAACGGATCCGCATCGCACCCGCATACGCCGAACAAGACCCGTAACTTCCGTAACTAAAGGTAACGATCGCATGAATCGTATCAGTCCTCGTCCTGGGGATGGGTTTAGTTACGGATTAGATACGGAACAGATACGAATTAGACACCAGTTAGATACGGATAGATGCGGATGAATGCGTTTAGTGACGCACCATTACGGTTTACTCATCCGCGCCCGAGTTTTGAAACTTTTCAAAATCTAGACGCGGATCCTGCGGACCCTACGGATATGACACGGACAGTTACGGACTCTGCGGATGCGATGCGGATTCATTACGGATAAAACGGATAAATACGAATAGATACGGAGAGGCCATTCGTAGCAGCCAAAGAATCCGTATATGTGTGTGTGACTGGGGCATTAGGCGTATTTAAACTCAGGAAAAAAAACCCCGAAGAACAGGCGACACTGATTAAAAAAGTAAGTGAAACTGATTCTGACGTGTGAACTGCTGCTAAAGCATGGATAAAATTCACGATAGCTGACCAAGGGCTGAAACCAGGATTTTTATAGAAATGCGTAGTGCGTGTAAGAATCAGCAAGGTAATGGCTATGAGGCCGAAAAATAGTGCCCTGACATTTTCGTTATCTTTGTAGCATTGTGGTTGAATAATGTAATAATAACGACCAAACATGGTTTTCCATTGCATTAAAATATGCCAGGTCCCTCTGGGGTTATCAAACCTCGGCCTTCGGTGTCGGCTTTCAACAGCTTCCGTGAAGACTTGGCAAATTTTAAAACATGAAAAAACATGTTTGATCCTATAATAAACTTCATTCAATACCGACAGCTCGGTTTTTATTTTCATATTTGTCTTACAGTTTTCTAGCCGAAGTTATCAACAACAAGTGTCTGCTTGCTGTTACGAATATAGACGGCGAACCTGATTCTGCCCAGTAGCCTTACAATTTGTGTCTGGCTATTTCACAGGACCAGATCGGGTCGGGCACTGCTGGTGTTAGAATACTGTACCTTATATGATTCTTGTTTGTTCATTATGTAACTTATACGAGTATTGTGCGATATACATGATTTCAATATATATTTTGGAGACGAATTTCTAATGTTGTTATAACTTGTTTCTGTTCCCATTGTCATGATTGTTGGAAAGCGACGGAATAATGTTTTATTTGGTCTGAGAACTTCTAGATGGTTTATATTCCCGGACAAATATGTCCCATCTACTCACATGCACTTTGTTAAACAACGGTTTACCGACACACATCAAAGTATGCCGTTGCCAGTTTTTTGTGTAGACATTTAGAGGCAATTTTAAGATGCTCCTATTGAATGGCAATGATTAAGTTTTAAGTTTCTATAGCAAACAAGACTCTACACGGGTTAGTATAAAAGTAAAAAGTATGCAAAGACCAGGAACTGAAACAATCAAAATCCAAATCCAGCCCTCAAACCATAGTTGGAAACAACTAAGATTACAAACAATCAAGATACAGAGAACATATGGCCAACCGAGTGAGCAGCTTGTTCCCAAAAGGTGGCCACTCAGCAACCCAAACCGAACCAAAAATAATAAGAACATACATAAGGTAAAACATCACAGAAACTCTGACACCAAAAACAGGCAACACAGAACCACAACAGAACTACCGCCTTGGAACGGTCAGTAATGAATTACTGGGGGGCTTAAATCGATTTTACAGGCCCAACCTCACCCTCAGTTTCTGAAGTGGTACAAAACATTTAGTTGGTAGTTCGGTTCGCATGATAACCCTCTAACTCGTCAATGAATCATCACGGTAAACACATAAATCAAATTTCAACACCATGAAGAAGCAAAGACGAGGACTCAACAGATACAACGGGCCGTCTGACAGGTGGAGATCCCTGTCCTGCCAAACGACCCCACTGGAAATCTGAAGCAAAAGAAGGTCACCAGTTGAGCCCCGGTGGACCAAGCAACAGACAAAAAGGCTCCGGTCCCAACCAACTAAAATATATAGCTTTAGGTCGGGGCCATCATAGAGTCTGACGACCGATCCCCCGGTGTGCAATTAAAGAGTGCAGCAAAGTTATCAACCGTGATTGGGTTAATCACTAAGCATGCAGACTGTCGCATAACATTTAAATTATAGCCAATACGTTTGTGACGTATTATTATTTTTCGGAATTGATCAGAAAAATCAGTCCTACCCTTAATCTTTTTGAATTTGTATACTAAGTCACCATAAAATTCTGGTTCCGATAGGCCTTGGTGTAAAAGAAATTTTAATCCGACATCAAATTTTGAAACCAATTCATGGTGTCTGCGATAGAATTTAGAAAAAGCCTTTCTAAGCTTATGATACCGATAGCCCTGTTGAAGAAGTTTAGCAGTTAAACATTTATTACGAGCATTAAAGTCATCTACATGACTACACACTCTAGCAAATCTTATAAGTTGAGAAATATACACTCCATAAGAGGGACGACGTGGAACGTCACCATCCAAAAATGGAAAATTAACTATATCAAAGTCAAAGTCATCACGTTTATCATAAATTTTAGAAGATACAAAACCGTTAGAAATAGATAGATGTAAATCCAAAAAGGGGGCCTCGGTATCTGAAGTATTAGCTTTATTCAATTTAAGTTCAGGTGGGTAAATTTGGTTAACCATGCTTTCAAAATAAGGATTATCAATATTCAGAAGATCGTCTAAATATCTAGAGGTAGAGTTAAATGCCTCAATGATATCAGCTTGATTATCAACCGAAAGAGAAGTCATGAAATCTCTTTCATAACAAAATAAAAACAAATCGGCCACAAGAGGAGCACAATTTGTACCCATCGGAATACCAACAATTTGTCTGTATAACTTATTACCAAATCTGATGTAAATATTATCTAAGAGATATGATAAGGCGTCACATACATTCTGACATGACCAAAGACTATATCCTCTATATATTTTACGGTCAGTAGAAGTGAAAAACGCTTTCTTATCGTTACAGGCAATATAAAGGGTGTCTTCATTTTTGGAGAACTTTTTGAAGGCCCTCTCAATCAAATCAACAAGTTTTTCCTTTATTAAATTATGGGGTAATGTGGTATAAAGAGTATAAAACTAGTATTTGAATACGTAGAAGTTTACATTGAAACAATTTCTGCAAAGTTTCAGCTTTTCTAGCCTTATGGCTATTTAGGAGTTGGTTATGTAAAATATATATTTACCATTTTTAGCATTTCCAAATGTGCTTTAGCCACCTAAGTACATATACTTGAGCTGTTGACATAAGTTGTTTATTGTTTTCTAAAACAAAAGATGCTATAACTGAAATTTGTTTTCTAAAACATTATAGTTTAAGGAGAGATGTCGTTGGAAAATGTTGACAACGGATGCCGTATGGTCAAATGGTACGGACGGACGCCTGATGCCAAATCATAGCCTATATTTGGATCTTAGGAGCTTAATGACATAGACACACTATTTTACGATAAATGTATTGGCAAATATAATTTCGAAAACAAATAAAACTGTATCTTTACTTTTTGCATTTCTTTTATGCCCTTTCGTGTCAATATTATAATTAGTTTCTCGAACCCTTAATTTAGATTCTGTGACTTAGAGAACATAATAATAAATAGGGACTATTTATTCCTTTATGTATTTTAATGAAGTCTCCAAGTGTGTTGGATAAACTTGAACAGTAATTGTGTTTATAATATGCTGATGTCTGTATATCGTTCAGACATATCAGACAGACGATAATTGTGAAAACGATGGATGGGTCTCCTTTACAGTTTGTAGTTTAAATACACGATGATTTTTCTACGTTATAACATATTGTGTATTATTTTTGTGTTTGTCAGGACTCTAGGTACATGTAAGTACTGGAGTTATTTGTTACTACCTTTCTCAATTATTGTTAATAACAAAAGCAACGGCCAACGAAACACAGACTGAGCATTACAGTTGACTAATGACTAATAACAGAATGCGACTTGTGATTTGCTCTACCTTATGATTAGACCTTTATTCCGGCTTATGCGAACTGCGCATATGCACGAAAGCTCACGAGATCAGCGTAAAACAACAGACACCGTGAATATTTTAAAAGCTTGCCGGTATGTTTCTGGAGATACCTGGCCCCTAGGTTATAAAACATAACTACATTCTCAAACTCAAAATAAAGCACACAGATTGGCTGCTTACGAGCACATGCTCGGAAGCAGCCTATCAGTGTGCTTAATTTGAGTTTGAGGTTATTCGCAAGCTTTATAACCTCGGAAACTATTCTCAAAATGAGGTACGCAGAGTAAGACTGCATTTTAATGATATTTGTATAATCAATTAGATAAAGCATTTTAAAGCTAATATTATCATGTTTACTCGGCACGCGAAACAATTTATGCACAATTCAAAAGACCATTAATTACACGCTGTAGTTTAATGCAATATGACAAGATTTAAATAATTGTGTGTGTGTGTGTGTGTGTGTGTGTGTGTGTGTGTGTAAGGTGCGGAGTGGGATTTTTTGGTTGGTTGGTTGGTTGTTTTGGGTTTAACGACCCTTTGAGACAATATTTCAGTCTTAATCGGGCCGTCTCCCAAAGAGAGGGAGAAAGAAGAGAGAACTGATAGACGAGAGAAAAATGTCCCGTACCTACGGCAAGCACAGAATGCCCTTGCCCTACTATTATCCAAATCAGTAGGACGCCCCGGCACTGGTACTTATACCCAGCACCATCGCATCACCAAACCACCCTAAGTGAAGTGAGAAATGAGCCCAATTATGTCTGTAGAGGATGCTGTCAACTCTTTTCTTTTTGTCATAATGAAATAATGTATATTAAAAGTAAAATGCACGAAAATAAAATAGTTTTCAATCAGGTCTATAAAGAAAACCTCGAAACGGATAGATTTTGGAAGATACAAAATTACTAATCACTCTTATTTTAACCAATTATGTTATCCAGAACACAAAATATTTGGAAAGCTTCAACACATTAGGTTTACAAACAAATATGTAAGTCTTTAAGACAAGCTGCAATCATATTTCAAATAAGCAGGAAAATTTATATCGATATTGTCACACGTGCTTGGTGCGTAATCGGTGATAGATCATGACAACAGGTTGTTGCTTCCAAGAAGGCTGACTTGTGACATACGAGGGGCGTTCATTTAATTGTGTCATTGGAATTCTACAGGGTGCGTTTTTAGTGCCATTCACATTTCATTTACTATAACTCTTCCAAGTATTCTTCCTTGACGGAAACACACTTTTCAAGTCTCGAAATCTATTCTGAAAAGGCATAGAAGTAGACCTTTTTAGTTATACCCTAAAGACACTGGTAAATACCACTACCAAGTGCACTTCGGGATTCATAACGACGACCAGAAAAGGATTTTCTTTAGTAAAGGAAACAGGGAAAAGCCGCAGGGACTAAGGTCTGGCGAATAAGGTGGATGAGAGAGCTGAACTACCTTTTCCTCTTTCAAGAAGTCTTGGACAAGAACACGCTTGTGTGCAGGTGCGTTGTCATGGATAAGACACAGACCTTTTAAACCGGTTGCAGGTCTACGTTTTTCATAGTATACCTTTACTTTTGACAACACACCATTCTTATAAAATTTACCTGTGATTGTCTTGCCATTTGGTACGGAAATTTGAACAATGGGTCAATCGCAATTAAAAAAAATACCGCATACAAAACTTTTGCAACGCTTTTAATTCTTTTGGCAATGACAAGCAGCTGTTCTTGGCTGGCCGGGACGGGTCTCATCTTTCATGTCATTTTTACCACCTCAGACAACATAAATCTGAAAAAGGGGATGTTTAACCTGGTGTTCAACGGAATTTTGCAACCCTCAAAATTGTATAATCCAGAACTCTTAACTCTGAAATGTAATTCCAAACACTCTTCAACACTCAGATTTTTAAAAGCAAGCTGCCCTTTAGTATGAAAACCTTCCCTATTGAAGCAGTCATTACATTGATTAACTTTGAATTCTACTGACTCAGCTACCCCCAAATCACCTTGTAGTCACTTTTTATAAGGACATGCCGAAGAACTCTTGGGATGCTCAAGTTTCAACTTGTCAGCCCTGTAACAAGCGCCACAAATGTGCCGCACTTGTCGCATGTGACCCTTGACATTTTTCTGATGCGAAGATGCGCTGAACAAACATTGTTGTTTGTTGTAGTCTGAGCACCACCAGACCTGTTCTTGTTCCTTAACATAATTTTCCCTTCTAAAGCAAGGTTTACTCCTCAGAGGAAATCTCGCTATCATGGGAGTTTCAATTTCAGACGTATCCCCTGACCAATTACTCAGCCCAATTTCTATGCGCCGGACCCATGCAGCGTAGAACTTGAGCAAGGCTTTCCACTCATAAATATTCGCAAAATACATCAACTTTTTCAATAGCTTCAGCCTGCCCAATCTCTCAGCTGCAGAAGTCTTCTTGCTTAGAATTATTCCCAACTCCCCCGCAACAAACATTTTAATGTCTAAAGACATGAATGAAACTGACTCTGACACAAATTCGTATTGCAGTGCAGAGTGGGGCCAAATTTGTGGATACTTGACCGCATAAGAGGATTTTTTATATAGACCCGATTTGCGAGATTTACTCTTTTTCTTAACCCTACTTTTGCACTTTGAGCTAACTGAATTATCAGTATCAATAGGGAGGTTAAGATTTAGAACTTGTACGCGTACGGCTACTGGTAGCTACACGTACACGTACAAGTTCTAATTATAGTTATTAAAAGTTAAGATAAATGTAACTTGTACGTGTACGTGTAACCAAATAAATGCGGCGCATTATTTTAGATGGTCGAAGTAATTATAGAAAAGGCTTTCTGCATGAGTTTTCGTCCGTGTGTACGTTTGTGGGTTCACATTATCTCCTCTGTACCAAATGTTTCTGTCCGTTTTTGTCGAAACTTAACGTTCTAATTATTTTGGTGTCAAAAAGAAAGCATACAGGCCCGTGACCAATATCACACCCGGCGACCATCTTATATATACCACATTTTTTTCTAATAATTGCACTGTTACAAGGTCCCATAGGTTTTACGGGAAAAGACCCGGCATCTGGCTGCCAGGCCTTTCACCATAAAAAGTACGGGATACTACTTTAAGGTTTTGATATGGAACGCGACTGCATTGTGTAAAAACCTTGCTTTAAATCTACATTTAAATTCTTTATAATAAATATACAACCAAACGCGGAATTAAAACAACTTTTTAACACAGTGCAGTCAGTTTCCGTCATAAAAGGTTATGGTACTATCCTGTATTTTTACAGTAACGGAAAGCCCCTACTACTGTCAGTTCACTATACCTGGTCATACCTGTGCACACTCACTTCTTCTCCACCTTCCCCGATTTTTTTTCGAAAGCTTTCATTGATTACAACGACCAACAGAAGCCCCTGTGTGTTATCCTTTTTTATCGTTTATTGGTAATGTAGCCCATACCCACCCATCTTACAGTCTGATTTCCCCACTAAGATTGGGATATAAATTATCCCGACCAGCTGTCCCACCTTAAATGGACGGACGCACGGCGCCCCGTTTCTGCGGCCATGGTTCGTACCGATGAGGTGCGTGGCGGAGGGTGGGGGACGTCGTTACGACAACTGAAATACACATACTTCCAAACTCAGTCCCATTTATGATGCTGACATGTGACCACATGAATTTTTAACTGCTGGCTGGGAGATTGATGCTGTAGACTCATGATGACGAGATCGCGGGTTCGATTCCAGTTAAGGTCACGTTTCTTTTCTGCATCTTGTTTCTTTCAGCGTCGTCCATATCTCATATATTTCCCTAATACGCTCCACATGACTAAAATACTGTTGAAAGGGTCGTATAACTCGAAATCATTTATCCATCTATCTTTACAACTGCGGAGATATCTACAACAAATACTGCCTTTGCCTCGCACGTACCACCCTCACTGTAAACATTGGTGTTCCTTCCTTACGCTTCACTGATTTTCAAGGGAACGCTTTAAATCATTTCTCAGATATATGCTCTCAACTCTGATACAATAAAATAAAATGTACATTTACGAATTCAATCCGAAAAATGAATTCAAAGTACACGTTCATTAAGCTACGTGTAAACGCCCTCCTAGAAGTAGTCAGCGTCTAGAATTTACTTCTAACTGGTAGAGAGTATGCAGTTTTTGATGACGTATGCACACAATTCATCGCTAGACGTACACGTACACGTACAAGTTAAAAATCTTAACCTCCCTAATGTCTCCCTCACTACTATCTTCTGAAACTGAAGAATCGGACAATAAGCCCAAAGCAGACATTTGCTTATCAACATCTGCATTCAACCCAGTTAATGCTCTTAAGTCCGGTAAAGTTGCCTCACCAGGGGCTTCAAAAGAGACACCCTGAATTGTCTGCTCTTTAATGTCTAATGACTCATTTTCTCTAATATTTGATTTACCAGTCACCTGTTTTCGCGGTTTCACAAGCTCACCTGCTTCCTCGGATTTTTTAAGCTGCTGCTCGGCCACGAATAATTCCCGACGCAGCTTGTCTAGTTTAACAGTTCTTTCTTGCTTCTCTTTTATCATAGATGAAGCCTTCAGTTGAGACTGCACCTGTTCTAGTGACGACTGTAACTTCTTAATTTCCTGGTCCAGAACAGAAATCTCACTTTCGAAATTGCTCGGGTCAAGGTCATCGCCTCTTGTTGCTGCAGCTGTAAATTCAGCCTCCGATCTCTCAGACACCATGGGAGAACCGGACCCCTCCAAAAACTCGTGAGCGTCCATATCTGCCTGAGCTACACCCTCGCTCATCTTCTTATAATTAACAGCCGGCATATTTCTTTTCGGGCGTACGCCCTGGCCCTGATCAGTCATTCTTTGTCTTGGGGATGGCCCTACTCCTGTGCAGTGAAACACTACTGGCTGAACGCAGTACTTCTGACTGAGAAAACTGCATAATCAATTAAAATGATCTAGTCCCTGGCTGTATAAGATCATGTAACTGTCAGCTACGCCACAATAAACACAAAACACATTGAAAGTCTCTGAATGATTTAATTTTTTTTCTATAATTCTTCTGAGAATAGAAGATCTAAGTGTGTCCTCGACTGAAATGTCGAACAATGAATAAGGACTTGGTTGGCGCGAGGGATACCCCCTTCTCCGCCAATCAGAACTCTTGTTCTATTTAAATGTCAATGACGTCAATTGGCGCGCGAGGTAAATTATTTGCACCAGTCGGAACGCACATAACACTAAAGTTCTACACTCTCAGACTGGTCCACCGTTTAATTAATGGTTATGAAACATAACCACCAAATTTTTTATGCCATCTGAGAGCTGACCTTTTAGAGACAAATGATGTACCATGTATCTGACACTGTTCACTATATATCTGTGAAACTGAAACATTCAGACCAGCGTGATCTTTAATGTAGGCACAAATTTCATAGCTTTTTTGTTTTCATTAGGCATACGGTAAGGATTGAGTGTATATTAGACTAGTTTAAATAAGCTCAAACTATCGACTATCCGACTATACTAAAAACTATCGGTGAACACTGTTCGTAATGAAGTACGGCAGAAAGAATACCAAGAAGAGCGTGTTGACTTGGGTTTACATTCTCAGTGCATTTATTGGAAAGCCCTATGATAAACCATTAGAACGTAATGCAGTTTTACTTCAACAACTACATCGGTTCACGCGACGCTACGTGAGTTAAGTGACGTCAAAATAAACCGTGGTTCTCTTCAAATTGATTGGACGTAGGCGACGTTGTGACGCTGTTTCGCTGTAAGTAGAAAAATTGCAGAAAATTATGGTCAATTAATAGATAGAAAAGAATGTAAATATAAGCAATGAACTTAATTTTTCTGGTGTTTATCGAAGTATAAACTACATTGGGTTGATAGCAAAATTTTCATGAACCCCTTCGGAGTTCATTGACTTTGCACGCGACCCATTGTAGTTTATACTTCGATAAACAACAGAAAAATGAAATTCGTACCTTAAGTAATAACATCATAATTAGGGTAACACTCAAGGCCATAACGCATTCGTATAAAGGAAGCTGTACCATAGATGACTGACTTCAAAGATATCTCAATTATCTGGAGATGTCAGAACAATCGTCCAGGAAGAAAGAAAAAAATATTCTTGATTAATATGACAACAAATGGGGACATACGTGGATAATTTGCGGTGAAAAAAAATGAAGAAACATAACAAGGTGTCTTGCAATGCTGATCTTTACAGTTCTCGCTTGGCAATCAATTTGACACCTTCGTTTGCCGCATTTTTGCTACTTCACGTTTCACAGTTCTGAGAAGAAATTCGTATAGCACTTTATTAAACATTTTGCATTTAAAAGCCCCATCGCTCTATCAGCATGAAATATTTTATCGTGAGGTATAGCTGCAAGAGCTCTTGTCGCAATAGTCTCGTCATTAAATGGCCGTGATTAGCCATTTTTAAAGCAACAAAACATCCTTCAGTTCACTTTAAAGGTTTGAGGACTGATGTGGGTCATTTAAGTTGGCAACTAAAATGATATACTGTCGTTTAATAAACTTGAAAAAAAAAAATATGGTGAAATTACAGTGTATAAGCGTGGACCCCCACTCATTGTCCCGTAGCTTGACGGGAACCAGAAAACGAAAATTATATGTTGTAGAGCGATTTGGCATTTCACAAAAACATGTTCCTTCTACCTTTAGGCAGTTTTATGAGTATATGCACATCAACCCACATTTTATCACCAGACGTTAAGGTTAAAGCCTTTTTCACAATGATTTGTATTTAGACATTTTTACCACTAGTAGAGTATGGAAACTTGAACATTTATCGTCGAACAACATTCACGCCACACTTCACTATTGAAGCGTCATATATCGCAGCTTGCAATATAAAATGTAAAATGAAGTATAAGATGTGAAGTAGTAACAATGTTATTTGAAGTCTCGTGTATTACAGGCGCGTAGTTATTTGATAACTCAGTTTGCATTTACAGTTTACAATTTGTACTTAAACCATTTTATGACAACGACAAAAGAGAAACGAGCTCTTTTACACCCATTCACTGCCACCACGATCACAACTCTGTTGGAAACCTTTAAAGTATTCCTATATTATACCTCACACTTCCCTTGAACTGACCTCGATCTACCAAGCTCTTCCAATAGAGGGCAATTAACAGAACAACGACAGTTGATGTTTGGGCCGGAAAGGTTGACCGAATCGTCCCGACTATTTATTGATGACAAACTGTACCATGCAATCTTTCCATGCAAAGATAATAACCATGCATTGTAATAACGTCGACACTCATCATCTTATCTAGCCACTCAAAACAACCCCTTCAATTTTATAGAAAAACAGTGTGCTGATTCGGTCGCGGCTTTCCGCTGAATGACTAGCCCAGCCAAAATATATCACTCAGATTTGCCAAAATCTCTGCACGCTAGCGCCATCTACCATGGTATATCCGAACAATCAAGGGAAAGCAATTTTTGTCTAATTCATTACATTAAAACGACAAAAATTATATTTTATGAAACAAAGTGTGAGATCTGAGCTGTCTGGAAATACGCCTAAATGATGAGCTGTGAAATATGAAGTATACAATACGAGACGTGAACTCACAAACATATTGCATACGTTCCTGTTAACATTTCACATCCTACTGTACAGTTCACACTTTGATAAAGGTCCCGGTTCTTTATCATTGGTATTAAATCATAATATTTCGCGTCAGATATAATTGGAAACTTTAACAACAGTTGAACTGATTAGCAAGCTTTTAACACATATAACATTATTGAGTTTCACGTAAAAAGGGTTGAAAGAAGATTTAGGTCATTCTATCATAACATGGGTGAAGCGGTAAAAATACAATGCGCAGACAGGGCCCCATGAAGCGGTAAAAATACAATGTACAGACAGAGGGTCCATTGTTAGACAGGGAACCAGAAAAGGCATTGTAATTTGATATACGGATCGTGATTGGACAGCTTTCAACAAATAAAACTCTTCGAGTTTCTTTAAAAAAGTTGAAAACTTATCTGAATAATTTTACATGTAGTTGGCCTGTTCTCGAAAATATATATCGTACTTTGTTATATGGTAATAATATAAAGTACAGGAGGAAGATCCCATTTACTGCCTCACACTTTTCAACTCAGCGGTTCACATCTGGTGATAAAATGCGGGTAACTGTGCATATTAAATCATATAATTGTCAAAGGGAAAATCTTCCTACCGAGTCTGTTATTTTCATTTCTTTGGTGTATCCCTTACTTCCAAAGGATGTAACTGCTTATGTTGTTGTTGTTTCAATTCTCGTAACGACGTTCCCCGGGTTGCTCAGCTGTACGTAACCATAGTTGCACCCCCCCCCCCCCCGCCGAGTGTCCGTCCATATTTAACTGTACAGAAGTCTTTCATATTCAACTGCAGCTTGTTTTGCGTCGTGTGGCGGCCGTAAAACGTCTCCCCGTACATCATCATATTGGAAGCTTATATTTTCTGGGCCTTTGGGATCATTGAATTCGTTTCGAAACATGTTGAAAATAAGAGTTCTGATTAAGCCGGTGCTAGGGAGAGTGACCGGTGTGCAAATTTCAGTACTGGCAATGAACAGATTCAGTTAGACCGAGTCTGCTATTTTCATTTGTCTTGTGTATTGCTTGCTTCGAAAGGATCTAAATGTACACAGCTTATTTACAAGCCCAGCTTTAGTTTTACACATATTTCCTCATATGTTATTTCTCTTATGCCTACAAATGACTCCTCCGTTAGACTCTTGTCTGTCCGTGAGCGCCGTGGTCGAGTGGTTAGAGATACTCGTTATGGTTCAGAAAGTCGCCGAAAGGTCGTGAGATCGAGCCCTGGTTTCGCTATGGAACGACTGAAAGACACTCTCTGGTAACCCAGCAGTAAATAGGTACCTGCTTCGAATTAGAAAAGGATAAGGCAGCGAAAAGAGGGGAACGGGCTCCGCCTTTCATTTGCTGTGCATACGACACAGTGGGCCTCTAACCCCCAATGCTCCTACGGCTAATAGGCTATGGGAACCTTTACCGTTTTACGTTAATCAAACGTCAGAACAGTCGAAGATAATTAAATGGGGTAGGAGGACAATCATTCGATTCCATGTACGGTGCTAGTGTCTCTGTGTGGGTTCAAAGATAAAGTTTCGTAATGTCTTTGTCATTGCTCCGTAAGAATAAAAAGGAATGTATCTATTTGTACAGAGGATAGGACACGGGTTTTACGGCTCTTCTAGAATATTTCACTTCTGTCAATCAGTTAATCAGAGGTGGGTGAAAAACGGAGAATCCGGTGAAAAAGACTTCACCTTCCGTAGGCAGAACTTTGCCTTCTCCATGTATGCGGCCGAGGCTTGAACACACAGCGGTGAGATACCTATTGTTTGAGCCACAGAGGCCCGTATCTATACTTCAAAAGAGTAAACATTCAAGATACTCGTCTTACATCTTGATCAGCCTTTTGAGATATCAAGTTGCTCGAAACGAGCCCTAATAAGTATTCAGCAGGCTGAAACTTGCACACTGCAGCTTAAACCGACTGCAAACTGCGGATGTAGCCGCGGAATAGGCTATCTTGCCAGTTCTCGTTCCAGGCAGCTAGTCGATGGCCCGATATAAAGAATGGGAGTCAAATAAAATGAATGCAAGTATGTTATACCACTTACACAGATTGGTATGTCCGTATAAAAGACGCTTCGCACTGGAAAGTTAGCTGCTTTTGCTAATCGTAAATCGGGGCCGTCGATTCGTGCGACGATGATAAGTAAGTTTCAGTTTCGGAGAGCCATACTACATATAATTTGGAAAACAGGATGGCAAGGACCGGCTGCACTTGCAGCAGGTGTGGGCTGGTATCTTCTTTTTCTTTGTCTTTTTCTTTGTGAGACGGCTCTATAAAGACTGATATGCTGTCTTAAAGGTTGTTTAGCCCCTTTAGGAGGAGCATCAAAAAGCAGTTAGATTTCGTGTCAATCCTAGTTTAGTGTGTACGTTGTAATATATAATATATATGTGTTACGAAAACAGAGAAATAATATGTTTAAACGAAGCCCCAAACAATCAACCAACCAACTCATGGTATACTATTCTTGAAAGAGTTTCGTAGAATATCTATTCACAAGGGTGAAAGTGAAATGCGCACGCTTTTGATGCGCTTGAGTAACTGACTATCTGAATGCGCGGATTTAGCTTTCATCATCGTTTGGTATTAAAGAATAAGTTCATAAATTTGATTATTATTCAATGAATTTTTCGGGTTTTTACAAATTTGTCTCCACACAAGGCACATAAATGAAGTGAAACTGATTAAACCATAAGCTACCTATGTCATTAGAGATCAAAATATATTCGGTGTGAATCCGCCACCCGATAGTCTTAGTTCTTAGTATAGTTATAGTTGATAGTCGAGCGCTATTTAAACTAGTCTAATATTACTGAACCAACTTGAACTTTCAATACCTTTTGAAAGACTGAACGGATTAGACCGAAATTTCATCCTATAAAAAATCAGACAATGACTTACAAAAGCTCGTTTTGAAAACAGTGAGACTACAAAAATCTTATACATGGTTATTGCGTCATATTCTCTTTCAACCATGCGAACATGGATGAAAGGACGAGTTACACTTTACTATTGCAATGTTCCCACTGAAAAGGCCGATTTTCGAAGGTAGGCAGATAACCACAAACGCATGCAGAAATGTTAGCTATATGTTTCTAGTTTATTCTCTACGATTTCATTTTCCCCTATTTTAATGCCTTTTAGGTTAATTTTGCGGTTAAATACATGTACTGTCTGCAGCAGTCAACATTGAGCCTATGGGAATTTGAACTACCAACGTCCACTATGCATCCAAATTTCACTTCATCCTACCCTCGTAACCACTACAATTTTTATATGTAATTATTCCTCATATACATACTCATCATAATCGGGTTATATCAGAGTGGTTACGAGGGTAGGAGTAAACGACAAATAAACTTTTCGGGTTAATTTTCATGTATCCAACACTAGGACTAAAGGACTTATATCAAAATCGAAGCAGTATATTTTGTAACTGACAGAAAATAGTGGCATTATTCGACATAACACATCTTTCTCAAAGTTTTCATTTATGTACTTTGTGTTCCTAACGCCCCCCACCAAGGATTCCGTGTATGTGTGTGGTGGGGGGCGTGGGGAGGGGGGGGGGGGGGGCGCAGCGCTGGGTATACGTATCTGTATGGCGTAATATGCGTATGTAAGGCGTTAGACTGAATGTCCTCCATCATCACGCTGTGATATAACCTCTGATGATGTAATGTTGCGACGTGGTCAGATGTTGTATTCCTCTGCCTGAAGCTGATGCATTGTAAAATTCTGTGACCTTGAACTTTGGTCCACTAACTTTGTATGAAAAGTTACTTGGATGAGCTTTTTCCTTACCTCTTTTGATATCTTTGCATTGGGGTAAGAGTGCATATATTTGATCAGATCATATCCATTAAATGTAGGAACTGCAAAGCATCCATGCACACTGAGCCTTTAAACTTTATGCATGGATCAGGATTTTCACTTATTTCTCAACACGGTTTTTGGATTTGCAACATAATTACAAATAGTTGGTCAGTCAAACGATGCAAAAAAAGTATCCTCATACTATTTGTAGGTTACTGTGACATATATTTAAAAGTTCACTTTTCTTTTTGTTATATTCAACATTATATATGCATCATACTAAAGACAATGGTTCAGTCAGACATTGCAAATGATGTCATACTATTTGTAGGTCATTGTGACTTGTATTTCAGGATCCATTGAATAAATGTTTTATTTCAAACTAATATTTAATTGAATCTTCCTCGGACTCGAAATAGTAAGTCACTTCAGCGCTGCGTCTCATTTTGGTGCTACATGTAGGTCCCTGTGACCTGAATTTCTTGGTTCACTGATTTTGTCTAAGATTTTAAACATCTTTACCTGTGTAGCATCCATCAATACGTAATATTTCATACGTATTTATTAATATTTGGTATGACGAAGCTTTCATTACACGAATAAGTAGTGAATAATGTTTAAGAAAAGAAGAAGGTTGATGCCCTTTTCATGCGCTTGCCAGAGCACAAGCGTGCAAATCGTTTTGCCAAGAATGCATATGCTTAACCTTATCGGTCGGTTATAATCGACTTCCTGTTCATTTGTTTCATTATTTTCACAAAAACAACCGCTTTACATGCTTATTATTGTGTTAATAAACACTTGTAAAATCTACTGTTCTGAGGTTTCGTAAATATTCAAATAAAATTTCTCCTTACTAGATGTTTTGAACGAATATATCTCTTTTAGACTGTGGATAAGAACCAAAAGTATTATATCTGTCTGTTCGGAGGGTTGATATGCCAGCGGAATCGCTGATTATATCGAAAAACCGCAGGTAGTTAGTGTACCCCGTTCAGCACCCCATATGCAATAAATCGGAAGTCACGTGATTAATTATGAAACCGCAAACTTAAAAGTCTGCTCGACATGTAAACTCCCAAACGCCAAGCTTTTATTTACAGATCGGTCGTGGGCACAAAAACGGCCAAAGTGTAACCCGTCCTTTTGTGCTTCATTTAAGTTTCTCAGTACTTTGTTAAAATATTTTATTTCTTCTTACATGTATATAGAATGGCGAAAACGTTGTTTACGTGACTGTCAAGATGTTTCAGACATGGGCTTTTCTGATTCTGGGGTATATTACGTGACATCATTAGGGGCTTACAAAGGTTTTGATGTGTACTGTGATATGGAGACTGAACCTGGCGGTTGGCTTGTACGTATACACTGATGTTCATCTGATTTTGACCAGAGCTATTTTACCATTTAATACCATTATACATGGTGTCAGTAGCCAGTAAGCTGAAAAACAAAAAATGTGTGGTTAAACACAAATGCACATAAAGCCATCTGTGTGACGATATTGCTACTAAAAATGAAAACATGTAAATATCTATCTAGTAAATTAGCATTCGAGAAAACAGATGAAATGCATTACGCCTACATGGGTGTATTTGAAAACTGTGCGAAAAGATCATAAGAAGAAATAGTGCTTTAATATATATTCCCGATAAATGCCTTTAGAACATGGTAAAACACACATAGACTTAAGTTATTGAACTGTCTTCGGTAAATACATCTAGATAGATGGGTGGATGACTTACAAGTTCACGTTCTTTTTAACAGTCTTCGGTAACTAGCCGTGTTTGTTTGTTGCTTTGTTAATAATGTGTACCCTGTTTGGATCCGGTGTTACGCTAGAGAATTTTATTACTCTCTTGTTGAGGCACTCCAGCAAGTGGTTTTTCGAAGTTTATGCTTAAAGGACAAAGAAACAGCAAATTCCACTTACATGGTTCAATTTACTACCATTTCTCGTAGTCAGATTTGTCCAGTAGAGTTTTTGAAATTCATTGGCATGCCCTCAAGCTTGGAAAGTAATCTCTTGCAATGTATTTTTTTTCAGTTTCAAAATGGTGGCCTCAAGATAACCATTATTGATGTAGGGGTGGCATGTTTCAAGCACATTCTTGAAAATTATCTTTTCATCTAAATTAACATGAAAGCAGTTCAGAAGAATTTATTCTTATATCTCATAGTAGTTATTTTTATAAGTAATGTCTTTTTGGAAAGCAAAAAGATGCATAAGTGTAGCTGACACTCCAAGCAACCCTTTGCTGAAATGATCATATTCCAAAACAGATCAGGTGATTAGTGATGACATCATTTCTGTTGTGATGTCATAATGGGTGGTTCCCAGCTTAATTAAAATTAAAATGAACCTCATCAAAGACTGGAAACCAGAATGAATATTTTTACTATTGGAAAACCAACCTCCAAACGAAAAATGATAAAAATAGACAAAAGAGGTCATGCGATATGCTGCAAACCAGTATTTAGCTACGAGAAATGGTTTTGGGTATGTTAAACCTATAATTTTGATATTTAAGCATCTTTAAATAAAAAAGTCCCACTAAAAACCACTTGCTGGAGTGCCTCAACAAGAAAGTAGGTGTTTAGGTCCATATCTTCTTTTATATAAACAAACGGAAATTAACCCACAAAGACTGATGTTTGAAAGTCTAATATATTTATGTTTTATTATGGATAGCTCTGTGATCTATTACCTGGGAAAGAGCAATTCGTTCTTGCTATCATCATGTTCAGTCTTACATCCTTTATGGCCACTTTGTGTGATTATTTACCGATTGGTTTTGTTTGTGGAATTTATAATTGACAAGCGACGCGAGAAAACCAACAAAGTGGTTGTGCGCCCAGCGCAGACTCAGATCAGCCTGGGCATCCGCCCAGTCTGATCAGAGTCTCCGCTGTCCGCATGGAGGTAGCTTAGACCCTTAGCTACCATTTAAACGCAAAGTCAAGACTCTGATCAGATTGGGCGGATGCCCAGGCTGATCTGAGTCTGGGCTGGGCGCACAACCACTTTGTTGGTTTTGTCGTGTCGCGGCTCAATTAGATTATATCAGTTCCTGATCATTGACATTCTACACTGCTCATTCATGGATGGATTAGGAACCCTTCATGCGAACCAAACAGCTAATTAAAACTTTATAACCTCCGCAGAAGGAGCAGGCGAGATCTTGATCTAGCAAAAGTAGTATAAAGCCCCATCCCCACCTCCACTTGTAATTTATTACTGACCGCTCCAAGGCGGTGCTTCTGTAGTGGTTCCACACTGTTACTCGTTCCTATGCCAACGAGCCCTTGGTTTTAAGGCAATGTGGTATGGCTGCCCACTTTTTTTGAATATAAAAGTAAAACATAAAAATGTTAAAAATAGATGTTTCACGTGTTTTTGTTGTCCTTAGTGATTCTGTTGTTCGTTTGTTGTGTGAGTTGCGGTTTAGTGGTTGGTTGAACCATTGCAGAAGCGAAGGGCGAAGTTTGGCACCAGTAAAACTTGTTAAAGCCCCCCCCCCCCCCCCCCCCGCACCACCCCAGTGATCTTTTGCTGACCGTTCCAAGGCGGTACTTCTGTTGTGGATCCTCATTGTTACATTGTATTATGTCCGCTTGCCACTGGTCAATATAGCTGCCTGGTCACCTGAATAGCTGTACATTCTGCATTCTGTTTTGTTTTGTTTTGTACTTTTAAATAAAAGTAGGTAAAAATAGACGTTGTCGCTGCATGTAATTCGGGTAACAGAATGACCACCTGTTGGGAAAAAGCTGCCAATTCGATCCACCGTGCGTGTTTTGGTGAACTTTATCAATTGTTGTGTGTGTACTTCTTTGAGGGGAATTCCCTTTTAGTTTTGTATTATTGCATTAATTCCTGATCATGGCCTATCTTTTATCTTTGCATAATACCGCTGAAACGTAGATAGACGAAAAAAAAAATTTGACTGAGAACGTGTCGAGTTTATAGCCCTGCCACTACCCTCACAACGTATTCAACATGATTTGTATATTTCAATACAAAGTTACAAAAGTAAGGAGGAATATTCTCAGGAACTGACACAATTCAATCCCAAATCCAACCGAAGTCACCGTGCGGGAAAGAGACAACGCAAAGTTAGTCACCACCAGAGACAATACAAGCGGCAGCCTAGTGAACAGCCATTTCCCATGTACGTTGTCAACGGGCTAGCCTGAACATCACAAACAATATATCAATAACAGACATAGCAACGAACAACACATAAAACAACAAAGAAGAATCGAAACAGAACTGCCGCCTTGGGACGGCCAGTAATGAAATTACTTGAGCGCTTAACCGGTAAGTGGTCGACCAACCCGCGCCCTTTGTTCTATAGAAGTCGTTTTATACATTATGTTTTCACTATGCAGGTGTTTCAGCGCCGTGAAGATGGATCTGTTGATTTCTATAGAGATTGGTTTGACTATGAATTTGGCTTTGGAAATGTTTCTTCCGAGCACTGGCTAGGTGAGATACGGATCGCAGTGCTTGTTACTCGAAAAAAAGTTATTGTCACGATAAATAAATAGATTGATAAATAAAACACACAGAACATAGATTTTTTAAATCTGTGGTGTTTATTAAGGCCAAGGCATGGAAATCATAAGGCAATAATATAACTGTAAGGACTATATTCAGCTTGAAATAGGTCTATGAATTTTAAAAACTGTTGTCACTTTCCAGTTTAGTGGTGGTAAGGTATTTTCACTGAATAAGGGGCGTCAGACCTGTATGATTTAGCATACTTTTCACGTGCAATCGGTGCACTATTCAAAATCTCTTGCCTGGCTAGTTGTGCGTATATTCATGCCAAGAAGCCAGTATATGACTCCTTAAAAAGGAAGCTTGGAGAAGGCCAAATTCGGACTGCATAATTTGAATACATTTTCGACTCTGCTGTTGAACCCGCGATAACGTAGGAAGCAAATGTGCAAACGCAGAAATGCAATAGATTCACAAAATTGTTATTTATACTGTCAGTTTGGGTTTTTATATGTTTCTTGCCAGCTTTAAATACACACTGTGACAATTTATCATGCACTAGCCAGGTTAGGCCTTAATAATGATATGCAAAAAAAAAAAAAAAAAAATTGCAGAGAATTTTTGCGAGATATGTCAAAGCCGTGGTAATACAGAACCCGCGATAACATATCAAATGTGCAAACGCAGATATCAATAGCAATAATCGATCACCTCAATATAACTTAATTTACCTTTGCAATTGTTTCTTTCATTTAAAATAAGTATATGTTCCAGGTAATCTGCCATTATACGCCATCTTACGACAAGGCCACTATGAATTACGTGTCGACCTAGAGGACTGGGAAAACAATACAGCTTTTGCACAGTACAGGTACTTTACGATAGGTGGTCCAGCAGATATGTACAGGATGATAATTTCCGGATATTTTGGCAATGCAGGTACTTTATGGCTAGATCAAGGTCTGGCGAAATTTATATTTATTCAAGTTTTCAATCATAATTTGTGTTTCTTATGAAACCTGCATGTGCAGGAGCTATTTAATTTTGATTGGCTCTTTATCAAAAATATATGTTAAAGATATCGCATGATCAAGATGTAACAAAAAATAAACAATGATGATACGACATAAGTGACTTTGCATAAACAAGTATTTTCAAGAGAATTGGTTTGCATCTGAACCGAACTTACACCACAGTGATTCATATTATTATAGCAGCTGGTAATTATATGTGACCGACCATGAGATTTTGGGTCCAAATGAGGCACATGGGCGAAAATGAGATATCACCATTTTGTGATAGCTTGATAATGCTGGAGTGCATAAATGAAATTTCAACTCAATATAGTGAGCGGTTTCTGAGAAATTTGACTCTTTTCACACTGACCCAAAAATGAGATTTTCAAGTTTCAAAAAGAACATTTTCAAGCGGTCTTTGACTTAGATGCCTTATGCTTTGAAAAGTTCTCTTTAAAATGACATATTATCTGCAGAAATTATAAGAATTAGACAAAAGTTTTCTTTAATCATCCCGCAATCTGAAATCAGAAAAAAGTGTTTCCATGGCAACCGACATAATCGGTACATGCCAACAAGGAACATGTTGGGTTAGCTTATTTCTCAGGTAAATCTGGACATAGATTTACTTTTCACTTTTTGATTTGCAATTTTTAAACTATTGGAATTTGAAAACTTTCTATTGGAAAATGTCATTGAAATAATCCTGAAGTGTTTTAGGTTCCACCTTCATATTTGGTTTTGGGCAGCTGGGCTTAGGCACACTTCTGCATCTGAGCAGTATGAAGCAGCCTCTTCATAAATATACTATTGTCTTTGCGCATCGAGTCCTTGGAAATGATTCCTGATAACTCTTTGCACATACACACACAGTTGACAAAATGTCATCTTAAGTTTTAAAGGCACCAATACTTGTTCCACGTCCGCGGCATATTTTCTTAAATAAACAACGCCCGGGTTCAGTTGTCCTGTAAAACAAAATGAACTCGTGGTCATTTGAAATGCCTCTTCAGTATTAAAAAGTGCAAACATGCGCTGGATGTGCGGTCTCTTTTCTCAGAAACTTTTGTAGCAGCGCTTTTATGACAATTCTACGCATTTATTGTCAGAGCCGGAACTTAAAAACAATAAGGCAACCATCTTCTTTCCAACCAAAACAAATCGTTCACAGTCACAAAACTGTATCAAATTTTAATCTAGACGTGCGCATTTTTTGACTCCCTTTTCAACTGAGACCAAGTCTTTAAAGGAGAGACTTTGCTGCGCCAAGAGGAAACTTTTTTCTATTCAGTGTGGACCCATTGTGGAAGAGTCTGGAAGCACCAGAAAGTCAAAACGCTGTTTCTCGTCGAAAATAAGAATTCCACAGAATGTTAGTTGGTACATGTACCTGCATGGCGTCCATAGTTAGTAAGGGTCATAGTTAGAAGAAACTGCATGGCTGGTTTAATGGCTCTATTTAGAACATTTGGAGCGAATTGGCTTTTACAAGCTAGGAAGAATGCAATTCTGGATGTAAAATTCCACAGTCAACAATGTGTGAGTACATAAGCTTTGAGTGTATTCAGTAGTCCAATGATTCAGATGACCAGCCTGAGCAAATATTTATGCTGTGTCTGATGATTGTAGGTAGCTAATTACAGGTGAAATAGTGAGAAATGAGTTTAAACACTAGAGGCTATGCAACTGAGAATGCAAAGTCTAGAGGCTTTCCAACTGAGAATGCAAAGTTGGTTTCAAATGTATCAAAGCCAGCATAGCATAGAATATAAGTCAAGGGTAAATGTACAAATAATAGCAGCATCCAGAAGGACATTAAAGTAAATGATAATAGGCATGAGAAATGGACATAAATGCTAAGGTCGACAAAGAATTTTATAAAGTCATCAGAGTGTGAAATATAAGTCAAGAGTAGTCATCCCTGTAATTCTAAAATGAAACTTTATGCCAGGTTTGTTAAATTGCAGGCGTCATATTTAAGAGAAAAGAGATAAAGTAATTTTGAATGTAAAATTTTACCAAGTCAGCAGAGTTTTGATAATGAAGACATCAGTATAATCAGGCTTGGTGATTGTATGTATCAAATTTTCAGAATAATGGAAATAAGATTAGAGTAGAAGTAGGGCCTAATTGATGACGTGCGAACTAACGGAAAACTGACAGACATACGAAAAAGTTGTAAATCCACAGCATATACAACTCTTGTTCGACCACAGTTGGAGTATGCTTCAACAGTGTGGTCTCCTCATACAGCATCAAACATAACGAAACTTGAAGCAGTACAGCGCAGGGCAGCCCGCTGGGCCACCCGAGATTACCAGCGCACCTCTAGTGTAACGCAAATGATAAAGGACCTAAAATGGCGCACTCTAGAACAGCGGCGTATTGACAGCCGACTTATCCTCATGTACAAGATCACATATGATCTTGTTGCTATACCTGCAGCAGACTACCTAATTTTAAACACTAGGCAGTCAAGATACAATCACCAACTAGCTTACAGACAAATTCCTACTCTCAAAGATTATTATAAGTACACATACTTTCCCCGTACAATAGTCCATTGGAACGCCCTACCATCCTATATCCCTGTTTTACCTACTGTGGCACAATTCAGTCATGCTGTGTGCCAAGTAGTCCATGTCTCACCGTAAATATCAGATGTGCTTTTATCTTTTATCTATACTAATCTCTCTATTTCACTTGTATACTTTTTCTTAACTGTTCACCTCTTTTATCTCAACTAACCCCCTTTTGCACTTGTATACCAAACCCCGTCTGATGTCCTCCTCGGAGGTTAAGACGTATTGGAAGAAAGAAAGAAAGAAAGAAAGAAAGAAAAGTGAACTCCTATATTGCTTCTTGCTGCAGCAGGTGCGACCAAGTGGCAGAAAATCACGGAAGTGTGCCCATACACCTTCAATATACCTTAAATCAACCAGCCATCCTGTATCAAATTGCTAATTTTTACAGTTTCCTGCACACGAGATATTTTCTTTAAGATTTATGAAGGAGGCTAAATGATGCAGAGTTGCTTCCCCGGATAAATTCCAGTCAGCTTAAAATGCAATTATTCTTGAATTTTAAGTAGAAATTATAAAAAATAATTGAACGGAGCATGAACTTGGTATTCAGAAATTTGAGACAATGCCTGGTACAGTACTTTGCATACAAGCCTTAATATTTCTGCACTAACATAAAATATTTCCGAAAGAGTGTAAGCAAAACTAAACCAAAACAAGACTGCTCTGTCCACAGAATCACTTTTAAAGTATTTATAGCGATGTCCAAATCTTCAGGATATCCCAATTTTTAAGAAGAAAAAAATATGATTTTATGCTTTATCGGGAATAACAAATTGTTTATAAAGCGGTAATGTAAGAAGTACATCTTAAATCTACTTCTTGACGAAATAATGCACAAAAGAAAGGAAGAACAAAAAAATCAGGCTTTTCCATTCTATGATCAGTATTTCTCTACAAAATGTGTATTTTGCTCAGTAGCAGCCTTCAGGAATTTCTAAGCTGGGGAATAAAAGACCACAAGATTACATTTTGTACGTAGAACAGAAATTGAAAAAAAAGATCAGCTGAGGTGCCCTAATGACCACAAAGTTTCAGGATCGATGGCCACAGGAGCCCCAGTAGCTCAGTAGATTAGGCTAGCGTTCGCCTCTTGTCTAGCGGTCCCGAGTTTGAGTCCCGCTGGAGGAGGAAATATTTTCAACCGCAAACGAGGTTCCATTGCACACAGCCTTTCATTATCACCCTCCCATCGCCTTGCTATGACTGAAATACTGTTGAAAAGGACGTTAAATTGCAAGCCATCATCCGATGACCACAAACTTTTGGGACCGCAATGAGAAAATGATTCTCCACACATAAAAAAACTTGGTCAAACTTTTATATTACTACCAATCTGTATTTACCTGATCCTTAAGCACAAATGCAAAAAACAACAACAAAAAAAACCGACACTTTTTCTTGAATCTCGAAGAAACAGGCCGAGCCGGCTGATAATCAAAGTAGATAGATAAATCTTGTAAGAGCTCAAATAGGTACAACTGCAACTGCAATTTCTGGTTTAAAATTTATCGGTGACGTGAACACATCAGGTAGGCGGCAATCGAGAACGCTCGAAACAATCGATTAATCTGGATCAAAAGCCGTTAGAAACAGCGTTTTTGTTTGCAAATTGGCGCCAATTTGCAATTGAAAACGCTGTTTCTAATGGTTTTTTATCTGCGTTCATCGAGTCGATGATCGACTGCATTAGCGTTTTCGATTGCCGCCTACCCGGTGTGGTGAAATACAGATCCCGCGAGAACACATTCCATGTTTTTTGCAATGTATCTGGTCTGACGCCCTTTCTGAATAAATAATTTTAGTTTCTACGCGTTTGTTTTCCCAAATTATTGTAGCGAGATACTCGTTAGTACGAAGATACGAGACGTGTTTCACCACGACATTAAAACAGGTGCGACGTAAATTAACTTGGCCTACGTCACGTCGTGACGTTTCGAGCGCGTTTTTCTCAAATGACGTCAAACCTCATTTGGACCCAAAATGTCATGACGCGTCACATATCATACTTTAAAACAACTTACGCTTATAAATGGTTTTATGTGGCGTAAATATTTGTTGTCGGAGGTATCTTGTCAAGGTATCACTGTAAACTTCGCCAGCTAAATAGATTTCAGCAGGCACAACCGAGGAAGACACAGGATCTATTTCTGTGGACGGAACTCTATACATGTATATAGACAAGATACAGAGGTTTTTCCCAGAACCCAATAATGTTAGCCGGGTTTCACACAAGGTAGAAAGATTTCTGTCCATATTATTAGAGAGCACTTAAATGCCTGGAGTCTGCTACTTACAGTAATTTTGTCTCCAAGCACGTCCCATTCTGTAGCAGTCACAAAAATGCGTTTAGGAGATCCACTTAACATTACTCAGGTGACAACGCCAACAACCATATTGATCGCGTTGTTAAGGAAGCCCTTCCAAACAAGCGTCAAATGTATTAAAAGTATAACATTGATAAGCTGACGCCAATATTTTGCAAGCATCCAGGATCAGGAAAGGGGAAGAAGCTGCCTCTAGATTTCCTGGTTCCAGAAGATGTGGTTGTAGGCTATGTCACATAAACATATTACTGTAAAAATACCTACCATAAGCTGCTCGCGATGTTCTTGGGAAGCAGCGTAAGACCCATTCTCTGTGAAACGGTCAGAAACAAGCTGAAACACTGCCTAATAGGACCACATTAGTCCAGGCCTCAAGGTTATAGAACTTTTTTCATCCTCAACTCAGCCGAGCATGAAAATTTACCTGCTATAAGTAGCAAATTACTCATAAGCTCAGTTGTTTTCATGCTCAGTTTAGCTGAGTATGAAATTTTCTTTGCTTATGAGTACGAAAAATTAGTTGTCATTTTCATTTTTATCAGAAGAGAAAATTATATGCTCAGCTGAGTTGAGCAGCAAAAAAGATTTATAACCTCGGGGCCAGTATACCCGCCAGGGGACTGACTATTCAGTAGATGTAAATGCCGCGAAGCGCTCGGCATTGAGGCGTCCTCTCGAAATTGACTATAGACAGGCAAGTGCCTACTATGCTTGCAGTAGGTGCGGGACGTTTCTTTTTCCACTCTTTTTGTAATTGTTCTTTGGCCATTAACCTTGTTCCACAGAGGAAGAATTCCATGGTCTGCTGCGCTTGCAGCGGGTGCGGGTATATCTTTATTCTTCCGATATTAACTATAGACAGACAAGTGCCCTCTGTGCTTGCAGTAGGTATTAGACGTTTCTTTTTACCCTCTTATTTGTCAATGTTTTGTAGCCGTAGATGCCATAAACCTTGTTCAACCGAGAGGCTAGGTAATGGCCTTATGCGCTTTCAGCAGGTGCAGGATTCTTTTTTTCATCTACTCCGTTTCCACATAGATCTTATCCTTCATCTACCCTCTCTCTGGTAGCGACGAAAAGAGCCATCTCTAGGGACCGATGGGTCCCATACAACCAACTAACCACTTAACGTTACGTCAGTTGTGCAGTTTCACGGTTGCACAAGCTGCACATTTATATTTTAATTGTTGTAGCTCTGTGTTTATTCACTTATTATCAAGAAAATATTGCATAACATTAATATGGTGGCTGGTTTGTGCCATTTCGTCTTTTCGTCATTTCTCCGCGAAAAGACGCCATACGAAAAGACGAAAAGACGCCATTCGAAAAGACGAAAAGACGAAAAAAACGCCAGGCGAAAAGACGAAATAATGCCATGCGAAAAGACGAAACCCGCCACGCGAAAAGACGAAATTTCAGCGCGAAAAGACGCCATACGAAAAGACGAAAAGACGCCATTCGAAAAGACGAAAAGACGAAATAACCGCCAGGCGAAAAGACGAAATAATGCCATGCGAAAAGACGAAACCCGCCACGCGAAAAGACGAAATTTCAGCGCGAAAAGACGAAAAAACGCCATGCGAAAAGACGCCATTTGAAACTCTTAATTTGTCGTCTTTTCGCGGGGCGTCTTTTCGTCTTTTCGCCTGGCGTCTTTTCGTCTTTTCCTCTTTTCGCATGGCGTTATTTTGTCTTTTCGCATGGCGTTATTTCGTCTTTTCGTCTTTTGGCGTGGCGTTATTTCGTCTTTTCGTCTTTTTCCGTGGCGTTATTTCGTCTTTTCGTCTTTTCGCATTTCGTTATTTCGTCTTTTCGGCGTTATTTCGTCTTTTCGCATGGTGTCTTTTCGTCTTTTCGGCGCGAAAAGACGAAATAACGAAATGCGAAAAGACGAAAAGACGAAATAACGCCACGCGAAAAGACGAAATAACGCCATGCGAAAAGACGAAAAGACGAAATAACAACACACATATACCATTCTATTGATAACTGTATTGATTCCTGTATTGATTCTTAATACTAAGACAATTTGTCTGAGTAAACAATATAGATTCATATCAGACTACTGCAAACGCAGCTACAGAAGCAAGGAGTAAGGATAGACTATAAAATTAACGTGCACTGGGGTCGGCAACATTTTCGGTCAGTATGGTACCGTTTAGATTGAATAACAAATTTGTGCCTTGTTGACTGAGATCAAACACAGATATAATCAAGATAACCAGTGGCAGCAGTCTTATGAAAATTAGAAGGGATTTGCCACTGAAACTAATAAAACTTGTTAAAAGTGAAAAGGATTGCTATAAGTTTTAGTATGGGGTCGGCAATAATTACAGTTATTGATTAAAAAATCTGGGCCATGTAGACTTAAAAATTAGCAGACGCAAATTTACACATTGAGGAGGATAGGCAGACCTAGTACATTGTTGTCGCAAGCATTTTTGAGAAATACCGTCAAACCTGTCTTAAGGGGTCACCCAAGGGAAGGACAATAAGTGGCTACTTAAGACAGTTGACCCCTTAATACATTTCATTTGCACTGTTTTTTGGTTCAAAGGACCACGAAAAGGTGGCTGCTTAAGATAGGAGATCCCTTAATAGAGGTGACCACATAAGCAGGTTTGACTGTATAGCTGAATGTATGCCGGGCCGCGTAGCGCAATCGGTATGGCACCTGACTCTTATGTCAGAGGTTCTGGGTTCGATACCTGGTCTGGCCACATACTTTCGTTTCTCCTTCCGCTGATTCAAGAAGGGCAGTTGTCAGTTACTGGCGAAAGTATGTGCACTTAGTACTGGTTAACCGCTTAGGAGGTCTAAGCCTGCCCAGGAATAGTGTGGTTAGGTTAACTGACCGTCCCGACATTACCATAGATGTTTACTGCGGACGTTAAGCAATAAATCAATCAATCAGTCAATGGCTGAATGTATACACCTCCAAGAAAGATCTCTCTAATATTGAACAGTTTGTCCCCTTCTGTCATATTTACAAAGAGGAACAACTTTTGTGACATTCTCTTTGCTTCCCAAGATAGGAAAGTGAAGCAAACAGAAAGTTATATTCTTAAATAGGTCTACTCTTCAAGGAAAGAATTTGCTCCTAGAGGGCCAAATTCTACTTTCAAGAGCTGACCCTCCTTAGGAAAGGAGGCAAAAATGCAATATTGCTTCCCCTGAGAGTGGTCCCGTACACCTTAAGCACAGATGCAAATATGTTGAAGCCTGGGTCTCAATGCATCCTACGTAAAATAACCGTTTTTCTTTTCTTTCTTTTTTTTAGCTCACCAGAGCCGAAGGCTCCGGGGGAGCTTATAGGATAGGCAGTTGTCCGTCGTCGTCGTCGTATGTCGTCTGTCGTATGTCGTATGTCGTCGTCGTCGTCCGTCAACACTTTTAAACAACATCTCCTCTGAAACCACTGGGCCGATTTGGCCCAAATTTTATCTGTAGCATCTTTGGGCTGGGGGATTGAAAGTTTGTGTTTTTTATGAAAATCTGCCTTTTAGTTTGGTTGCTATGGCAACTTAGAGTTCCCATAGACTTATAATGGGGAAAATTGAAAAATTGCATTTTCTGCCAAGCAATTGCAGATATGTTGACAAAACTTTTATAGAAATGTTCCTTGAGAAGTCTTCTATCAGCTATATGTTTTTTGGCCCACTGCCTCTTTTATTGGTTGCCATGGAAACCAAAATGCAATCAAAAAGTAAAAAAAAAATACTTAAAAATTATCTCCTCTGAAACCACTTGGCCAATAAGGCCCAGATTTCATCTGTAGTATCCTTAGGCTGGGGAATTGAAAGTTTGTGTTTTTTATGAAAATCTGCCCTTTAGTTTGGTTGCTATGGCAACTTAAGAGTTCCCATAGACTTATAATTGGGAAAATTGAAAAATAGCATTTACTGCCAAGCCATTGCAGATATGCTTACAAGAATTTTATAGAAATTTTCCTTAAGAAGTCTTCAATTAGTATTGATGTTTTTGGGCCCACTGCTCCTTTTGTTGGTTGCCATGGAAACCAAAATGCAAAAATAATGGAAAAAATACTTACAAAATTATCTCCTCAGAAGCCACTAGACCGATAAGGCCCAGATTTCATCTGTAGTATCCTTAGGCTGGGGGATTGAAAGTTTGTGTTTTTATGAAAATCTGCCCTTTCATTTGGTTGCTATGGCAACTTAGAGTTGCAGTGACTTACAGTGGGGAAAATTGAAAAATGGCATTTACTGCCAAGCCATTGCAGATATGTTGACAAAACTTTTATACAAATGTTCCTTGAGAAGTCTTTTATCAGCTATATGTTTTTGGTCCACTTCACTTTATATTAGCCGGGCCGCGTAGCGCAATCGGTAGGGCACCTGACTCATAAGTCAGAGGTCCTGGGTTCGAAACCCGGTCTGGCCACATACTTTCGTTTCTCCTTCCGCTGATTCAAGAAGGGCAGTTGTCAGTTACTGGCGAAAGTATGTGCACTTAGTACTGGTTAACCGCTTAGGAGGTATAAGCCTGCCCAGGAATAGTGTGGTTAGGTTAACTGACCGTCCCGACATGACCATAGTTGTTTACCGTGGACGTTAAGCATCAAATCAATCAATCAATCAATCACTTTATATTATTGGTTGTCATGGAAGCCATAAAGCAAAAGAAGGAAAAAAATCCCTTAAAAAATGACCTCTTCTGAAGCCACTAGTCCGATTGGGCTCAAAGTTTATATTTAGTATCCTTGGGCTGGGGAAGTGAAAATTTGTGTGTTTCTTTTATATAAATCAGCTCTTCCGTTTTGTTGCTATGGCAAATTAGAGTTGCATTGACTGACGATGGGGAAAATTAAAAAAATGGCATTTACTGCAATCAAAATATGGAAAATAGTTATATATTTTGTTATAAACTCAACAGACTGTCAGACTGAGACTTTGTAGTAGTATATTTTGTATTACCCTGTACAAATATGACAGCACTTTTGAAAGCAATTTTGAGCTAGAGATCTGGTGAGCTTTGTGGCCCGTGGGCCTCTTGTTTAAATTTTAATATCTCGAGCTGTATCATAACATACGCAGAATGGTTACCAATGCAGAGCCTGACCAGACCACTGTTTTCCCAGGACACATATGTCCTAGGATTTAGGATCAAAATGGTAACATGGTCCAAATTTATTACTTTATGCTAGCACCTAATCTACCACTTAATGTATTTTCTGAATAAACTGTGTTACAAAATTATTGTTCAAACTGAGAGATGGAGAGAATTGGGTAAAACGTCCCACCAATGCTAGGGTCATATGAAGACGTGACCTCGCGGTTTAGAGTCACATCTGAAGGACCACTGAGGCGAGTGTGTGTGTGTGTGTGTGTGTGTGTGTGTGTGTGTGTGTGTGTGTGTGTAGAGGGGGCGGGGGGTCGAACTGACATGCAACCGCTGGTCTAGTCTAGTCTATCCCATAATCTTGTGAGGTCGTTGGGGCACCACAGATGACTCTACAACACTCCTTTTCTACCTAGTCCTGTCTTCAGCTGCCCTAGTTGAGCTAGCAAAATCCACCCATGTCGTTTAAAGAAGACTTGTAGAGGAAGTAACGGTAGTTGTGCTCCTTTGTAAAAAAGGCGGAAGGGGGCACATTTTCAATATAAAGTTATAATATATTCGGACACATATGCGAAAGCCAAAGAGAAGTCTAATCAGGTTCTGCTCTGTCTGCGATTGGCACGTCTTTAGAAAACTATAAACTTGTTCAAATTTTGGGTTAGCTGCAGTTAAATGTATGTCAACTTAGGGAAAATACTGTATCATTATATTTTCATATCATAACACTTACAGCGAAGTGCAACAATGTTTCAATGTTTGTTTAGACACCTTCGTCTTCCATAGTTTGAGAGAGATTACATGGTCAACAAGTGGTTAATCTTTTAGACAGTTTAAGATCAAAATTAAGATAGGTTGAAACTTGTTTGGAGTATTTTACTCCAAAACATTAGGACGGCTCATTTTCTTTTCCGCCCGTTCAGTAGAAATACCATAATGACGTCTTTCCTCATATTTTTGGTAACGTTTTTAAAAGAACAGTTTAGCGGCAAAAACTGCAAACCGTGATTAGTACACTTCTTAACAGATTGCATTCTGATCAGGGTCTACACAGTTTAAAAAAGAAACACCTGTCTAAGTATTCAAAGTATCAACTGCATTTAGAATAGGATTTATGCAAAACATGTGATGCGAAAAGACGAAAAGACGCCATGCGAAAAGACGAAAAGACGCCATGCGAAAAGACGGAATAACGCTACGCGAAAAGACGAAAAGACGAAATAACGAAAAGACGAAATAACGCCATGCGAAAAGACGAAAAGACGAAATAACGCCATGCGAAAAGACGAAATAACGCCATGCAAAAAGACGAAAAGACGCCAGGCGAAAAGACGAAAAGACGCCACGCGAAAAGACGACAAATTAAGAGTTTCAAATGGCGTCTTTTCGCATGGCGTTTTTTCGTCTTTTCGCACTGAAATTTCGTCTTTTCGCGTGGCGGGTTTCGTCTTTTCGTCTTTTCGCATGGCGTCTTTTCGTCTTTTCGTCTTTTCGCCTGGCGTTTTTTCGTCTTTTCGCATGGCGTCTTTTCGCGTGGCGTCTTTTCGCGGCGAAAGGACGAAAAGACGAAATGGCACAAACCAGCCACCATACATTTAGGCGTAGTCAGTAATTTTAGGTTTTAAATTGATGTTACATGGTCCCCGCTATAGAGATTGTTGTTTTCACTTTTCGTTTTTTAAATCTCTTTCTGTTCGGGTGTCTTTTTCAATTGCTTAGCGGGCGTAGTCAGTCATGTTAGATGTTTAATCTATATTATATGGTGCCAGCTAATGGAATTGTTGTGTTCATTCTTTTTGTATCTCTCACTTTTCTGTTCAGGTTTCTTTTTTTTAATTGCGTAGGGATTCTCTTTTGTTTGTAAACGTCTGATGAAGGCGAACGCGCTTAGGTAATAAATTGACAGATTATTTACTGTTAATGTTTATCTTCCATGTACGAAAATATTTGTGTTGCCTAGATATATTTATTATATCTTATTCAAGATAATAATATATAATATTCTGTTCACAGGCAATGCTATGGGTCATTTAAGTGGAGTAGAATTTTCTACAAAGGACAGAGAAAACGATATACACGACAGCGTTAATTGTGCCGTAACATTCCATGGTGCTTGGTGGTATGAAGCTTGTCAAAGTGCTAACTTAAATGCGCAGTATCTTAGAGGAAATCACACATCATACGCCGACGGTGTTAATTGGCATCAGTGGAAAGGTCCAAACTACTCATTAAAAAGGACAGAAATGAAAGTTAGAAGAATTTGACTTACTAGTACCATTTTCATCACCTGAAATTAATAAACTTGCCAACCTATTTGATTATTGAGTTTACTCTGTTTGACAGTCAGAGGTATTTTCTTTTTATGACTGCATATTCTGTCAATTACCCCAAACTATTGATGCGGGTAAGTTTTTTCTTTCCAGTTAGAATTCTGGGTTCGTAATGCAGTAAGAAGGTTAACAGTTCAACCATACACATAGTACAACTTGTAAATATTTTCCAATATGGAAAGAAATAAGCAATGTCTAATTCCAATCTATTTAAATATTTCGGTCAAATGCCTTCTTCGGTAAAATGAAACTTCTTAGAGAATTACATGTCAGCAGCCATTATGCTAGATAAACTGGCAGTTCGTCTAGCTTAATGGCTGCTAACATGTCATTTTCTACGAAGATCCGCTTTACTGAAGAAGGCCTTTGGCCGAAATATCTAAATAGAGTGAAATTAGACATTGCATTAACATAATAGCTTATGCTGTCAGGTAAAAAGGCACGGGTAGGCCAAATAGTCTTGCAATATTACTACGACTTCAGTCTAGCCTTGTTCGATAGAACAATTAACGTTTTGTTGACAGCCGTAAATTCAAAATCCGATCATAACAATGCTGACGTATCTTCAGATAGTAAGCTATGTAATGCTGCGGTTAAAATAAAACGTTTGTTAATAGGTTATGACCATGTAATGAGACGCCTAAACATACTAGTAAATGTGAGGGAATTTCCACCTTTACTTTGAACAGGACCACATACCGTTCCAGCAGATTTCCAAACCACTATTAACCAGCTCCCCTCGAAACATCTTGGTCTTGGTATTTGCTATTTGAACAGGGATGTCTGTCCCACTACTTAGCTATACGCTACAACAAATGCATAGTTTGTTCTTTGAATAATACAGTTTTATGGTTGTATCAAATTATTCTAGCATTTGTCTTTGCTCAGGATAACATGTTTGATATTGCCATTTTGTGATACTCATAGAGCCTATGTGTTTGTGGCCTGTGACATAAACTTGCAGAGTTGGGAAATACTATGGTCAGTCATCTTCACGACCAGTGTCTTACGTACACTTGGTGACCTGCATATTTTCATAAGGTGTACATGTCTTAGGCAACAAAAACCCTTGTTTCTTCCCTTATCAGCAAGAATGCATCTGATATTATGTTCTGTTCTAGCTCCCATAGATTAGTTAATTTAACTATCATATGACCTGACCGGGACTATTTTCCTCATTAACAGAGTAGCCAGTATACTGGACAGCAGATCACTAAGTGAAAAACAGATAACTATATGACTGGAGAATAAGTATTTGTTTTAGAAAAACCGAATTTTCTGTTTAAAGAATTCCAGTATGTAATGTTCTAGAAAAATTGGTGGATGATGGCGAAAGCTGTTTGCCATATTCGTATACCAATGACGTCAACAATTTTACCACAGCAACTATGGAATTACCAAAGGGTGAGCTTAGAACCTTTGCGGAATGACGCCTCGATGACGTCACTGTGACATCAATATAAACTTCAAGTTCCTATGGTAACAGATGTATGACGTCATTGGTGTCGGAGCAGGGCAAACAGTGCTTGCCATGCTCCATGAATTTTTCAATGAATTACAAACTGAAATTCTTTCAACAGAAACTTTAGAATTTCTTAAACGAACAAATTATTCTCAAGTCATTTAATTCCGAGTTATAAGTGAATAATAATTATAAAATTAAGGTTTATTTATATTTAAAATGTCTGTAATAACACAGGATTTAGCAAGTCAAAAGGAAAATCCGAAATACTGTTTTTATTCAAATAAGCAACATCGAAAAAATTGGGGGCACTTTCACTTCCATGGGGAAAAGATGACCAAATCACACCAAATGGCTTCGAAATATTGCTCAACATTTTTTTCTTGAGAATGTCAGTTGTATGAGAGTCAAAACGATGATATTTATTTTAAATTGATAACTTTGGAAGGGGGGGGGGGATATCAATAAGGTGGGTTTTCTGCATCCTACCAAAGTTTTATTTTTTTGAGTGATGGTATACTGCAGTGTGTCTAGTTTATTGAACCATATGTGACTATGGTCGGAAAGCCCTAGTTACTGAGCTATGGGTCCACAGAAGTGGGTGGGGTAATTCAACATGGTTTTAGCAGGTCTTGTAAAAATGGTCTCATTTGGTAGAAGAGTATAATAGACAGACATGGTTTGATAAAATGATTAATAGAACATCTAAAATGTATTTTCATATCATTTTTTGGGTTTAATTTGAACATATATGGTCACAAAAGAAGACTTCCTTTGGCATTCAACATTTTTTGATATTTTTTTTTCTTCTACTTTCAATATTTGTTTGCATCATTGCTAAATAAACTGACCAGTAATCATCAAACTCATGTCAAGGAAGCACCTTGGCCAGAACCATTGGATGATGTAACCAGAATTTCACAATGACCTAGTTTTCATGGTTGACTGAACACATAAACTTGCTTAGAAGATGGTTATATTCAATTTTATGACCTAGAATTACGAAACTTTGGTCAAATTAATATCTTAACTGCTATATTATACCTTACACCCCTGCCACTAAAGGTGAGAGAATACATACTTGCTTCAGGTCACATGATAAACATGGCCACAATGCCCATATATGGTAAATCTTTAAAATCTTTTTCTTAAAAAAACAGTTGACCAATGGCTTTGAGACTTGGTGAGTAGCATCAGGTACTCAAGTTCTTCCAAGATTGTTCAAATGATGACCTTGAATTGACCTTGAACTTTTTTACGGCAAGGTCAAATATCGGAAAATGCTAGAACATAAGATTTCATGGGATGTTTTGAAGATTTTGGCTTAAAAATTGGTATATACAGTTGACAATGACATGGCCACAATGCCCTTATATGGTAAAAACCTTTTAAAATCTTCTTCTTAAGAACCACTTGACCAATAGCCTTGAGACCTCGTAAGTAGCATCAGCTGCTCAAGTTCTTCCAAGATTGTTCAAATGATGACCTTGAATTGACCTTGACCTTTTTTCGACAAGGTCAAATATTGGAAAATGCTAGAACATAAGATTTCAAGTTTTGAATATTTTGGATTAAAAATTGGTATTCACAGTTGTCTTATGAGTACAAGAGGTCAAGGTCATTTTTTGACCTTTAATCCATGTCTTTCATATTTTGACATTTTCAGACATTTCCTCGAAAGCCAAAGGGCCAATAATTATTGTAAACACATTTCATATAGAGCCTCCAGGGGTTGATTGAACAAAAATTCGTTCAACTGGCGGTCCAGGTCACATGACCAACGTGGCCGCCATAACCATTTATGGTATAAACCTTTAATATTTTTACTCTCCAGAACCAATACACCTATGGCCTTGAAACTTGGTGAGTAGGATGGAGTACTAGAGTACTACCAAGACTGATCATATGGTGACCTTGGGTTGACCTTGACCTTTTTTGCGGCATGGTCAAATATGGGAAAATGCTAGAACATATAATTTCATGGTTCTTAAGAAGAAGATTTTTAAAGGTTTTCACCATATATGGGCACTGTGGCAGTAATGTAGCCATGTCATTAAGTGAACTGTATATACCAATTTTTAAGCCAAAATCTTCAAAACTTCCCATGAAATCTTACGTTCTAGCGTTTTTCAATATTTGACCTTGTCGTAAAAAAAGGTAAAGGTCAATACAAGGTCATCATTTGAACAATCTTGGAGAAACTTGAGTACCTGATGCTACTTACCAAGTCTCAAGGCCATTGGTCAACTGGTTTTTAAGAAGAAGATTTTTAAAGGTTTTTACCATACTTGGTCATTGTGGCCATGTTTATCATGTGATCTGAAGCCAGTATGTATTCTCTCATCTTTAGTGGCGGAGGTATGGGGCATAATATAGCAGATAAGATATTAATTTGACCAAAGTTTCGTAATTCTAGGTCATAAAATTGAATATAACCATCTTCTAAGCAAGTTTATGTGTTCAGTCAACCATGAAAACTAGGTCATTGTGAAATTCTGGTTACATCATCCAATGGTACTGGTCAAGGTGCTTCCTAGACATGAGTTTGATGATTACTGGTCACTTTATTTAGCAATGATGCAAAGAAATATTGAAAATAGAAGAAAAAAATATCAAAAATGCTGAATGTCAAAGGAAGTCTTTTTTGACGACATTTGTTCAAATTAAACCAAATAAAATGATATGAAAATACACTTTAGATGTTCTGTTAATCATTTTATTAAACACTGTCTGTCTGTTGTACTCTTCTACCAAATGAGAACATGTTTACAAGACCTGCTAAAACCATGCTGAATTACCCCACCCACTTCTGTGGACCCATAGCTCAGTAATTAGGGCTTTCCGACCAAAGTCACATATTGTTCAATAAACTAGACGCACTGGAGTATACAATCAATTAAAAAAATAAAACTTTGGTAGGATGCAGAAAACCCACCTTATTGATACCCCCCTTTACAAAAGTTTCTGTTTAAACAAACATTCACAAAAAAGGACCCCGAGATTTCTGATGTGTATGCCTTTAAATCGGCCTTAAAGAGAATGTTGGTTTTAGGTTTAATGGCTCTTCGAGACAGCATAATAGCATAATAGTGTATATAAAGCCGTCTCCCAGAGAAAGGGAAAAAGAAAAGAGAAAAGTAGAGAAAAATATTCAAACAAGCCCCACTTGCATCTACTGCTTGCAAGCACAGTAGGTCATTGGCTTTCTTACATGTGCGCCCCGAGCAGCGCATTCAGACAGTCTGATCAGCACCTCTGTTGTTTGCCTCGACACATGGCTTGGAATGAGAGAAATGGTGCTTTCTCTTTTGAAGAACTAATAAACTATATTCATCTGCGAGCGGATTAAAGCCTTGTAAAGAAAAGTGCGTTGTTTACGGTATTTTCTACAGTAAGATGATAATCAATACGAAGTAAGTTGACATGTTTTTAAAACTACTTTTGTACAGCTGCTGTGTAGACTAGTTCGAGATTTTCCATTTGAAATGAAATGAAACCAATTAAAGAAAAAACAGTGATACTTGGCCTAAAAACTTCGTTAAAACGCTCAAATATAATAATTTTGCGCCTTCTGTACACTGAGTAGTCTATGTTTACAAAATAACCAGATTTCTTTTAAACCAAAACTTGTACATCAACGGCGATATTTATCGGTTACGTATGAAACATGAAGGAAGGAATTATTACAGTATATTTTGGTTCATAGCTTCTAATACAGCGTGAGGCTACTGACACGAGTTACGGTAGGTGCTGAGTCAGAACAACTCCAAGTCGAGTATCATTTTCAGAGGCTCTATCTCGGCATGTGGGTAAGTCAGTTTTCCTGCAGCTTGTTTCATGATACCTTTCTTTTTCATTTTGCTTGTCGATGCAAGAGGGAACAATCTATCTTTAACAGGACATTGTGTAGTAATGCAGCCAATATATCAAGTGCCAATTATGTATATACTATGTAACCGACCAGTCAAAGTGGTTCGGTCCTTTAAATTTAGTGTTTGCATCCTCGATATACATTCTTGGGTCGATGGTTCGATTCCCTGTCGGGGCGCTCGGCGATTTTTTATTTGAAGGACTTTTACCGCCTACTTTAATGGTTCCTGGTGCAAGAAAAATTATAATGTGAGTGAAAAAGTGCGGAAAAGTGAATTAATGCATGTGCACACACACACACACACACACACACACACACACAAATCAAATGAACGAGCCAAAATATTTGCTTATTCAGATGAAACCTATTTGTAAAATGCATTTGTCTTCTAGGAAGCACAAAAATATTACAATTAGAGCTTACCTCTATTTTACCAGCCTGCCTAATAGTAAAAATGCCGAAATCCAATTGCTCAAGAATAGCAAGAGCAAATGAAATGCAATGTTGAATATCGTGATAAAGTAATAAAGTGATAACTAGAAATGTGTCCATTGGACACGGATGCCCCCGCCTGTTGCCTTAAGATGGCGCCTAGGTTAAGGTACTGACACTTGTAGGATAAATAGGTTCACAGAGGCAGACATGGGTGGTACTTGGTTTATTGTTTTCCTTACGTAGATGTATTCTGCTTCTTGGATCAAGAGTAGAGTGGGTTGGTGTTAGCGGAAAGTTAGGGTGGGGGTAGGGGAGTCTGTGATATGTGATAACATTCTGTATCTTACCATAGAAATGGATGCCATGCAACTGTCCAAGAGAAATAGCCCCGAAACAACTCTGCAAACAAATAACAAGCCCAAACCATTTTTTGTACGACATGAAGTTGAAAAAGGGCCATAACTTCAAAAATAATTCGTAAAATTTTCCCTTAAATTGGACTCCCAAAATAATTTGTACATTTTTCCCCTAAAATTAACTTGACCAGTATTTTATAATTATATACCTGCTTATAAAATATAAATCCAATACTCTTATCATTTCAAAAGATAACGAACGGAAACCTTTTAATTACAAAATGAAGTTGAAAAAGGGCCATTATTCCCATAATAATTAGCGGATCTTACCCTTAATCAAACTGACCTTTATTTTATGATTATGTACCTGTGTATAAATATGAATCCTTACACTGATCTTTTCAAACGATAACGAACGGAAACTATTTTCGTACGTACGGGACGAACGTACGTACGTACGGACAGCAGTGATACATATGCCCCCATTAAAAATGGCGGGGGCACAATAATTTTATACGGCATCGTATTAGGTCTCAGGGGATAGTAAAATCTGGCACTTTCAGTCCGACGCCACGAACAATTTTTGAATGATTCTAAAACAAGTAAATTGCCTTTCAATGCAGGTTTTCACTATTTCAAAGTGTTGTCATTGTGAACCAAAACTAATTAAAGCAGAACACATGAGCACCAACATCTTCAGAAGCTGTCAGGGCAATGTTTACATTACCCCACCCACCCTATTTCCAGTGCTAAAAAGTGGTACACTGACCATTAGAAAGTCACATTCTGGAGAAATACCTGCAAACACCTGACAGTTGGCACATAGCTGTTTTTTATCCTCAGCAACATACCGTCAGAAAAACAAATCCCAAATGGGGTAAAAACCATAGAAGTTTTTCAATATTTCAGTATGAATAACAGGCCTATTTCTCGCCACGAAGTTGTCTGCTGTGATTTGACATATCCGCCATTACTAAGGGGTTTCCCCTGACAAGTAAAGCTAACAGCAAATTTTCATAACCAGTTCCAGCTGACATAACTACCCTTCCTACAAACTTACAAATTAAAGAAATATTCAAAAACCTCAATTTATTGGAGCAACCATGCTTTTTCTAACCCTCTACCAAAAAGTATCATTTTCCTGACCACTGCCAATACGAAACTATCCCCTGAGACCTTAAGTTTCTCAGAAGTGGTAAAAATGTTCCTGTTAATGCTTTTAACTAGTAATTTAGGGTATTGTGAATGAAATGCAACCAATTAAAGATGATTCTTTCCCATACTGTAGACAATATTTAATATTTAGCATTCTAGAATTGCACACCCACAGCTGCTGCCAGCCGCAGAAAATACAGAAATACAGAATATTTTTAATCAGTCTTCTTTTTGCTACCAGTTTGTTTTAGTGACTTTGCCTGCATATTTTTATTATGTCTGTGACATATCTAGCCATGCTTTTCATTTTCATCAAATATTTGGCTCAAAATGACACATTGTGAGGTGAAAAAGTGCCTTAAAGTCTAGTTTTCCTCAGTATATCACACATAGGTTGGCATGAAATACCATGATTACCCCAAATACTGGGACAAAATTGTCTGACCAAACAGTGCAGACCCAGATAAGACTGCTTTTCTTATCAGGTCTGCACTGTTTGCCATTACATCAGTGCTTTTTTGACACATTGCCAGTTTTTTTAGATTTCACAGAAATTGTTGTAAATGTACCAAAATTTTTGGGACTTGTGGTCAGACCTGATACTAGTTTCGTAGGGAAAATTTCAGAACTAAATTTTGCACAGTTTGTTCCTTTCAAATTAAATGCATTTACTTTAAAACGTATTAGTCATAAACGATTTTCATATTCTCCTGATTTTCATCTCTGCTGTTTTCAAAGAATAATTATATCCCTTGAATCCTGTCCAAATGATACCCTCAGCGTATTCAGTGTTGCTGCTTTGGCAATAACGACCATTTAGGCAAGCACTATGACAATTAAGGTACCACCAGGCACCCTCAAACCTTATAGCACAATTGTAATTAGTTTTTGTATCGTAGTCTTTGTCTTTGGTCGTAAAATACATTTTATTACTTTTCCAAAGAGAATCTCCTGAAAGAGAGAGAGAGAAAAATATGAATCAGTTTCATCTTAAATGTTTCTTTTCTGTACTTTGGCAAGGTCAGCTGACAGACAAACATTCTATTAATCTGCTCAAGACTTTGATTTTCATAAGCTTTCAATACGCGTGTATCATCAGTGCCTGCAGCATTTAAAAAAAAAAAAAAAAAAAAAAAAAACTGGACAGAAAAGTCATTCCTTATCGGCATTAATATTCCCCATGTTCGTCATGCACTGGTCGGATACTAAATATTCTGTAGAGATTCGAATAATTTTAAAGAATTTGATAAACGCATCCGATCTATGAAACACCCTCTCGTCTATATTAAAAATATGCAGGTTTTAAGGAAGGGATTCTGATGAGGTAACGTGATCGCATACTTTCGCAGTTGCACACGAAAAACTGCCCAGTTAAAGGAAGGGATTCTGATGAGGTAACGTGATCGCATACTTTCGCAGTTGCACACGAAAAACTGCCCAGTTTCTACCACGCTGTATTTCTAAAATCAAAATGAATTTTGCCTTTTTATGACGAATAATTTCATCAATCTGATTTTATATTTCCAGGGCATCTTCCATGCGAAAAAATTTGTTTTCAATGTTAAATTGCTCTCGACAGCCACTGTCCCTGGTTGATTTTCGTTTAACGTCATAACATCGTGACCGGTATGTCTGACTGTCAACAGTACTGTTTAGTGCCTAGAAACGGTTTCCGCGGGCATGCGTAAGAGTTATCACTCAGATAGACTAAATCAATTAATTCTGTGATAGTAACCTTTACGAGATTGACGGGCTAGGTAAAATCCGATTGTATAGTAACAAGGAAGTAAGAGCATTAAGACTGAAGCAAGGGACGCATTAAAAATGTGCTCACTACAGATGACTTTGAATCATTGAGTCTTTTTATGTACAGTACTTTAATATTGAAGCCTGCTCATGCCCCCTAGCAACGGCTTCAGCAGATCTATTTTTAAACTGACTCAGAATGAGCCCTATGATTCCATAGAACCAGTAAGATGAAGAACTGAGCGACATTTTATTGCCCCATACTGCACCTTGCACCAGCTCTACCGAAAATGAAATATTTTTCAAAGACGATCCATTTGAAACAAGGAACCCATCAGATCTGTTCATCTGGCAACACTGCCCGCGCGCCCATACAGCTACAGCGGGAAAATAGATGCGGAATATAAATTCAGTTTATTATGCACATTTAGTCCTTAATATAGTATATTTTTGTCACATGCTATAATACGGTAAAAGTAAATTGGAATTTCAATAGCCAGGCTTTATTCCCTTGTAATTAAAGCGGTGATTTGTGGTATATACTATAATCTGAATAAATCCATAAAAAGTTATCGTATCTCCCTGAAAATTGGCAGATTTCTTAGTTTTGTTGTTCTCTACAGTTTGTAGAATACAAAATAGAGGGACATGCTGTTTAAAGAAATGTTTTATATAGAAAGTTCAAAGGATAATTTTCTGCGCAAAAATCTGAAAAATAAAATCTGTTGTTGATAATGTACTTAGCTCTAAAGATACTTTGATGCGTTAAAAAGAGCGTCCTAGCAATTTTTGTTCAACTTTTTCTCAAATTGTAAGGTAGACCAGATAAAAACAGTAGCTTTTTCTCAAATGTCTGACCATGTATATAGTGCATGTATACTGGTTGAATTCATTAATACAGGTAGGTCAGTTATACCTATATCATACTCACAGTATAAATATTACATTACAATGACCAAGAAAGGTGTGTTATTGAAATTATTCAACCTTGAAAATAGACTCTACTGTGTATTTTAGACAAATATTTGGACACAGGCCACATCTTTTTTTTTATTAGCGAAACCTGATAATATGCAAAAACAAATTGAAAACATAATTGCTAGGACGCTCTTCATAATGCATTAATTTAAGTTCAGACCTAATTACATTTTCAATAATGATGGTCATTCTTTAGATTTTTGCGCACAAAATTACCCTTTGATCTTTTCTTATATAAATCCTTTTTAACATCCACAAGTCCTGCATTTTAGGATTCTGATTTGTGAGAAACAACACAAAGAAGGCAACTGCTAAGTTCTGGGAAGATCTGTTGTATTTTCAGCATTTTATGCAGATTTCTTTCTTAGCCCCAAATCAGTGATAATCACCAGCTTTAAAGGAGAAAATGACACTTTTTATGTATAATTTGTAAAGGAACATTTTAATGCATGACTTCATAATTTGGAAAAAATTATCTTATTAATCTTGAACCGCTCACTAATTTTGAAAAAGAAAAAAAAAACTAGTGGAAATGCCGTTTGTATTTGTGGGGAAACGGACTATAGTACAATGCTTAGTTAAACCTTTTTCATGTGCTTGCAGTTTTGAGTGGTTTGCTTGTTTTCATGATTACTTTGTGGCTTTTTTGTCGGTCAAAGTTTCTGCAAAACCAGAGTTTTCATGGAAAATTAAAAAAAAAAAAAAAAAAAAGGTAGGATAACCCCGAAATACATGTCGTTCTCACCTATTCCCACTTTTCAGGTCCTAAATAACTACCGCCGACTCTACTCCTACTCCCTCCCCCCACCCCCTCGCACACTATCCTGTTTAACGCCAAGGCCGGGAGGCGTTAAACAGGATAAATATGGTAAGCTGTCTACACAAAAAGAAACAAACCAACAGTAAGGCAACAAAGAAAGAAGACAACGAAGCACGCTTAATTGGTGCAACACAAAGACTTTAAGATAGAAGTAGGTCATCGGCAGTGTCACACTGAACCATTATCTCAGGTATGGCGAATATATACCTAATAGTATTCAATTATCAGTTACTTTTACCAAACCATTCAATGTAGGGCAGGGTGACCTACAAATACTATGAGGTCGTTCACTGTGTCATGCTGACCCACTGTGCCAAGTATGATGTTAATCATTTAGACGGTGTAGGAGATATTAGGCAAATCGCTGAACCATGAAATAAAAGTCACAGCGATAAACGCATAGCATGCACTTATTTGAATGTCTTTTTTATGTGACAGTAAGTGTGGCTCGAAGAGGGATGCTCGTTGCCTGCCAAGACCTGCCCGTCATCTGTTGTCTCTCAACCTTTTGGGGTTGAGCGACACTGAAAAAGTTAAATACAGAAACACGCGTCTGTAGCACTAAATTTGGTATGAATACGTTTATATTATCCACCATTCTATGATGGATATCTACTACATAGAGCATATTTTATAAGACAAAATCACTGAACCAGCAAATGTAGGTCACAAAGACTTATATACAGTATTATGTCATTGACAGTGTCAGACTGGTCCACTATGCAACGTTTAAAGTCAATCAATGTTACGATTTTCGGGATAGAAGGTAAATTCTGAAATATTGACTAAACTGATCTATAAATAGTATCAGATCGGCCTAGCGTTTAAATGACACACTTGATAAATCAACAAAAAGTGTTGGAAATAAAAGGCAAAAACCACTGGACCTTGATACATGCGCGTAGGAGGCAGTAACTTACAGATAGTATTAGATCATTTGATATGTCAGACTGATCTATGACCCCGACCGCGTTACTTATTTTGTCTCAAGATATGAGACAAACTCAATGAATGATGAATTATAGCTGACATTTTATGACATGTTGTGTAAAGATTTCGGATACTTTTTAAAGTCTATACAAATTATCGCATTTGACTTAAGCGCAAAAATGACGTGACGCTTTTATTACATCGAATCAAATAGAACGCGCTTCTATCTGATGCTTATACTGATAAATCGAAATCAGAAATCAGAGACTTATTCTGTTTTTATTTCCAGCTGAAATAGCAAACTTTTTTAAAGCAGATTTTGAGAAAAAATTATTGTCGAAAAGGCACCATTAGATTTTAAGTGGTTAAATAGGGTTGTAAAATCTCAGTTGTGGTAACGTCAATGCATTTTACGTCAAAATCATTTCATTTTGGTTAAACGAGCATTTTATGTTTTACTATTGCATAAATATTGGCGACACACGCTATTTGTAGGCATGTTTTAACGAATACGAAACCATGTATAAACTAGGCTTTTCACACGCCTATAGTACTCGGCCTCTGTTTTCAACATCTCCATCGGAACTTTGCAAAAGTTAAAGCATGAAAACACATGTTTGATCCCTATATTGCAATGCACAAAATAAAACGACAAGGAATACATGTACTACTCTTGTAGGCATACATGCATTCCGACTCAACCCTGACTTTTATAGTGACAAAATTAAGCATGTGCAGCATATATTTTTCCTTAAATTAAACGTTTTCTCGGAGAATAGTTTTATTCATCATGACGATGTTGTTGTTTCTATCTATGAAATGTCTATTCTACTATGTTAGAATGTTTAGTAGTAGTCCCCTGATATTATAATCGTTGGGGTACATTCCACATGTTTCGGCTGGTTTATTTTTTCACAACTTTAATAGTGTGTATGCATAAGACACATCGACATTTCAAACCTTAAGTTCATATGGGCTTATCCCACGGCTAATCTTTGATATTTGGTCCAAAACTATCATGTAAACACTTTCTATTCAACAAAGATAAGTACACTCGTTTCTTTCAATATGGAAGTATTCTATTCTGTGCATAAATCGAAGAGTGCAACAGCTCTGTGGATCTATTTCTAGTCAGACACAGATGCAGATTCATGAACAAACCGTTAAAAACGCTGTTAATCTATTTTTGAAACGATTTACATGTTAAATTCGCTTGCTTCACAATACCGTCTCCATGAACCCTCCAATGAAAAGATGTACATGCCGAGTATATGAATAAGTGAACTAAATACTGTCCACCTGAACTCTGCTATAATACATCTTGTACCTGCATTTCCTGCGTAGTATCCAAACACGTACAATCTGTATAGCTCTTCCGGGCTGCCAATCCAAAAATGCCTGTATTTGGCAAATCTCTTATTCCCTTCCCAATCTTCCAAGTCAATACGTAATTCGTAATGACCTTGTCGTGAAATAATGTGTAACGGATAGTTTCCTATGAAATAAAGACGTCATTATTCTTAACCGTTAGCGAGATTCTGACAAGTATAGGAATTTACAGAATTTGGTCAACACAACCGAACAGACGGTCCATGCCATATCAATTATGATTACCGCGCACGTTCTGACAAACTTTAATTTACAAACTGCAAAATTCCAGGTACAAAAATATTTAGATATTGAGGAATATTAATGGGCGTATGTTCAACTTAACATGGTCCCTGAGGATTTCATGTAAGTGTATTGCTATTGTATTGGTGACGAAGTGCATTAAATATCTTTCACAATCATGGTAAATAGAGGATCTTACATGAGTGCTCATGTATTATTGAATTTATTAAACGAGTGAGGGAAAAAGATAAGATGCGAGGCTTTGCCGAGCATCTTATCGTTTTTCTCCAACGAGTTTAATAAATTCAATTACATGAGTACGAATGCAAGATTCTATTTATCATATGACTCTAAAATCATATTTTATTAGCAGATTTTGCACTAAAACGTCACGTTTTCGCCATTAGAAAACACAACGTTTTTATGGACGTCAACGTAACGTTACGACGTAATTTGCATATTTAATCCACTAGTGGATTATCGTTTTTAATGCATGGCTTTATTACACTCTCAGATGCGACGTCATATGATAAAATAACTTAATACTATTTACTGGAGTATTTAAGTATACCGATCAAGTTCAATAGAGTACATCCCTTCGAGACATGCATTGCTCTTTGTGGTGTTTGAAAATATAAATGTGGTAAGTTTTATTCCCATATATAAACTTAATGACTTTCATTTTTTTTACATATTCCTACATGTGAAAATAAAACATCTGAATTCGAATGTAAACAGATCGTCTCTGCACCAGCTTTTGTACTATCCTTTCTAGTTCGTCATTACACCCTCGGAAGAGCTTAATCCTTGGAATTGTATGGAGTGTATAAAAGACTGTTTTTTGAAGGAAGAACATGTATCATCCCATGAATCTTACTTACTTTCATTTAAATTCGCGTGTATGTGTAATATGTCCATATAAAAAGGAAAATGTGAACAATTTCATAAAAATTTCATTTAAGTCGAATAATGGTTGAATTATCTTGTCCCTACATGCCCATGTGTTATTTTCTTGTTATAGCAGAACATTAAGTATCCAAATAAATTAGCACACTCTATGTTGCTTTTGAATTTATATCTGTTTAAAGTGATCATTATTTACCTAACCAATGTTCGCCCGACAAAGTACCAAAACCAAACTGATAATCTTCCCAACCTCTGTAGAAATTTTCCGATCCGTCTTTTCGGCGTTGAAAAACCTGGTAAAAACGTTTTCTGATTAATTTTCTACATTTTACTTGGCAATGAGACATGAATACATCTAGAAATCATATTTGTAGTACTGTTGGTCATACTTTCAAAGCCAACTTAGGTTCTTGTTTTTATTTATGATACTGACAAGGTCAATTATGCTAAATTTAGATTAGTGTTAGCGATATTTCTAGAAACACACTAGCCACTGCGTTGTTATCTACTCATTTATATTTAAACATTTGTTTTAATTCAGAGTAAGGCCTCTCTTTAACAATGATCTACTGAATTTTTCTAATCGCTGACTTATATATTAGAGTTATCGTTCCTGTTTTAATATAAATTTGGGCTCGATTTTCATTATTCCTGAAAGTGGCACAGGAAATAATTTTGGGCTACATGTATATACATATGCTGAATGCTAATCTCAGGGATAAGTAGCAATAACGTTATTAAAATGCACAGGATATCGCTACGTGCTCATATAAACATGCATTGTATAATTTATTACTTCGCGTAACACATTTGCGTACACGTAGATTAAAAGGCGGAATACAAAACTTAAATACATGAAACTGAATGAAAACTTAACCATTGGGCGCAATGAACTTGCACAGAAAAGATGAAACATCTTATACATGTGCGTTTTTATATAATATACCAAACTTGCTAATTCAGGACGCTTTTTTGTTTGTAAGATAGATTGAATGAAACATACAAGCCATCCTCCACCATCCGTACTCATATCACAGTACACATCAAACCCTGTGTAGGTACCAACAGGAGTCACATGATAAACACCAGAAGCCATATATCCTCTGTCCCTGACATCATGGCAGTCAAATATTGGCACTGTTTTACACCCTGTCATTAAGATTTAGACACATTAGAATCTGCAGATTCCGTCAGACTTCGTCTATTATTGACGAACAGTTACTGGTTGAACTGTTCGGTAACACTGGCGAGTATATTGAGTCTGTGCAAACTTTGTTTAACACAACGCCGGCAAAAACAGAATGCGACCAGGGCTCTAGCGAGACTCAAAACTATGTTGAAGCCAACAGTTTCAATTTTGAAATATATTGCTGAGTATAAGGGTACAATTTTCGTGTTCTTCCGACATTCTGTACAATGGGGGAACATAGTTTGTGACTTCCCCATGACTTCCCTTTATTCAGAAGCCTTGTCGCCGAGAAGAAGCCTTAAGCATATTTCAAGAAACATCAGATGTTTCAGCTGGTTCGTACCCGTTAGTCAATGTCATTGGTTGGTTCCACTGTGGTCCAGCTTGTTTATGTCCTCGAGAATTAGATTGTCAATGGAAACCTTCGGCATATAAAATTGTTAAATCCGGGGAGTAAAACCCGGGTAATACCCAGATATTCCCCGGCTAATCTTATAGATATCTTCCAAACGCCCAAGGAATACCTGGCTATGCCGAACTTACCCAGTAAGTCTTCCGTTATACTGTATTTGATGCTACAGTCTTAATTAATGAGCTTGTACTCAGACCAAGCCCTTGCATGGTTGTATTGAGCTCTGTCATAGGTGAAGGCGAGATGGCAGCTAGATAAAAACGGGTCAACCTATTTATGTATACTCATAGACAATATGGTCTCCTGTACTATGAAATAAACTCACTCATATGTAATTTAAATAAAAAAAATAAAAAATGAAGTATTTATGCTTAGCGGCATCTTCTATCCTTATAAACTGATTGGATGAGTCCATACACCTTTTTCAGGGGTGTCTGAGTTATTATTTTTATTACATTTACAGAAATTCCTGTAATTTTTAGGCATACTATGTATATCTTGATTAAAAACTGCGTTCTGCAGCGTCTGCTCTGTGACTTCACTATCTGCTTATTACCTTTTATGGGACGCTTGACATAAGAGAAATAAATCCTGGGCCCAATTGTTTAAAACCAACGACTACGTCAGTTAACGAGACATAAAATTTTCAAAAGTATTTTACGTAAAACATCGCCATTTCTCGCCGAAAAAAAACTTGAGGAGCTTTTGCAGTGCAAAAGCTTCTCACGATTTTTCAGTAATCAATTTATTGAGTACTGTAAGACTTAGAAGAAGAATCGGTGTGAAGCAGGAGGAGCAAAAGAATACAGGGAAGCAAACAAGAGGATTCAGGAGGCAGTGAAGAATGCTAAGGAGGATTCGGTGGGTATTTAGTGCGAGGAGATCGAAACTCGCCGCTAGGCATAAATGGGTTGACCCATTATCTAGTTGCCATTTCGCATTCACCTGAACCTGAACAAAAACAACAGCAAGAAAGCATACCAGCTGGTGAAGGATCTAACTTCAGAGAAACTTGGGAAGTCCACAACTATCTAGGTCTGGGAAATGCCTTACAGAGGAACAAGAGATTCTCAGCAGATGGACAGAATATTGCTCAGAACTATACAACCGTGAGCCTTACGGTGACAATGCGCTTCTCGACTGCAATCAGCCCCCAGAAGAAGATCAACAACAGATCATTCGTGAGGAAGGTGATATTGCAGTTACAGCACTAAAGAAGGGGAAGTCTGCAGGAGTTGATAATATACCAGCAGAACTTGTTCAAGCTGGCGGGGAGACCATGATTGATGTTTTAACAGATATCTGTAAGAGGATCTTGAGAACGGAAGAATTGCCTACCCCATGAACTCAGTCGCTGATTATTACTCTCCCTAAAAAGGGCAAATACAGCTCTGCCAGAACTACAGAACCATCAGTCTCATCAGCCATTCAAGCAAGGCCATGCTAAAAGGCATCTTGAACAGGCTTAAACCACAAGCTGAAGAGATAATCACTGAAGAACAGGGTGGGTTCCGAGCCGGAAGGAGCACCACAGAACAGATCTTCAACCTTAGAATCTTGTGTGAAAAGTATCGCCAACATCAGCAGAATCTGTACAATGTCTTCATTGATTTCAAAAAAGCCTGTGACATGGTATGGCATGCAGCCTTATGGGCCACCATGCGGAAGTACAATACCAGTGCAATTCTAGTTCGCAACATTACCAGTCTGCGGTTTGCCGAAGACATAGATGCTCTAGCTGAGGAAAAGCCGGAACTAGAAGCCCTAGTTAAAAGTCTAGACCAAGCCTGCACAAGGTATAAGATGGAGATCAGTGTTGAGAAAACCAAACTGATGACAAACAGTGCAGATGGCATCCAGAGGGAGATCAAGTCAAAAGAGCAGAAGCTGGGTACTGCAAAAGCTTCAAATACCTTTGAGCAGTTGTCGCAGGTGATGGCTCAAAACAGGAGGTTCTCTCAAGGATTGCACAAGCCACCTAAGCTCTTACCAAACTGGAACGAAACCTATTAGGAGAGATAACGACATATCTCTTGGATCAAAGGTGAAACGTATGCGCCACCATGTCATTTCCATATCGTGGACCTTGACAGCAGAGTTTGAGAAAAGAACGCAGGCCTTTGAGATGAGATGCTACCGAAAGTTACTAAATATTTTGTACAAGGACCATATAACCATTAAGGAGGTTAGCAGAAAGATCCAAGCAGCCATTGGAGAGTATGGTGAACTCCTGACGCAGGTCAAGAAACGGAAACTAAGGTGGTTTGGCCATGTCTTCTGGTTTAGCAAAGACGATTTTACAGGACACATTGACAGGAAAAAGAAGAGGTAGGAAGATAATATCAAAGAGTGGACAGGGATAGATTTTGCCAGCTCAAATAGGGCAGCTGAAAACAGGACACGGTGGAAGGGGATTGTTTCAAAGGCATCTGTGATGCCCAAACAACCTAGTAGGGTCATGCGATAGAATAGAAATAGTATAGTAAGACTTAACGAATATTCTACTAACAGCCTCGTTAACCTTCCGATGCGTTGACAACTGAGCTCTTGTCTCTTATAACCTCCTTTATACAGCGCTCTTATGTGACAATACTTCTTTATAGATATAATAAGTAATGTGTCGCGAATGCTCTTGTCAGTTTGCATAAAGTCTGGTTTTATTGTCTGGCCTGTTCTATTTGGATTGATCCCCCAATAACTTCGCTTGACTTCTTTTATTTCATATCTTCAAAGCGGTTTACAAATTAATATGCAGATCATTTCGTCGCGGTTTGTTTTACAGACTTTTAGTCAAGGATGACTTACTTTGGTACTTAGCAAAGTTTGAGGTTTATGGGTACGGTACACTGTTTTTTTCTGCCATTCTGATTCAAATGGATGTATGGATGACATGCCATTTTACGTCCTTTTAAACAGTATTCCAGTCATATCAGGGCGGTGGGTGAGTGTAAATTAATGGCAGTGTGCAATTGAACCTCGTTTACGATTGAAAGGATTCCCGCCTTCCGCGAGACTCGAACTCTGGATCACTAGTTCAGCAGGCCAGCGCTTAACCTACTGAGCTATCGGAGCTCAATTTTGTTTCAAAAGGCGCCCCTTCGTAACAGTCTGTTTGCTTTTCTGTCTTTTCCAAGGAGGTCAATTCCTAAATACATTCCGGAAAGATTTGACTCCCACTGGCGAGAGAGACGGAGTTACTTCACCTAAAAGTGTATGTATTATCTATAACTGTATAGAGCAGTGTAAAAGAGGGAAAGAGGAAAGAAATTATGAATGGTAGAAAAAATTAAATAAGCCAAGCCCAGTGCAAGGATACAAGACCCTCCCATAATGTAATTTAAATCGGTATGACGGTTTAGATGTCAAACTGCTTCAAGTATAACCTGCTTTTGCATATGTGCAGTTTTTTTAACTGCTGAGTATTAGCGCCGAAAAGTAGGTAGTAATGATTTTAGAATTCGATTAGACATACATATACTTTTAATACCACCAAACATGTTAAGGTCCCGCCAAGTTTAGTCCTAAAGCAATTATATACTCACCGACTATCAACACGCCGGCCATACATATCACGAATATGTAGAAACAGTACATATTCATTTTTTTTTCAGACATGTCAAGCTTACAGTAAAAAATTTAACTTCATATCAACTCTTCAAACCAATTTGTGCAAATCAATTTCGTTTTTATGAAATGCAAACACTATCAGGTGTAATGATAAGGTGAAATATATGAACATGCCATTTAATTGAACGATTAGTGTAAAAATAACTTTGCCAGCAACTTCATGTCTGGTAAATATGTTTGGTTTGACTAAAAAGTATGTTATATTGTATAAATTATGTGATCGGAACGATCAAATGATAGCTTATTTTACCGTAAACTTTTAAAAAACGGGACTCTTAAAATAATTACCATAATTGCCCTACAGTATAACAGCATTGTCTTTTCATGCAGTAAAGCATTTAAAAGATGCAGATGGAATTTCAAACAGAGCAGACTTGGATCAGACTGCCCCAAGAGCAGTCTAATCTGGGTCTGCAGTGTTTGCTTAGACCCATCCGTCCCATTTTTTACAACTCAATCGGTATTTCGTCTTCGAAGATGGGTAATTACTAATGACAGGCTAGAGTTATCGCAGGATTCAAACTTCATTCTATTGTACTTACAAATCAATCTTATGCAGAAGACATCTTTGTATGACATATGTTTTTACACCTAAAGGCCCAGATTGAGGCGTCTAATAGGGTGAAACATTTAACACATGGGCCATCATCAGTTGAAAGTTTTATCAATGGGATATTGACACAAAATCTTTTTTGTTATTATTTTTATCATTTAATCCTCATTTGGTCTTCGCAATCCGCCAAGCGGCTTCGATTTCCCGCGTCAGTCTAAGTCGATTTCTTGTCGCTTGTTGTCTGATGTTGGAGTTCCCTGTACTAAATAGAACAATTTTCATATCAGTCCTCAAAACTAAGAAACCAGGATGGTTATCGACAGCCTAAAATGATAAATATTCATATTAAGCACCGATAATAGACAGGTTTCTTTTATATGCAAGAATTTCACCCTGGTATGTTTTATCTGCATTAAAAATTACGCTGGGTCATCCAAATCGTATTAAGTTGTTGTCCGAAGACGTTCAACAGGAAGTTAGGCTTAATTTATTGTCACCATCGGCTACCTATATCGTATGACATTCCATGTAAGACCTGCGTATTGTTTGCTTTCTATTTATTGTCGACTACGGCAATACTTTGTACCTGCATATTAGTATATGCACCTACTTACATTTATGTTTGTTCTACTTTTTTCTTTTCACTGTCTACTGAACGCTTTTACTTTCTACCGCGTCCTGCCAACTGTTTACGTGTATGGTCTACTGCGGCGCAAATTTTTTTTCATACCCGAGGGTATGCAAGCAAACACATATAGCCTGTGTTGTATGTTTCAGATGCGCAAAGTTAGTATCGCCGGCACACATTTAATGGACGAAAAGATACAGTGGACCTTGCTGACTACAAACGAGAATAAACAAGACACAACAACTGAATAGTACACAGAATACAGCAAGTATTAATGCAACTTTCTGGGCATGTGCTGACGAAATACTGTAGAAGTGTTAAGAATTTTAATGTTTCGTAAAACTCGACAGTTGCATCCTCTTAGTGTAAATATGATAGTTTACGGTAAACCTGTTTATCTAATGATGAAAATTTTCTTCTTTCCTAGGCTGTTCAGCAGTATATTAAAGACAGTGGCAGATTTAATTAAATCTGCTGTTCTTCCCATACATTCTCTGGTTTACTGGGGCTGGTTGCTGACACTGTGGTTCTCGGGTTATTAGTCTTCTTGATTTCTTTCTTTCTCCCTTTTCTCTTTCCTTCTCTGTTATTTATTTTTTATTTTGTTTATGTGTAGTTGCCGTCATGGTCCTAAATATTGAGACGAGGTGCTTTCTGTGCGGGATGGTGTGGACTTGGATCAGACGTTGTGAGAACTTGTAGCCCGACCTCATTGCTACTATTTGAGCAATAAAATATGTTTAAACTAAACTACTGTAGAAGGCAGTACAAAAGTAAACAGTAAATGAGCCATGACACGAGAACACCAACAATGTGGTTCTGCGCCCTGCGCAGACTCAGATCAGCGTGGGTATCCACCGGTCTGATCAGACACTTTGCTGAGCGCTTCAAGGGTAGCGAAGGGACTGAGCTACCGCCATGCGGACAGCGAAGACTCTGATCAGACTGGTCGGATGCCTACGCTGATCTGAGTCTGCGCTGGGCGCAAAACCACTTTGTTGGTTTTCTCGTGTCGCGGCTCAAATATTGACAAGAAATGCTTTTCTGTATGGCACGCGCCCCGAATTCGATTACACAGTTGGTTTGCTGGTAGGTTGTTTTTGGTTTAACGGCCCTTGGAGGCAGTATTTCAGTTTATATCGGTCTGTCTCCCATAGGGAAAGATACAAAAAAGAGAAATAGTAGACGAAAGAAGAACATTCCAAACATCTCCCTCCCGCACCTACTGCAAGCACAAAGGGTCCTTGCCCTAATATTATAATTATCCAAATTAGTAGGTCGCCCGGTCACTGAAAGTTACCCAGTGCTATCGCCTGATCTGACCACCACTGCTACGCAAATGACAGAAACACATGGGACATTGGAGGTCTCAGACCATCTTCATCACTATACACAGTCTTTTTCAAACGAAGTTGCGCCCCGTAGACGCTCTCCATATATTGGTTCTCCACTTGCAATTATGAACCATTCTCGAAGCTGGGAACAAATCAGCGTCTTCCGCTGGAGTGCGCATGACAGGAAGTCATAACCTGTCTGAATATATGGCTCGCCGCCGAAGCGGCAAGCCAAAAGAATGAGCATCGAGAAACTCAGATTCACAATTAACGAACAGTTTCAATACCATTTGTAAACAGTAATATAATACTTTACCACTTTCATCTATTGTTAAAATTGTATAATAAGAACTGGTTAAAAGCTTTTATATATCAGCCAAACCAAACCCATTTTGGTTATCGCCTAATACTAAAGTTATCTTTATCTATGAGCCGCGACACGAGAAAACCGCCCAGTCTGATCAGAGTCTTCGCTGTCCGCATGGAGGTAGCTTAGACCCTTAGCTACACTTTAAGCGCTTAGCGAAGAGTCTGATAGGACTGGGCGGATGCCTAGGCTGATCTGAGTCTGAGCTGGGCGCATAACCACTTTGCTTGTTTTCTCGTGTCGTGGCTCAAATGACCACGCTTTTACGGACAGCAACTCTTCCATTTTAATTTTGTCTCCCTTCTCAAAGATGGTTAACTCTTAAAGGCAAAAATATGCAAACTAAACTCTTAAAGAGTTCCTTGAAAAGCAAAGAACACATTCAAAGAGGGAATGTGGGCCATGCTTCGACGTGTCGGCTACTATAACCTCATCAGTGACCCTGACAATATCTGCTGGCGGAAGCCAGAGAAAGCATAATGTAATTTCTTTTTTTATGCAAACTAAACTCTTAAAGAGTTCCTTGAAAAGCAAAGAACACATTCAAAGAGGGAATGTGCGCCATGCTTCGACGTGTCGGCTACTATAACCTCATCAGTGACCCTGACAATATCTGCTGGCGGAAGCCAGAGAAAGCATAATGTAATTTCTTTTTTTAATAAGGCAAGACTGGTTTGTATCAAAAAGGGCCCAAATGATAAAACGTGATGATCTAGGATAACAGCCTAAACCAATCAAAAAAACTTGTTTTAAGAACTCTATGAGAAATTCTTCTTTTTTTCAGAGTTGATCCCCTTTTTTTGATTTTTTTTTGTCAAAGAAAGCAAACTGGAAGTAAAAAAAAATATTGTTCCCCATTGAAATAATGGCGGAAAAACATGGCGTTGTACCCGTGTACTCTTACCTTTATATTCCTGATAAACTCTTGTGTCCTCATGAATTACTATGATATGGGCCCGTTTGTCAATTAAGTGCTGTCAGTCTTAATTTATGTTTACCATGTCTATTCTATTCTAAGGAAAATAACTATTCGTCTTATGCAAATAGTGTAGACCTTGATCAGATGCCGCATTTTGCGGCATCTGATCTGGGTCTGCATTCTTTGCCAATGTCCCTTTTATAATCGAAGGCCATCAATTTACAAACACTCATTCATGTCAAAGTCATTTGAGCCGCGACACGAGAAAACCAATAATGTGGTTGTGTGACCAGCGCAGACTCAGATCAGCCTGGGTTCCCACTCAGTTTGATCAGACTCTTTTCTATGCGCTTAAAGGGTAGCTAAGGATCTAAGCTACCTCCATGCGGACAGCGAGGAGTCTGATTATGATTAGACTGGGCGGATGCCCAGGCTGATCTGAGTCTGCGCTGGGCGCACAGACACATTGTTGGCTTTGTCGTGTCGCGGCTCAAACGAGTTTGAAATGATTGAGTGTTTGTAAATTGATAGTCTTCGATCATCTATCGCCAAGCTTCACCTTTCATTAAACAGAAGTAAAACGCTAAGAATATAATTCTTTGATATCAAAATGTAATGGCTTTTATATGTTAAGAACATTTTTTCGATGTTTACACAGAATAAAACGTGCTGCTTATGATTTTACTTATGAAAAACATTAGTATAGCAACCTTATTTGGTTAAAGGTGCTAAATTATAGACTGAAGTACACCAGGAGAACATTACACGAGCTTTATATTACACATAATATGTTTATTGTTTGGTGAACAACGTTACCATAAAAATATGGGATCTCACACACTCTATATGAGGTTGTCTGATAATGATTAGGGCTAGATAATATATCGTTTCGAGTAATGGGCTAGTCTGTTCGACTTAAGTGCTATTTTGGGTAGGTAGACACAGCCCTAGTTTTGCCCTAATTTACACGAGGTATGTCTAAATGGTTGCAATTATCCCAATCACGGATTGTTTCTATAGCTAGGGTCTGTAGACGGAGGGCAAAACAAAAGTGTTGGAGTCAGATAAGATAGAGATAAAGAAGCATTATTTAATGTCGCATATTAAAAACAAACAACATAACCTCTGTAGAGCTTTTATTGCGACAAACAAGGTATCCATTAACAACTTAAGGGCGAAATGCTCTAACAATGGAATACGAGGGGCGTCAAAAAGTTTTGCAAATGACCTCATAACTTTGTTTATGGGCATGCTGAGTACAATTCTATGCATGTACTGACAACTACATTTGGTCTTTACAGTGATTCCAAACACTTTACAAAGGCACTCTTTCTTACTGACTTACAATGCATTTTCTTAGGCCCCAGTCATACCAATGGGCTAATTTCACTATAAAATCTTTTCAGTGTTGGGCCCTTAATTCGAATATCTTTAGAAATATAAAATATTTATTTGTCAACTGCATGTCCATCATTGCCTACATTATCCATACAAAAGTTAGACGGATGGCAACTATTATCGATTCATTCTTTGCAAAGCAATGCGCAGTTCTCATGACGCTATTAAAATCGACGTCAACGTCATTTTTGAAAGATTGTAGCAGTTTCATATTTTGCTTTAATTTGAATTTATTGACAGATTTAGTTGATGAATGCAAAGGCCCCTACTGACAAGATTTCGAATACTAACATACTTATTTTCATAGCAAACTCATAATAAGAAAGGCAGAATTTGCTATTGCATGAAATACGTATAATACATATTTGCGGGACAGTGCGGAACCTAGATAAATATAATTTCCGCGATATTTACAGGACAATATTGTCTGGACATTGTCTTAAGTATCAAAGATTAAAAAAATCAAAGACTGTTCATATATGAATTACGGCCTACTAAATTAGGATTCTGCAGTGTCTGTAGGGTATACATGTACATCGTTCAAAGAACTTAAAAACGCGTTCTTTAAAAAATTATAGTTGCGTTTGCAAAATCCTATAGGCATAACATAGCCTTTCGTTTTTTTGCTATCAGTAGTTCTGTCTTTATGGTGGGTACCAAGGAATTACGCCATTTGCAAAACTTTTCGAACGCCTCTCGTAGTTTGGTCGCACAATACAGTAAGTCTCAAAGATGCACATGAAAAGGCTAACAGTATAGGTACTTGTTAGGCTGCTCCTTTAGGAAAAGTCTGATCTGCGCCTCTATGCCTTTCATGTACTGAGAAGTTGTACGGTACTTTGAGCTAGATCTACGGGTATGTTAATGAGACTTGCCAAGTTCCAATAGAAGTGATAGAACTCAGTTGTACAGACACTATCGCTACTGCTCCGCCTACTAGCTTCAATTCGATGAGCCACAACACTACAAAACTAACAAAGTGGCGTATGCGCCCAGCATTGGCATCCGCCCAGTTTGATCAGTCTTGCTGTCCGCATGGTGGTAGTTTAGACCCTTCGCTACCCTACATAAGCGCACAAATCCGACATATGTATTAAATATATTAATGAGAGGGAAATCTACGTGGTTTATCATTATTTTCAAGTCATTCACTCATCTCTCTCTCTCTCTCTCGCTCCATCTCTCTCTATCCCTCTCTCTCTCTATGTCTCTCTATCTGTATAAACATATGTAGGACTAATACTTGTTTATCTGATTTTTTTCATCATTTTGTTCCTGATATATTTCTCCTCTCTATTTATTACCGATCCTTATCGTCCATCTGTGCCAGATTTTTAGTCCTCTCATATATATCCACTTCTTATGTCTCATTTATATAGAGTTAATATACATATGTTCCTAACCTATACACGAGTTTATCCCTCATCAATACCCGTATGAGAGCCTCTCATTTATAGCCGATTTCTATATGTAGTTTCAATGCTTGTACGATAATGATATTAACGACGAACGTCAGCATGATATCCATTGTCCAAATTTAATTTTGTAGATAAATCCAATTTTCAAAACTAAGAATTAAGTGCATATTGCAGCACAAATTAAGAAATACAGAAGCAAGAGCTTCTTTTCTTTCATTTTTACACGTGATCTCCATTGAATAATTGCCAAGAACTCTCATTATGTCAAAATAATAACAATAATAGAATAAAATAGATAAAAGTCTATACCAGAGTTGCCGTCAGTACTCAAATGAGCAAATAAACATGTGTCACCGTGACAGCGCTAACTATATACCTTGTGGATGCAAACGAGAAAGACTGCGACCAGTTATTGCAGATGCGCATGCTGATCTGAAGTTTCCTATGCGCACATTTATTGGACTCTACTAATATTTAAAATATCAACTGTCCTTTAAATAATAGTAGGTAACACTGCAGAAATTAAGCTTGTGCGTAAACACCAAAAGACCATTTGTTTGATAAAACAGAATCTCTCACATTCTAGAAAACATACAGACTCCTTTCTTATGACATTTAAACATCCAGAGATCCATCTCATTAATTTATCCTATTTAATGAGTCAACTGTCCAGATACATTCTCTCGAAATTTGAACAGTGTTAAGATATGGCGTGTAAGTGAAGCGTCGCGACGTCAAAACGACAGACAGCGCCAGACGTCATGAATCAGGAACAGATGACCGAATACAAAATTGAGGATATTGAATCGGGTACAGATTGGATGATTATAAATCAGCCATAGATAAAAGATCGGGTGCAGATGGGGGACCGAATGCGGATGTTAAACTCACATATATATGTGGTATTTCCTCTCAATAGACATCGGATAATATGTGTGCTATGAAATATATGTCTGCCCTTTATGTTTGCCCTATAGTTCTTTTGCAAGACCAATACTTGATTTGCAATTATTGTGAGTGCAATGTACAGGTTAACTACAGATCTACGGATAATCCGTTACCCGAGTAAGATCCTGTAGAAATAGATAATCCAAGAGCGTAAATGTGTTTTAACAATCGCACGGACGGACAATTTATGCTCTACAATAACCAGGGTAGACTTTACTTAAGGGTTTAATTTGTTCGTATTTCGTGCTAATATAAACGTATTCATACCAAATTTAGTGCGAAATACGCGCGTTTCCGTATTTAACTTCTTCAGTGTCGCAAAACCTCAAAAGTTTGAAAGAAAAGATATGATGGCAGGTCTCGGCAGGCAACGAGCATCCCTATCCGAGCCACACTTACTGTCGCATTCCGCAGGACACATTAGCTGCAGACATCAGTTAAAAACGCGTACGTATTAACCCGCGAGCGCAGGCGTCCCCCATCGAGCCACCTCAACCCCTGCGTCTCGAGAAAGGCGACAGACAAGGACATCAGGAAAGAGATGTCCGATGCAGCAAGAGCCCTCAAAAGCCAAAACAACTCAAGCTTCCATTCTTTTAACTCCGCTAAGAGTCATGTTGCTATGACAAGTCAGTCTTAGTTTTAGAATTATTCAGAAATTTTACCAGATATATATCAAATTGAATAAAGTATTTAAATCATTATTTAAGTTGTGACCCCAATGCCTGTGAACCAGATTAACACTGAAACACTGACTAACTGGATTGATGATATCATCGGGGACAAATTGTCCACCAGCAATGATATCGGCCCAGTGGTTTTAATATAAAAGTATTCGTACCAAAAGTGCGACACACGCGCGTTTCTGTATTTAACGTCTTCTTTGTAGCTTAACCTCAAAAGTTTGAAAGAAAAGATATGATGGCAGGCCTCGGCAGGCAACGAGCATCCCTATCAGAGCTACTTTTAGTGTGGCATTCCGCGGGACACATTAGCTGCAGACATCAGGTAAGAGACGCGTACGTATTAGTCCGCGAGGGCAGGCGTCCCCCATCGAGCCACCTCAACCCCTGCGTCGCAAGAATGGCGACAAACAAGGGCATCAGGAAAGAGATGTTCGATACAGCAATAACCCGCAAAAAGCCAAAACAACTCAAAAGAATGGAAGCCAAACTCCGCTAAGATTCTTGTCTCTATGACAAGTCAGTCTTAGTTTTAGAATAATTTAGAAATTTTACCAGATATATATCAAATTGAATTGAGTATTTAAATCCGTATTTAAGAAGTTATCCCACCGCTAGAAAACCAGAATCAACACTGAGACACAGACCAACTGGGTTGATGATATCAAGAGATCCTGCAATAAACTTAGTTATGGCAACCATAGGAAGAGGGAGACCCATTATCGTATCATCTCCTTCTGATCTTCATCTCTGTTGTTTTCAGGGAATAGTACACTCCCCTCCATCTGTCCCAGTTGACACCATTTGCATAAGATGTGTGGTTGCCCCTTAGATAAAGACCATTCAGGTTGGAGCCGTGACATGCGTGATACCACCAAGTGCCATCAAATTCTTCAGCACAGTTATAATCATCCTTCTTGTCGTTGTCTCTGTCTTTGGTCGTGAAGTATTGCCCAGCTAGCGGACCAAGACTATCTCCTGTAAAACATCATATTTTTTTAGTATAATATGTATTTTAGAGCGGAAGAATAATACTATTTTCTAATAGAAACTATCTAAATCGTTTGTTTGATATTATGTAGACTACAAAAATCAAAGTATATTCGCTTGTAACTGTCCCAAATCGCTCGTGCAAGAATTTATTTGAATCAATTAATAAACCGTTTCGAATATGTCATGTGCTTTATTGGTGCAGCTGTCCGTAATTGATGATAGTAAAGTAATATGCAAGCTCTTTAAAGTCAGATATACGAGCCGCGTACGTAAGGAAAGAATAAGGTGATCAGGATCTTAATTATAAAAACAATCAAATCCAACATGCCATCTACGAGACCAAATACGAAATAGTAACATGAAATACATGTAGCAAGACAATGCGATCGGATATCAAACTAAACAGCTCTTCACCAAGTGATCTCATACAGTAGGGTCAAGTCAGCTAAATTCGGACAGCAGGTTAATTCGGACAGTGACACTGTTTCCTTTATATGTCAGTTGTTTGGAATTAAAACAAAAATAACTGGGCAAACAGTGAAAATCCTGATGAGACGGCTCATTATGACTGTTTGCAATGGTATGTCCGAATTTACCTGCTGTCCGAACTTACATGACTTGACCCTAACAGTCAAACAGCGCTACACCTGAAACGGATACATTCGATGCCATATATATCTCTAAAATTATTCAGTAAACTACCCTTAGGCAAGAATATGAGCCGCCAAACGACAAAACCAACAAAGTGGCATATTTGCCTAGCAAAGACTAAGATCAGTCTGGGCAGTCACCCAGTCTGATCAGAGTCTTTCTCTGTCTGCATGGAGCTAGCTTAGTCCCTTAGCTACCCTTTAAGCACTCAATTAAGACATCTGTTTTTCTATCTCCATCAGACTGAACGGATACCCAGGCTGATCTGAGTCTCTGCATGGCGCACATGCCACTTTGTTGATTTGGTTTTTTTGTGTCGCGGTACATTTGTAATCGTACCTGCATTTCCAAAATATCCAACAACTATAATCCTATACAGACTGCCCGGATCTTCTATCCTGAAATATCTGTAACTGGCAAAGGCAGTGTTTCCTTCCCAGTCTTCTAGGTCAACACGTAGTTCATAGTGGCCCTGATATGTTAGTGTATATAATGGAAGGTTTCCTAAAATGAAGATTCATGGCAAGAAACGGACCATTTTATGTCGGTTATAGTATTTGATAATGCGATCCGACTGGAAATAATAAAACATATTGTCCTCTTAATAAAAAAAAATCAAATAAACTAAGATAAATGACAATAAAACTCATTACACCCGTTACTTTTACACAAAACTATTACTAACAACACGTTTTATAGCTACACTGACACAACTAGGAAAAATAGAAGAAAAAAAGTACCTATCCGCAATTTCTTGTTTCTAAATTTACTAGAATTCACTCCAAAAATTGCTGCGGTAGCTGTAGCTGTCGTTGTTGATGGAAAAATGAATTGGAAAATTCTGTAAGTTTGGATAACGACAAGTCCCACTGTTTTCCTACGGAAACGTGTTTGTGTCTGCAATTGGTATTAGGGGAGAGTCGGGTAACTTCGGACAGGCGGGTAAATTCGGACATACCGTTGCAAACAGTGAAAATCAAAATGAGACGGCTCAAAATGAGCCGTCTCATCAGGATTTTCACTGTTTGGTCAGTTATTATTTTTTTAGTTCCGAACAACTGACATATAAAGGAAACAACGTCACTGTCCGAATTTACCCGCTGTCCGAAGTTACCCCACTCTCCCCTACTAGTAAGATTAAAGTACTTAATTTGTCTTTTTTTATCGCTTTATTTAAAGTCGATGATAATTGTTCATGCCGGAGTGCTGAAATTATTTGGTACTCCCTCATCACCCAACCTTTTTACGACCTAATGATATATAATTCTTAGAAACATTTCTTCCTTTGCGATTCTTTATACTATACGAAACACATGAGACTGAACGACGTTATTAGAGACAGAGATCAAGTACACATAAATTACCTAGCCAGTGCTCCTCAGAAACATTACCGAAACCAGCTTCATATTGTTCCCAGTCTTGATAAAAATCTGTTGTACCATTCTTTCGTCGTTGAAAAACCTAAACAATAAGGATAAAGATGTATAGTTATATAAGGATTAAGTTCTAAGCTAACGCACTGTCTATAGGGTATTTTTGTTTTATGAATAACCAAAGTTGTTTCTGGAATCGCAATAACACTTTTAGATTTTAGAAATATCGCGAGATAATGGCGCCTGGCTTAATTCAATTATCTTAGACTGTACACTTTAAACAAATGTTACTCTCGTTCAGTCTGCGAATTTGTAGAGGCCAACAGCAGCAAACATAAAAGAATAAGGAACGTCATGGTGATAAAACTCTGCTACAAAGGACTTGGTATGATAAAGGCCGTTTAGAACCCAAATTCAAATTCTCTTAAAATTGCATGTGTTACATTACTTATCACCTGTGCGAATGTGAACAAACAGAAATGATATGTTTCATCTTTGTGATTTCTTAGAGTAACATGATTTTACTGACACAACGACATGTGCCTGCTGGGATAATGTTTCTATAATAGGAAAGAAATCTGCTATAAAATGAATAAAATAGCTTTTCTTTAGAGAAATATGACAGTTACAATATCTTTTGAAAGCTCTTATTCATAGCCTTTTGGTGGAGTTCTTATACGTTGGTTAGCACCGTTACCTACCTGTAAACTGCACAAAGCCTGTTTAGGTTCTCCACCCTCTCAGGTTTGCAAGTCCAGAGACGCTAACAGATCAAATTTATTCCTTGTGTCCGAACTAAGAAAATTAATTCCCCCTTTTATAGGTTTATTTTGTCCATGAGCGGAGCTATGGGCGTTTGTATGTTGAGAAAATCGAAAAACAAAAGTTTTAAATGCTGTGAGTTTTGTAACAGAAAAGCATAGAGCCCTGTCTCTATCTCATTTGTTTTTTCATGGCATGTAAATATATTAAAATTTTGTCTGTATACAAAATATATAAGCCGCAAAGGCAACCAAATTCCTCATTTACGTCAAAAACAAAATACCGCTGGGGTATGGGTATATACAAGATAAAAAGATATTTTGTGCGTGAACTGGTTGACCTTGAGTTTGCGGTTACATTGTAGGTTGGAACGTTTCAATGCATACATTTATTTTATTTTTTTATTATCACAATAGAACTTTTAAAAAAGAATTGAATTTTCTGGGCGCCAAATATGGGCCTAAGCTTTGTGAAAACTTGGATGTTTCCTGTGATAACTAAGCAAATAGCTGACAAACAGCAGTTCTGCAGAACGGTTTAAAAACCGCGAGTTTACAAACTTTTAGATTTCCCAAAGCTTTATTGTTATTTGTAGCTAAGAAAATGCGTGAAGGAATTTTTTGAGAAACTGTCATTCAAAAATTGTTTCGTAGCAAACAAATTGTTCATGTGGGCTGAATCAGTACAGAACGCGTGTGAAGTACATATTTAATATCGTTATTTGATCACACGATAAAGTTATATTCAGCAACAGTTTAACCAAAGACGTTGGATTTCAAACGGATCGATTTTTGTTACATGTACCACCTCTGGTTAACTATGTATAAACAATGGCCGTTACCAAAAGAAGAAGAGGTATACTTACCAAACGACCTGGTCATCGTGGCTAAACAAATTTGTTTAGCCTCGATTACCAGGTTGTTTGGTAGTTATGACTCTTTGTCAGTTCCAAAAAGCTCTTTTTTGATTGGCAACAACATTAAAACATATGCACGTGTTAAAACATTGTTAACCAGGTGTGGAGCACCTACTAGCCATCCTCCATCGTCTGTGTGCATATCACAGTAGACTTCCAAACCCTTTACAGTACCTGTAGGAGTCACGTGGTACAAGCCAGACCGTGTCATGCCCATTGCAAGAATATCCTGGCAATCTCGTGCTGTATACTTTTCACATCCTACATGGAAACATGGAAATTCAGATACCACACTCCTAGGTTATAAGACAGGAGAGTCTCCCTTCCCTAAGTATACTTTAAGATAGATACTGGTAATGTGTATGAAAAAGGACAAAGATTGGAATGTTTTAGAGGGGAAAACTCCATCTCGAAGATGAATTCTATAACTGACTTATTTAGATATTAGACACTAGTAGTCAACAAAAAAATCATAGGCGGTAAAATATGGTATATGTTTCATACCAGAATGTTACGACTAAAATAATAGTCGATGCTTATTGAATGCAAAGAGAAAATAATTGTTTTTATTATAATCATTATTTATTCAAAACGCAGCTGATATAGCTGTTCATTTAGCTTACAATTGTTCCATTTTTGTTGTATCAGATGAACGACACAGTCTACTACGGAACCCCGGAAGGGACATGTGCAATATTTTTCTAAGTCGTGGCCACGACTTATTAAGTCGTTCCCTCGAGTTATTATGTCGTTCCCTCGACTTATCATTTCGTTACCACGACTTACTATCTCGTTCCCTCGACTTATTATGTCGTTACCACGACTTATTAAGTCGTTCCCACGATTTATTAAGTCGTTACCACGAGTTAATACTGCCCTCCAATTGGTCAAATTAACTCGTGGCCACGAGTTAATAAAGCGCTCTGATTGGCCCTGTTTTATACTGATAAAACCCCTTACCAGACTTCGTATGTCGCTGTTAAGGCGCTAATCTGTGGACCCCTAGCTGGTCTGTCCAAGTGGAGCAGTCTGATCGGACTCTGCAGTGTTGGCTTACTGGCTGAGTCTTGCTCTTGATTTTTTAGTTGTGCTGACTTTGTATCAGCTCACGCTAATAGCTGAGCAGGCAGTGCACATCCTCGTCAAGCTGCTCTTCTCTAGGAGCAGTATGATCGAGGTCTCCAGTGTTTGTCGACTGACTCCACCATGCAGTTTCACTAAATTTCTGTGCTGTCTTTGTCCTTAATAAATGTCAAGGTTGCCATTTGTGATATTTTACTACTGCTACAAGTACTGTTATTATGACAACGGGTCTGTCTTGGGTTCTCAGACGGTTTATGCAGACTTAAGTATTTTCCTCGAATATTTGGACACTGATGCCTGAGCTGACATTGCAGAGCTTGACCGAATTGCTCTATCAAGAAGTCAATAATCTGCAATGTCTGCCGGTAGACTGTGCCACGCTGAAGCAAATTCTAAAAATCTTTCATTGTGTCGCATGATAATAGGACGATACAATCTAGGCTAGCATCATAGATTCTGATGAGAATGTTCTTCCGGAGCTATTTGATTAGTTCTGCAACAGTGCTAAGCTATCTTCTTAAGCTGGTCAGAAAAAAAAGATACTTACCCCGTCATCAAGAGCTTAGCTTTGTCAAAGTTTAATCATTTGATTTTGGCTTTGCCAGCGCCGTCAAAAAATGCCCGGTTACTCCGACATCAATATGTTGGCAAGCGGTGGCCTTAATCAGCTGGTCTATGCGGACATGTCGGGTCGATGCATGCAATACCTGCGATCATTTTTAACACTTTGCTTAAAATTTTGGTTTAGGTTTAAAACTCTACTGCTGAAGGATTGCGTTGTTGGAATACTTGTGACAGATACGGTATATAGCGTCTGTCCATCAGAATAAACTTAATTCGCCGCCTCACACGTGCGAATATTCCAACAGCGAAATGATATATTCTATTGTCTACGCCCATGGGCATAGAAATCTTAGGAATTGCTTTTGCTTCGGAAGCGTTTTAGAAAATGTCATGACTAGTTGAATGTTATTTTCTATTGACTGGTTATCATTGATATTTTGCGCAGGTTTGATCAGATCCGCAAGTACCAGAAAAGGATCGACATCGAGACGGTCTAGTAGTATCACTAAATGCCTTATATTTCTAAGGTGACCAAACACGCCAGTTAATTGAATTAGGGTAATTACATGCCAACATGATCTTAGAAATGCCAACCAGTAACCTACTAGATTAAAACCGATAATGTGCGATACGACCGAGGTGAAGACTGACTTGGGTTTGGAGTAGTAGAGACGCGATTTGACCAAGGTGCCAATCCAATGACTACACAAGTTATTGTCTGCTAAGCGTAGACCCCAGCCTTTTTGTAAAAGCTGATACTTGTGGTTATCATTTCATCACCATCAGTCATCATTCATAGCTCTGCAACATGTCAAGATACGACTTGTACAGACTTGGCATTGTTAAAACAGGTTTCATTCATAAAAGGCAACTGATGCAAACTCCTCGCATCGGACTGATCCATAAATGGGGTTGCTGGAGCGAGTTTCAGATTAGAAACAGGTTACAACCAAATCTACCTGTTTTGAACTTTAATGATTTCTCTATAGAAACAGTTTCTTTCTGTCGCTGTCTATCTAGTTCAAAAGTTACTTCTTGTTTTGTCCGTCCGTTCTTTGTCTCACCGCCTGTGAGATTGACAAATTGATAACAAAAGGCTGCGTGCCATGGAACCCCGCCTACAGCAGGTCTCAAGCCCGGGACCGCTAGATCCAGCGCTTAACCCACCGAGCTTCCGGGGCTCCCCTTTTTGCACATGCATGTATAGCTCAGCATATGGTTATTGCAAAGAATCCGACAAGAAAGCAAGCATTTTTATGTTAATGCAACTACGCGTAAAGACTTTAAATTTCATATCAATCTAAGCATAGTTTGTTCGGATTTCAATTTTTGTAAATGTGGTGATTTAGGAGAGCAACTTACGGAAAAGGATCATATGTCGAAAATCGTGGATGACTCATTATCATAAACTGCATTAAAAGTATAACATTCCCAGGTTTCGGAAAGATTAAGCACATTCACGAATTTTCGGATTTTGAATAAGTGGCGAGGGTGGAGGTAGCAGCATGCTTACTGCCATTTAAGTATGTCAAGTCTCGGTTTAAAACTGTATGGGCTGTCAAGAATACTTTGACTGTCGATCAATTTATGATCATTGCCTATAGGAGCCCCGGTAGCTCAGTGGGTCAAGCGACGGCCTACTGATCTAGCAGATCCGGATTCGAGCCCTGCTTGAGGCAAGAATCTTTCCTACCGTAAAGTTGTAAACAAGTTCTGTTGCATACAGCCATTCATATTCACCCGCCCATCGTCCTGATCTGACTGAAATACTGTTGAAAAGGCCGTAAAATTGCAAGCCAGCCATCCATCCATCATTGCCTATCTTTTTACACTGTAAAAAATCCGTAGATTTTACGGTAGAATACCTAGCAAGTTGGCAACCAGCTGCCAGTCCGTTTCCCGTTATTTTTAAGGGCGACTGCCTGTAGAACATTTGCTTGAAGTCTCGATATAGTAGAGTTATGTTAACTGACCGTTCTCGCAAGACCTTTATAGTGTTGAAGGGCTATATGACCAAACCAAAATCTCTCTTATTCTACCCTATTCTGCGTGATGATTCCGCCAATGTTTACGGGCGCCCGTAAAAATAACGGGAAAAGGACCGGCAGCTGGTTGCCAGGTATTCTACCGTAAAATCTACGGAAATTTTTTAAAATGTACTTTGTAAAAAATATGGCTTTAATATCATTCCAACAATCAGTTACTGAAGCAGGGGTCAAGATATGTTGGATTTTTGGGACACTTTTGGGATAATGTTTCTTAATTCTCAGAAAAACACACGTCGTGATCCCTCACTAGAGCTGTCTTGTTGATGAAGTTCTAGTGGATATTCGCAACATCTGTTGCTTAGGAGAATAATAAATGTCCTTAAAATCTGGCGTTATTTATACACGTGTTTCCGCTAGATAAAATCAGTAGATGCTGTTTTGCGTGTGAAACTGACGGAACCCAGGTCCGCATCACTTTCAAGTCCGCATAATATGCAAGTACTCTGGTATCTCTGTTTTTAGTTACACCATATATTCAGAACTTGGTAAAGGATTTTATCAACAATACACCAGACCCGATTGATCCAATCGGAGCGATTTATTAACTCGTTGCCACGAGTTAATTTGACCAATAGGAGGGCAGTATTAACTCGTGGCCACGACTTAGTAAGTCGTGGGAACGACTTAGTAAGTCGAAGGAACGACATAATAAGTCGTGGTAACGACATAGTAACTCGTGCGAACGACATACTAAGTCGAGGGAACGACATACTTACTCGTGGTGACGACATAATAACTCGTGGGAATGACATATTAAGTCGAGGGAACGACATAATAACTCGAGGGAACGACATAGTAACTCGAGGGTACGATATAGTAACTCGAGGGAACGACTTAATAAGTGGTGGCCACGAATTAAGAAAAATATTGCAGATGTCCCTTCCGGGGTTCCGTAGTCTACAGACCAGAGCACTTGCCACTTTCGTGATATCTAACACACGTTTCGCGTATAGAAATCAAGATTCATAGTCGTTGCACTATTTAAAAGTAATAATAAGTAAATCTCAATAAAGAATATATCAACCAGACGCTTATTTGAAAAAAAAAGTTGTTATGCTTCATTGTCCTATTTTCATAAACATTACAGTAAATTCCGTTAACATTTTCCAAATATTTCAAAAGCTACGGAGTGAACAGGAATTTATGCAATAGCATGTAATTTTGACAATAAAAACAACAGGGCTGTGGTTCCAGTTCATTAAATATTTCTTCATCATGATATATTTCATCAACAATATAAATCATATACTTCCTCAACAATATAAATATTACTATTAAATTTTATTAGAAGGTTTCAAGCGGCTAAAGAGTTATTGTACCGACCATTGTAGGTGAAGAAGTTGGAAAATATCAAAGTTGAAGAAGGGAGATAATTCAATTAGTAAGTAAGCCAGACTAACATCTCCTGTTTCTGATACATCGCTACCACTTTATACACATTACTATTTAGGTTCTACAAAATATTTCCAACGGTTAAGATGTTGTAAAGCAAACAGGAAATAAATACAAGAGCAGACATTCAGAAAGTGAGTAGTACAGTGTTGCAGTCCTTGTTCATGATACTTTGATTGATAATATATGAGGTGGTAGGAAAATACTCGGACATTTTATGCGCCTATCTTTCCACGTGCAACTACTTGCACATAATATGTGTGAGCAAAAACACGTTCTATAGCTTATACATAAGCTAGTTTATTTCAAGAGACATCTGTATTTACAAAGTTTTGAGTATTTAAACAAATTATCATATGACGTCGCATCTGAGAGTGTAATAAAGCCATGCATTAAAAACGATAATCCACTAGCGGATTAAATATGCAAATTACGTCGTAACGTTATACGCTGACGTCCATTAAAACGTCGCGTTTTCTAATGGCGAAATCTTGACGTTTTAGTGCAAAATTTGCTAACAAAATGCGATTTTAGCGTCATATGATAAATAGAATCTTGCATTCGTGCTCCTGTATTATTGAATTTATTAAACTCGTTGGGGAAAACCGATAAGATGCTCGGCAAAGCCTCGCATCTTATCTTTTTCCCCAACTCGTTTAATAAATTCAATAATACATGAGCACTTATGTAAGATCCTCTATTTAGGTGTCAGGGCTACCATTGACTCTAAAGCTGAGTATAGGGCTAGACCAGTAAATGTATTTCTTTGCATGACCACGCCACACCCTTCGATTGGCAATTGTTAAATCACCCTCCATAATGCCGATACCTTGCCCCACCCGCCCCCACCAACCGCCTGTGACTTTTATTTGTTTCCAAAACTGAAAAAGTCTCGCTTAAAACAAATATGAGTACAGGGTGGCTTTTATTTCGACTTAAAATGGGTACCTCAGCAGTAGATCTTCTTCATGGTTTTCAGAGAGACTACAAAAGCTCCATCGAAACTGGCAAAAGTTTATAGATGTACATGAACAGAACTTTGAAAAAGAATAAAAAAGAATGTTTGAAAAATATTTAAAGGTCCTTGACAAAGAGCAAAACGTCCGGATATTGTCCGACATCCCTCTTACATATTTCGATAAAGCTTCGTTTAAATATTTAAAACTTTTAAGTAGTCCAGGTGTGAACGAGATTGTTTACGGACAGACTGATGGATTCCCCATTAAATAAAATGTACTTTCTTTTTTCACAACAGGTGAGTAGTAAAACGTTTTGAAAGCATCAAAAGTAGTGTAAAAGTTTAATGATCCTTAAAGACTTAATAAAAAGGGTTACGCCGAAAGCAGATGACGTTTAATTAAACTTTTAAGATAAATAAAATATGAATTGAGACTCAACTTACCATAAACGGCATGAACTACGGAGAAAGCGAGAGAAGCTAGGGCTATCAAAGCAGCCATAAAAGACATACCAGTGAAAAAAAAAGAATTCGTTTATGTTTCTTTTTTTATAAACAGAAAAAATGTATAACAAAACTATACACTAAATGTGTACTTAAATCATTCACTGTACGATACATAGGCGTAATGATATATTCAAAACTATTACAAAATATGTTAGCATTCATTGATTAAAGTAAATATTAGAAGTTGTGGACTATAAGCCAAATATAGCGAAGTTGAAAATACAGTCAGAACTATTAAAAGATCAGAATAAATCCAACGGAACATATTCAGTTTGCCTTTTTTCATATTGAGAAACTGAAAATTTAGTCATCTTGAAGTAAAAGGAAATCTGATGAAATATGGAGGCTGTGATTTTGTTCTTGCTTCCAATTTATTTAAACAGTGTTGCCGGTGGCAAATGCTTTGTGCCAGCATAGAAATATTTTCACCCACTATATCCTATTATTTTTTTATATTGTAGAGTTATCCGGAATCACGGAGCCAACTCGGAGTCATTCTGAAGATAAAATTCTGGGGCCGTATTCATAAAACGACTTAAGTCGTTGCTATGCTGTTGCTAAGGCTGAATTTCTTTGAAGGAGATTCCCTACAAATATGAAATTTGCTCTGGAAGAACAGTCTTACAAAGACTGTTCCTCCAGACCAAATTTCATAGTTGTAGGGAATCTCCTTCATAGAAATTTTACCTTAGCAACAGCATAGCAACGACTTAAGTGCTTTTATAAATATGGCCCCCGGTGCCACAGGCATACACAGGCTTATATAACATTACTTCTAGCGAAAAGAATGAATAAAATCTTCATGAATAGTTTCTCGAGCAACACGCTGAGCCAGAACTAACTTTAGCACCAAATGCCACTTTTAAAAAAAAAACATTCGAACATAATAATCTTAAATCTGAATTCGTCAGATTTTTCATAGGCAGGTTAGTATTTTGACAAATGGTAAGAATGACCCTTGTTCTGGTGACTTGCTTCCTTCAGTTTCGCATACGACAAAAAGACCGAGAAAAGGAGACAAAATGAACTATAAAAAAACTGGTGAAACGTTCCTTTTTGTATGATAAGTGTTTGTTTGACATTGAACTTCTTAAAGGTTGTACTACAGAAATGTGCCGCGACACGAGAAAACCGACAACTGAAAGTGGTTGTGCGCTCAGCGCAGACTCAGATCAGTCTGGGCATCCGCCAAGTCTGATCAGAGTCTTCGCTGTCCGCATGGAGGTAGCTTAAAATCTTAGCTATCCTTTTAGTGCTTGGGGAAGAATCTGATCAGACTTGGCAGATGCCTAGACTGATCTGACTCTGCACTGGGCGCACAACCACTTTGTTTTCTTGTGTTGCGGCTCAAATATAGATAAAGACACACCAATAAAGGCCAGAATCACGAAAGTCCTATGTCTTACCGTCATGTTCTGTAATCCTGTAATCCAAATAAAATACAACTAGAATTTCTGTAACCAACAATACTGCAAATAATTCCAAATTTTAAGAGTAACTACACTTCAGGAACTGACTGAATCAGATCTCAAACCCTATCCCCGACATCAAAGGGAAAGATTGACAAAGACATCCCAAAAAACAATAAATTACTAGTGATAAGCCGAGTCAGCAGCCGTTCCCAAATAGGTGGCAACTCAGCTATCTTTATTGAACTAAATGATTTAGGCCAACAGAAGGGTTACAACAGACTAACAAATATTACGAAAAAAAAAACGTCATTAAAAGTCGTTATCGCATGACGGAGAGAAACTTTTATTACATTTCCGCAGTCCTGTTTAAGCTAAACTACCTCCTTGTCTGGGGATGCAGTAACTGGCTGCTTCAAAATGGTGTGTAAATATAGGCAAAACAATAAAAGGGGAATTCAAAATAGCTAGAGCTGCCTTGGTCTATGGATTTGCATTGAAAAGTGGAACTTTATGAATATATGTTCTGGATAATTGGTCGAGGTTTTCACTGTTCTTACATTGTTCTTATATTATTTTTTTTCTTTTATTTTTGTTTATTCAGTAGAAACGTTGTTTCATTACCAAACCGTCATTAAAAGTCTTTATCGCATGACGGAGAGAAACGTTTCATTACATTTCCGCAGTCCTGTTTAAGCTAAACTACCTCCTTGTCTGGGGATGCAGTACCTGGGTGCTTCAAAATTGTGTCTGAATATAGGTAAAACAATAAAAGGGGAATTCAAAATAGCTAGAGCTGACTGGGTCTATGGATTTGCATTGAAAAGTGGAACTTTATGAATATCTGTTCTGGATAATTGGCCAAGGTTTTCACTGTTCTTACATTGTTCTTATATTTTTTTTTCTGTTTATTCAGTAGAAACGTTGTTTCATTATATGAGCCGCGACGTGACAAAACCAACAATGTGGTTGTGCGTCAAGCGCAGACTCAGATCAGCCTGGGCATCCGCCCAGTCTGATCAGAGTCTTCGCTTTCCGCATGAAGGTAGCTTAGTCCCTCAGCTACCCTTTAAGCGCTTAGCAAAGAGTCTGATCAGACTGGGTGAATGCCCAGGCTGATCTGAGTCTGCGCTGGGCAGACGACCACATTGTTGGTTTTGTCGTGTCGCGGCTCAATTATAATTATTAATATTGCATGTTACAGCCTTTAAACAGTTGTCCATAGGTTGGTTCCTTTATCTTAATGTCATACAGGCATACATTGTACATACATGCATACAAGCACACATTCATATACTAAATCTTTCGAGTAAGAACGGAAGCTGAGTGTCTGTAGAGTTTATGATTTTTGAAATATGTCTATGGCTCTACAACTCATCTTCCGTATTTCATTATGGAGCAATTTGTATACGCTTGTGCTTTGATAAAAAAACTGAAGTTAATTTAAAAATCATTTGAAAATCTAGAAGGCCATGACGGCCCTTAATGTATCCTAAGAATGTGTTGTCTTCAGTCTTGTTATCAACATCAGCATCAAAGGACATAATGAGTCTGAAGTTGAGCATATTTTTTGCTTGTTTTCGTTTCTTTCTTTTCTTTAGTGGAGAGCGAGGGGATGAAGTCGGGGCTGAAGTGAGGGGGTAGGGGTGGTGGCATTCTTAAAAAAAAATAATTAAAACAACAAGAAACAGTTTAAGAAATACGAGGGTTGATCATTAAATAATGGAAACTAGCATTTATTTCCTTAGCTATGTATAAAAACAGTACTCCAGATATATAAAACCTAAAAAGCAAGCATATGACATTTAATTAAGTTCTTAAGTACTTTTTAGGACTATCGTTGTCATGGCAACGATGCCTTAAACTTCTAAGGGTTTAGTCTCTAAATGTTTGCATATTTTCATGTATATTTACTGCTTTTAAGTAACAAATAATGGATAAATGTTTGTGATTGTGTAATGGCTTGATGCAAGTCTCAGATACTTAAAGAAATATATAAGTATCCATACCTTGCACTCAAACATGGCAGAAATACAGACCGTGAAAGACTTTTGATTGAGCAAAATTTGACGTTTTCGCCGATTTTAAGCCATAGGGACCAGAATCGAGACGTCATTGCATTTAAACAAGCAGAGTCCTGGGATAATTGTATGGCAGAGAGAACCAAAAGTATCATGTACTTGATAACCTATCAATTAACTTTAGCAAAATACTGGAAATTACGGAATAAAATGTCGAATTCCCTAAAAATCAATTATTTCAACCCCTGTTTTTGCTTTAATTTATGCAATATTTCGGAAAATTTTCATTTACAATCATTATATGTGTGTCTCTGAAGCCAAAACCTAACCTTAACGGAAGACGTTCCTTAATTTTCAATATCTCTTTACATATCGTACATAATGAGCATAATAAAAGCACCTCCTTACCAAAATGACGTCGAAAAAATTCACACGTGGTACCCGGCATGAACGTGACGTCATATGTTGCTATGGTAACACCTTAAAATTTTGATCTCAAACATGGATTCGAAAGCTTAAAAGACACCCTTTGATGTTACATGACGGATACCTATTTCTGTATAAAATCAACTAATCTACAAAGGTGTTTCCATTACTTAATGATCACCCCACGTATAAAAGAAAGACATTTATATATATTTGTAAAACGCATCACAGGCTGCTGTCCAGTCTTATCCGAATTGTGTATATCTTTTGATTTGTCATTATTAATTTAGGTAAATATTTTACTTACTACATAACCATGTACCTATTTAAGAAATCAGCCCACTTATCATTAGTGGACTTGTATCATTTAAATAGTTACAGTGACCTTGATTATCAGTCACTTGATCTTGAGCAAAACAATCTGAATCGCATACTTCTTATAATGTCCTCATGTTAAAACCCAGGAAGCGCGCAATTTTACCAAAATACTTTCTGGTATAATGGCATACATGTAATACTTTCCTACAACAAGCACGTGATTTTGCAGCTGATATTAAATGCCGTGTGGTGAACGTTATAGTGCAGATAATATTCGTTGTCCGTTGGAATGACTGAGTTCAGGTTAGACATTTTAAAATTTTCATTACCGATCATAAACAGACTCAATCATATGAGTCTCCTGTTTGCATTTTTGTGATGCATTCATGACTTCGAAAGAACCTAACTTTACCAAATTTAGTTACCTTGAACTCAGTAAATAAAAGATTAAATGATTCAAGGTAGAATTATAGGTAATATTTAAGTACAGTTGTATCAAATTCCATCTATAACCTTTTGGTCGTTTGAACGAGGACAAGTTTTGTATAACATAGAATAGCAATGGCTACCTTGACAATGAATATAACAATTAAACAAAAGCGCCGTTCAAAATAGGATGTCATTAGATGAGATAGATGGTTGAAAAAACGAAGCCTCTTGATCGGTGTGTTCTGTCTGTCTATCTTTCTGTGTGTGTGTGTGTCTTTCTCTCTCTCTCTCTCTCTCTCTCTCTCTCTCTCTCTCTCTCTCTCTCTCTCTCTTTTGCGATCTTGCCAGCAACTTAGCCGAAACACCTTGAAACACGGAGTCTTTCAAAATGCAATCATACCAAATCCCTTTTATAAAGCTTCATGAGTTTTTCAAAGGCATGAAGTTACTGATTTTTCTAAAAAGTGCTGATGAAAGGTGAACACGTGCACGTACCAAATCATATACATACGAGCACATGTACCCTTGCTAACTTCTTTCGGCGAGGGCATTACAAAGCCAACTCTAAAAAATGCAAACACGTCCTGGGGGAATGGGGATAAAAGTACATTATACATAAAATCATCTGTCATAGGCATGGTAGGGTTTGCAATATTGGGGATGGGGATTAGACGTGTTCAAATATACGTACGCGACCGAGCCGTGCTCGTAAATCTTTTTGGGGTCTGGGGGCATCGCCCCTGGAAAATTATACGTGGCGACATATCTGTCTAGAGTATTGAGTTCAAAGTTTTTGGGCGAGGGGTGGTGAGGGGTCCTGCCAGCCAACCTACTGCTCCTACGTCTATGCCAGTCGGTCTTATGGACTTCTCTCTTCGATATTTCTAGACTACATCTTGAATGATTGTAGGTTTGGGCTATTTTAGACACAAAGAAAATTTTCTCTTTTTTGCATTAGCAACGAAGAAATGCATTAAATATCCAAATATCTCTAAACGAGACCAAGGCGATATGAATTTAAGTAAAGTGAACGGAGAGGCATTGTGTTCAATACCATATATTTATCATGTCAATGAATAAGTTTGTATTTCAATGAACCTTTATACATTGTACCACTATGACTTCCTCCCCTTGTACTTTTGCTCACAGACTGCTTACTCAACTCTGAGCCGCGACACGAGAAAACCAACAAAGTGGTTGTGCGCCCAGCGCAGACTCTGATCAGAGTCGTCACTGTCCGCATCGAGGGAGCTTAGACGCTTAGCTACTCTTTCAGCGCTTAGCAAAGAGTCTGATCAGACTGAGCAAATGCCCAGGCTGTTCTGAGTTTGCGCTGGAAACACAACCACTTAATTGGTTTTCTGGTGTCGCGGCTCAAATGTCAATAACCCACTAACGCCTAGCTAAACGGAAAAAAATGACAAGGGCAAATACTGCAGATATAACTCAAACGCCGCAGAACGCAGCGTTTACTTAACAGTAACAGTAATTTGTATAAAAATGATAAAAAGAAACTCCACCAGACACTCTTTAAATGAGCCGCGACGCGACAAAACCAACAAAGTGGTTGTGCGCCCAGCGTAGACTCAGATCAGCCTGGGCATCCGCCCAGTCTGATCAGAGTCTTCGCTGTCCGCATGAAGGTAGCTTATAGACCCTTAGCTACCCTTTAAGCGCTTTGCGAAGAGTCTGGTCAGACTGGGTGGATGTCCAGGCTGATCTGAGTCTGCGTTGGGCGCACAACCACATTGTTGGTTTTCTCGCGTCGCGGCTCACATCTACTTTACAAGTCGGAAGAGTCCACTGGGCAAAATAGATGAAACGTTCTTGTTTCCAAAATCATGTATGGCAAAAGTTATTTTGGACTGGAACTGGACAATTTACCTGAGAGTATGCTAAAAGGACAGGGTCTTCTCGGCTCGATTGTCACAGAGTCAGTGTATGGTATTACACCTTGATTTCCTTCTGTCACTAACATAAGGAAATAGCTCGTTAAAACGGTTCTAATATTTTCATTCCGAAATATGGACAACGTTCTATCTTGAGCACTGAATTATAGGTACATGTATAGCCTGGAAGTTCAAAAGGTGTCAGAGAGCATGCGAAATGATCAGGGTCTTCTCGGCTTGGCTGTGACTGAGTCAGTATTCGGCCTTAAACATTTTTTTTTGCTTCTGTCAGTGACACAAAAAAAGCAAAGATGTAAGGTCCAAAACTGATGTAACTCCGATAAATGGGTACCCCTAATATATTTCAGCTTTTAGTCTTTGATCTTGCCACATAGTAAAGAGTTCTTTAACTTTAAAGTATCCATAGTCTTATTAGTGGTTAAAAAGCGGTTTATCTTCGCATTTGGTAATAAAATGTGGGTTGACGTGCATATATTTAGTTATTTAACTGGCAAAAAGGAGAGAAAACAAGTTTTTGAAAAATAACAAATAATTATTAACTCCACAAAATACAATTTCCTAGTCTGGTTTCCCGTCTAGCAATGCTATTTAAACATAGACGTGATAATAAATGGGACTCCGCGCCTGTACATTGTATTTTTACCATTTTATTCAACCTACTGAAATCGAAAGTAGGTCATTTTAGTTGCCAACTAAAATGACCCAATTAAGTTTTCAAACCCTTTTTATGTGAAACTCAAAGATGTTTTATCTGTTTAAAGCTGGCCAATCACAGTCATTTACAATGACGAAACAATAGCGAGAAGCTTGCAGCGATACCTCATGATAAATTTTTTCACGCTGATAGAACAATAGGGCCTTTAAGCTATGGCTCAGCTATGTCACTCCCGCTAATTGCAACATGAGTTTCTTCAGTACTTTTAATCTTAGATCCTCTAGGAAACACATTTTACAAAGGATTCAAAATTTTATCTATCTCGAGATACCTCTTTCGGGACAGGTATATTCGCCCAGGAAAGAATCAAAATAAATAAACGCGTAAAGAAAGAACTGCACCTTTTTCACAGATTATACTTTAGGAGAGCAAAATATTTATAAGGTCGCTTATCGTAAAATGCTAAACAGCCTTCATGAAATGCTTCCTGATTAAAAAAAAAGAAAAAGAAAAAAAAGAAAGAAACGTTATCGTGGTCTTATAGGTCAAAATACCTTATTTAATATTGGCAGTAAAACGAATAGGGTAACTCACTTTTACATTACATTTGCCTATAAATCTAACAAGTTTAAATTTCATCTTGGTGGGTCATTATCTGTTTGGATACCAGAAGTTATCTTAAATCATAAATGATATGCATTAAAGAGTCCACACTATACAACATGCATTACTATATCATTACTTGTCGTTGAAACTCATACCTATAGAGGTCTTTTTAAATGTCAGAATTTAAATCGCTTAGATTTTCACAAATACAATGTTGAAGTCATCAAAGTTTAAATATTTTTTTTGTATGTTTAAACATAGAATGGCACGCAGTCTCACTAAATTCAGTGAGACAGATGCGCCTTTCAATACTCAAGCTTCTAAGTGTCACTAAACCCATAAAAGGCCATCAGCCAAGTGTCACCCGACGTTTGAAATGTGTCACAAACTGCAGCCCTTTATTCTGTTTCTGAGTAACTGTATGGCCCAAAACAGGAAATATGTGTATTACAGAACCTGGTGAGAAAATAATAATTGAAGCAGAAGCAAAGACATATACCCAATTACTGGGCCTCTATGAGGTAATTGAATACTTAAGTTCAGAACTGGGCATATATGTGTAAAATCAGGTAACTGAAACTTTAGGCCCTTACAGAATGCCCAAAACATCAAAGTTACATGACACTTTGCTCACCAACCCCAACTCCTTTCAGCACCTAAGGCGATGGTATACATGTGTCGTTTTGGTAATGCGTTCTGAATTGTTTTTGATTTTGACATGTTTATACGCATATGCGTATTTGCAAATAAGCAGCTACGCCCTTGGTAACGGAATTTGAAAAAAGACGAAATGATCTGAGAAACTGAAAAAAGGCCAGTAATGGTAAATTTATGCAGGAAAACTAGCCATTTCGACTGAAGACTGAACATTTAGTGATATCAAGGTTTTCCTTCTGCTTGTATGCAGTGAGGCATAAGTTATTTCATATTTGTCTTGCTTTAGACGAAAGAGCCCCGGTAGAATGTTTAGCTTGCCTTATTAAGCTAGTTGCCCGGGATCGATTCCGGCCGGAGGCGCAAACCTTTTCAACCTTAAACAGGGTTTCATTACAAACAACCTTCATTATCGCCTCCAATCTTCCTGATATGACTAACTACTATTAAAAAGTACAAAAATTGCAAGTCATCTATGTTCTGGACAGAGATTCCAGACCATTCAAAGCAAGGGCTATTGCACGTTGAGATATGTATAGATTTAAACAAGGACTTCTAGTACATGTATAATGCATCCGCGTAGTCTGCTCTTGAATGTCACAACACGCTATACTGTGTAACCAAGATCTGCAGACTAAACGTGCAAACAGTCATTAAAAGGCTCTTTATATACAACACGAAAAACCATGCTGATCTAGGTCTGGATAAACAAATTAGTTTGACAGTGGCCGTATAGATGTTCTACTTGACAGTTAGTGAAACGGAATTTTCATAAAGGTTTGATAAGTTTTGACGAAAAAACTGCCCGTAGCCAGATATTTGACTTTCTCGCGATCTGAATACTAAGTCTCCCCAATAAACAGCTTCTAAAGTCTGCTATCTTTACTCTATCGTAGCTAAGGCTCGTTCGTTGCCGTAGCGTACCTTATATCGGAAATCTCTACAAGGACTTTTATCTGACTCAGTAATACACAGTAATGCGATACATTCTTTTCTTCTACTGGCATGGAGGTGATAGGCGGTATTGGCCGAATGTAAAAAATGCTGTACAAATGGGTATACTGATCGACGGTTGAAACTTGACACTTTTATTTTTGTTTGTTTTCCTCTAGTTCGTAAAATACAGAGTCTGTATGCGCTTTCCTTATCCGTACATAATTATGGCAAAATTGCGTTTTGTCGAACATGCCACTACAGTAGTTATCTTTAAAATATCCAAAAAGTCTTACCGTTTTTCTAAAACAAACTGATTTAAATGAAAAGTACAAATTTACGTGTTTTGATAATGTCTATGAACTGTAACAAGCGGATCTCAATACTTCTTTGTTCTAACCGCTTCAGGGTAAATTAAGCTAGGAATTAATCTAATTATATGACGTCAGAAAGGAAAGTCTGCGTTACTGCAGAGTGAATTGTCCTTACTTTGCTATGGTTGCATTCGAACATACGCTATTCTAATCACATATGAATTACACATTATATAGTATGCAAGTTGTTTCGATTTTAATGTAAAAATGTGACAATTATGGAATGCATTGGCCAAGCTTTGAATCACGCTTGTATTAGGCATTAGTAAAATTCCATAAGACTTTCAAAACGGCATGGTTGCAAATCAATATAATATGCAAAACTTATGATACATTTCATTAAAAGTAGAAATTTACGTTGTTTTACGATTGTCCACAAAATGCCGAGAACGGGACCTGGGTGATTGTTGTCGAACATGCTTACTTTGGTTAGATTCAAGATTCATTAGTTTGAAGACAGTTGAAACAGTCTGAAATATGTGGTTAACGTGCATTAATTTCTTATAAGAGAAATAGCATTGTTCACAATTTCTTAATGTGCTTTCGGAGAAATAATCATGTTTTAACATTGATTGTTTAAATACATGTTCTTTACAATCTATATTTTTTTAATCTGAACTTTGCTTGTTTCTGGGCGTTATGCATGCATTTATTTAAATAAAAGATCTAAATCATTCAGCTTTCTGGTTCCATAAAACAGTAAAAAAATAAAATAAAATAAATAAATGATAAAATAAAGAAAATAAGTGTAGCGTTGTTACTTTTGTTCAAAGTATTAATTGAACAGGTTAAATTTAGCAGAAATAAATAGTTTATGTACACAATAGGATAAGAGTAAAGTAAGAAAGCTCGACATGCCAATTATCGAGAGCAAATAAAGTGGAGAAGGGAAACAAATATGTGTTTGTATTGCAGGGAGATATGAGCCGCGACATGACAAAACCAACAATGTGGTTATGCGCCCAGCACAGACTCTGATCAGCCTGTGTATCCATTTAGTCTGACCAGGTTCTTCGCTAAGTGCTTAAACGGTAGGTTAGGGTCTCAGCTACCTCCAAGCGGACAGCGAAGACTCTGATCAGACTGGGCGGATGCCCAGGCTGACCTGAGTCTGCGCTGGGCGCACAACCACTTTGTTGGTTTTGTCGTGTCGCGGCTCATATAGTGATATACAAAACTAGTCTTTGGAACATGCATATACGAGCGTGTGCTTTAGTCTTTCTCGCTTTTTCGATAGTTTTAAATTTAATAGATTTAGGTAAGTTATTTCTAGTTGTTTTATTTTCTTTCTTTTGATTTATTTAGTTTAATATTCATTTTTACTTTACTTCAATATCATTTTATCTATTGAGCAAAAACAATTTAATCGACAAGTTGTATTACTGTGCTACTGGAACAGAGCAGGCGCATACTTGCATTTGTTAAGATTTTCTTGTGCATATAGAGGATCTTACGCGAGTGGTCATTTCATATAAAATTTATGAAACGAGTCTTCGGCGAGTTTCATAAATTTCATATTAAATGACCACGAAGGCGAGTTTTATAAATTTCATTTGAAATGACCACTCGTATAAGTCTCTGTTTATCATATGACCTTTTAAAATAGGAATTTAACATCTTCAAACTGAACATTGTTTCAATAAGAAAACTCATTGTTCACATGGACGTAGTCACCACTGGCGTTACGTGTACGCCCCAAAATGCTATTACACGTGTGGCAAAGCTCCAGATAAGAGGGCGTAATGAGGGTAATTTGAAGATAATTTTTCTTATTTCTCAACGAAAACATTTGTTGTGACCCCTCATTAGAACCGTCTCGGTCACAAAATATGTTTCTATGAAGAAATATGCAAAATTATCCCTAAATTATCCCTGTTACCCCTTCTTATCTGGAGCACTGTGTGGTCATACGATTTGATATGACATGACGTTATCCACTAAATAACAGCAACGTCAGATGATAAATGAGGTCATTCACTTACCCTCAAATATAATTCTAAACAAGATAAACACTTATATGAAATTTATGAAACGAGCCTTCGGCGAGTTTTATAAATTTTATATGAAAAGATCACGAATGTAAGATTCTGTTTATCATATGACCCTTTGAAATGGGGTTTTAAAGCTTTCAAACTGACATCATTTCGATAAAAAATCGAATGGTTGACATAGACGTTGTCAATGACGTTACGTGTACGCGTTAAAGTGTTATTACACGTGTGGTCAAACGATTTTTACGGCATGACGTTATCCACTGAATAACAGCGAATGTCATATGATGAACGTATTCATTGGGTTATAGGACGAGTGTTTATCATATGACGTCGCATCTGAGAGTAAAATAAAGCCATGCATTATAAAGGATAATCCACTAGTGGATTAAATATGCAAATTACGTTGTAACGTTATGCGTTGACGTCAATAAAACGTCGCGTTTTCTAATGGCGAAATTGTGACGGTTTAGTGCAAAATTTGCTGATAAAATGCAATTTTAGTGTCATATGATAAATAGAATCTTACATTCGTGCCTCAATTATTGAATGAAATAAACTCGTTGGGGAAAACCAATAAGATGCTCGGCATAGCCTCGCATACTATTTTTTTCTCCAACTCGTTTAATAAATTCAATAATACATAAGCACTCATGTAAGATCCTCTAATCATCTTTCAAAAATCACCGCATATATGTAAATCAGCCTTGTGTATAATCCATGTAATGGATTTTTCTCGAGAGTTGACAGCATACTATTGTTTTGTATAGCTGGTTCTGATTTTGAGAGCTGTTCTTACTACCCCCGTGACTGTCAAGATGTTCAGTTTTTCGGTGGCTTTAACACATCAGGGGTATACCACGTGACACCCATAGGTACAACGGACGGCGTTGACGTATACTGTGACATGACCACAGATGGCGGAGGCTGGCTGGTAAGCATACAGCATACAAATAAATCAAGCATTATATCAAAATTTAATTTACCACAAGGAAACTTGTGATTCTAAGATAAGACATGCATTACGTAAAAGGCATGGCCTGTTTGTCAACCCATAACAGCTTCAACCATTTAACAAACTGTACATGACTGTGTATCATGTGTAAAGTCAAATTTTTTGTTCAATGAATTTCAATAAAGACACACTCACGTGACCCGCATGCCTTTTTGGCAATTGAATTCAGAGCAGTTGTCATTACGGTGCTTATTTAAAGGGAGGGGCGGGGGGGGGGGGGGGTAGGGAGGGGATCTGGGAGGTAAATACCTGACGAATTGTCAGATGTTTATGGCGTTAAAGCATTTTCATTGGTCAATGCGGGGCTGCAGAATTCACGAATTCTAGCGTGGAAGTTCAAACTTGGATTTGGTTGGTTGGTTGATTTGATGCTTAACGTCCACGGTAAACAACTAGGGTCATGTCGGGACGGTCAGTTAACCTAACCACACTATTCCTTGGCAGGCTTAGACCTCCTAAGCGGTTAACCAGTACTAAGTGCACATACTTTCGCCAGTAACTGACAACTGCCCTTCTTGAATCAGCGGAAGGAGAAACGAAAGTATGTGGCCAGACCGTTCAAACTTGGAAGACAAGCGACGCCCTGGTAGGCCGTTGGAGGTATTTGTGCCGCATTGATCCGCTTGGTTACTGATTACCTGTCGTGTTCTGAGCAGAGCTACTCTGACGTCTTAGAAAGTTTACGGGTACTATCACTGCACAAAGATGCAAAAATGTCACAAAAGACCTTGCTAGGTAAAGACCAGAATATACCAGAGTGCATACTTGTCGATATGCAAATGATTCAATGAAGCGTATCGGGTTCTAAAATTTTGCCTCACCCTCCGTACTCACTAGACCTGTCTCCGAGGAATTATTTTCTATTCTAAAACTAAAAAACCAAGAACTGCGTGGTCTGATGATGCCCCTAGTCCAAGGCAGCAGTTGAGAGGTGGTTATTCAAACAAGCTTCTAAATGCTGTCAGAACGGACAGCTGTATCTTAAGCATCACTTGCCAAAGTGCTTCTTCAGCCTTACGGCAGCACAGACCCAGATTAGACGCCACAATGCGCGGAGTGTCTGACCAGAGATCACACTACTTGTATTTGCATAAGACAAATTAGTTTGTCTTCTAAAAACTTAAAAGTAATATAAATAAATGAATGAAAAATAAAAATAAACTAAACGGAACCCCCTTAGTTGGCAAAAGGACTCATTCATTTAATAAGGACAATATAATTCATTAGGTATAAATAGGTTGAAATCCAGCATTGTCGTTCTGAGATAACGCTGATAGTCTTTTATGTAATGATTTTAGACTGATTGGGGGTTCAATACATCATACGGCTATTTTTAGGTATTTCAAAGGCGTTTCAATGGCTCTGTGGATTTTTACAAGGATTTTAATGAGTACGCTCTTGGTTTCGGTGACCCTGCCGGGGAGTACTGGCTAGGTAAGTGTCTACTGATAATACGACAATGGCTGCAGTTCATCGTTGATGGTTTTTACAGCTGATTCTAATGAACACTAGTTACCCATTCAAAAGCAAATAAGTTTTTGATCAAAGACAAATATGCCTTATGGTCTGAGGCTGGGACTGTCTTGAACATCCGCGACCTTGATGCAGCTTGCTTGCATAGAAACTACCTAATAAGTTGTTTCACCCATTTATGCCTGGGTTCGAGGTTATAAAACTTGAAAATAATCTCAAACTCAAAATAAAGCACACCGATTGGCTGCTTCCGACAAATGCTGCAGTTCGTGGTTGCAGTTAACCACAAGGATGGGTTTTACAGCTGATGTTACCCATTCAAAAACAAATAATCAAATGTGCCTTATGGCATGAGACTGGGACTGGCTTTCACATCCGCGACTTTGATGCAGCTTGCTTGCATAGACATTGCCGAATAAGTTGTTTATGCCTGAGTTCGAGGTTATAAAACTTGAGAAGAATCTCAAACTCAAAATAAAGCACACCGATTGGCTGCTTCCGAGCATGTGCTCGGAAGCAGCCAATCAGTGTGTTTTGAGTTTGAGAATGTACTCAAGTTTTATAACCTCTGGGTCTGGTATCCCATAACAAGGGACATTAGCGAACAGCGCAGATCCAAAGCAGACGTCGCAAAACGCGGCGTCGGATCAGGGTATAATATTTTCGCATGAATAAATAAGTAATTCTCCTAAAACTAAAACAAAGCTGATAATAAATAATTAAACAGATCCCCCCTCCCCATAAGTTGACAAATGGACTCATCTTATTTATGAGGACAGTAGAATTCACTAGGCAAAAATACTATTAACGAAAACACACACACACACACACACACACACAAAAAAAAACAAAAAAAAACGCAATGTTGTTCGGAGGAAATACTGAAGGTATTTTGTGTGATGCACTTTAGATGCATCCGAATGCAAATTTTGACCCCTTATTTGCTTTATAGGCCGCCTAGTATTTACATCCTTACAAGTGGCGTTGCGAGAACTGCGTTAGAAGGTTTCGTTTGGATCATTATCACTCCATCATGATATGACAGTGCAGATCATATAATGTCTGGTTCTTTGGGATCAGGAGCCCCGGTAGCTCAGTGGGTTAAGCGCTCGCCTGCTAATCTAGCGGTCCTGGGTTGAAGCCCCGCTGTAGGCGGGAATCTTTTCGAAGGTTAACGGGGTTCCATTGCACACAGCCTTTCAATATCACCCACCAATCGTCCTGATGTGACTGAAATACTGTTAAAAAGGTCGTCAAATCGCAAGCCCTCCATCCATACATCCTTTCGAATCATTGAATTTATCAAGAGTCAGTCTAAAAGAGGCCTGCTTAAGCCAGTACATGTAATAGAGAACGTGGCCGGTGGGTTAGTACCGATAATTTACAGACTCAAGCAAACTGCATTTGTCATACAATGCATTTCTTTCATTCAATTTCTGTCAAGGGATCTACCGTTTCATAACTTGTACACTATTATTCTGCATGTTTGATGTCAAAGAATAAAACCTGCTTTATGCATACTGAGCAAAACTAGAAACTTGACGGTTGAAAGTTTGTTAATGTTTTAAAAACTCGATCATTTTTGGAAATCTCAGAATCACACCAATATTTTGTGATTTGAAACTGATCAACTGTTCTTTCCTTTCAATGCACGTGAACAATTAGGGCGCTTCAATGACTGGAAGCGTTAAAACTTGTTCTAGAAAGGCCAGGGGTCAACTTTCAGAAAAGGGCACATTCAATTGTAAACATAGACAAATTGCGACTTGACAGGAAATGTGCAAATTTTATCATAAAAGCAGTACAACAAATGGAAATTTTAACACATTTATTTCAAGTGTGACATTTACATCTGATTCTGGCGTAGCGTTAAATAAACGCACTGCAAGTCAAGGGTCTGTAATCTGTGTTTGGTTGTTTTCATCCATTGGTTCAATGTCGCTGGCTGTCAGAAAACGTCCTACGTATTTGGCAACGTTAACGTCGTTGCAGAGAATCGCAGCTTCGGTATACGTCTAATTTTCAGAGCCGTTTAACATTATAATAGTAGTTTATGCAGGAATTACTTTTGTGCACCAGCAGAGATACTAATGCACAACTGAGCACGTGCAAACTATGCAAAAACATAAAAATGTAGCATGCATTGGATTAAATAAGTTCACTGGAGTGGAAAATAAGTGCACACGATGGTCAACAGCAATATGCTGACATAACGGATCTTACATGAGTGCTCATGTATTATTGAATTTATTAAACGAGTTGGGGAAAAAGATAAGATGCGAGGCTATGCCGAGCATCTTATCGTTTTTCCCAACGAGTTTAATAAATTCAATAATACATGAACACGAATGCAAAATTTTATTTATCATATGACACTAAAATCGCATTTTATTAGCAGAATTTGCACTAAAACGTCACGATTTCGCGATTAGAAAACGCGGCGTTTTTATGGACGTCAACGTATAACGTTACGACGTAATTTGCATATTTAATTCACTAGTGGATTATCGTATTTAATGCATGGCTTTATTACACTCTCAGATGCGACGTCATATGATAAATACATGTATATCATATGTCTGATTTCTCCAAACTCAAGAAATGACAGTAAAATAAAAACCGTCAAGTTTCTATTTTTGTTAAGCATAGTTGTGCGATTGTTAGAAGTAGTTTGCCACGATAGTGCATTATTCGAAATAATTTCGTTGATACTTTTCATAATTTATTGGACTGCATTCAAAATTTAAACTATTTCAGGTGTACTTCTGTCCAAAAATTTCCGGCGGCCTTTTGTGAACAAAATTTACTAATTCATTAGATATAGCTGGCAGCTTTTTCATCATGGTCGCCCACGATTTGCCACATTGGCTCTAAAACTTGACAAATAGGACATCGACTTGAACGTGAACTAGGAAACGTTATGTTGATTTTTTTGTTTTCTTATTTTACCAGGGAACATCTTTCTTCATATATTAACATCGCAATCTCACTATCGGCTCCGAGTAGATCTTGAAGCTTGGGACGGAGATGTTTCGTATGCACAATACAGAATGTTTCGGGTTGGTGACCCTGTAGAAAAATACAGGCTGCTAGTGGCTGGGTATACGGGAAATGCTGGTTTGCTTTTTGTTTTCTTTTTTTTAAAATAAATATTGCTCTGAGTAAACTGCTTACAATGAGCAGAATTCACGGATTAGAATTTCCATCTTTTTTTTCCGCGAAGTTAATTGAATCATCGTTTCGCGAATATATATTAAGTATAAAGGCATTCAAAAAGTGGGAAAGACCATAATTATGATTCTGATCTTTTCTACTTCTTCTAATGCCTTTATAACTGTAAAACAAAAATCAAACATCATACTGACTGTAACAGGCATAAATCGGATTGATGGATGACTTCGATTTTACGTCCTTTTCAACAGTATTTAGGTCATATCAGGACGACGGGCGGTTATAATGAAAAGCTATGTTCAGTGAGACCCAATTTAAGATCGAAAATAATTCCCCCCCCAGCTGGATTCAAACCAGGGTCCGCTAGACCAGCAGGTCAACGCTTAATCTATGGTGTTGCCGGGGCTCCTGGCAAAATAAGGAATTGTAAAAAATTGTAAAGCTATGGATTGTAATAAGGTTATCAGATGGTGACTCTATTTTTACGCATAAAGGCAGACGCCGCTTGGTCCGAGTAAAGACTAATTGGTCGGAAGCCAAACACTAAAGACGGTACTAGGGTCTTGAGCATTATTTAAACTTACATTACTGCACGTAAAAAGATTAAAGTAAACCGAGTCCGTTATCTTAGCTTCCAGAGGATCATTTCTCAGAATTTAATGTTTAACAGTAAGTGTCCTTAACCATTATTTCAGTGCTTAATAACAACGCGAACTGTTTGCTGCATAATATCAATGTAGGGATCAAACATGGTTTTACATGCATTAACGTTTGCCAGGTCACGAGGGAAATGTAGACAACCGAGGCCGGGACCAGGCAAATGTTTATACATTTGGAAAAATGTTTGATCGCTATTATTGCATACGAGGGGCATTTCAGAAATAATGTAAATGAGTCTGCCATTCCTTTGAATGTTGACCGATTCTTTGAATGTTTGTCTTTACTTTTAGGTTTACATATCACCCAATGGCCTTTACTCAAAAATATTGAGTCACTGGTATTTTCTTCAAAATATGCCTTGAAAATTGTTGAAAGGGTAAGGACACTGAGTAGAAACGGATGGAATATTTATGTAAAAAGTATTTCATATTTTCTACACTCTGGATACAAGCAGCTCTAGATTGATACGTCTATTATCTGTTATACTGAAAATATTCCAATAGGAAAAGGATTGTATTAGCTTTGCTAAAACATAAGATTTGCATTGCAAAGTAGGCTAATCATGGAACAAAATGCATTTCTGATGGCGTCACTTCCTGTGCTTAATTGAAATGTATAGCAAGCTGTTTAATCTTCGGTTTTGATGTCAATTTAAGTGAAAGTGAATCTTTGAAGACAGATATGAAACAGAAAATAAATAAAATTTAATTCGTCACGATTGTTTTCTGTCATAAATAATCTTTTACGGCACTTTATGCTATTTCGTCAGTGGCCTACCTGATTTTTTACGATAAGTTTCCCCACCCACCCACATATTTCAATGTCAGTATGTCATATAAAATGTCGAGTTTTTCAAGCCTTTATGTATGATTTTTGTTTTCAATATGTCCTTCTAATTTTTGGCATTAAACAAAATTGAATATATTTAGCCTGTGTCTTTTTATTAGAAGATCATTTCATTTTATTGTTTATGTATTCTACATGAATTGCTGCTACTTTGCAACTTCCGGCGTGGAGTTTGCACACGTGTCATCCAGTTTCATCAGTGATTTGCTGCCAGTTGTAACAAAATATAATGACCTAATCATTACAGTAATAAAAGGTCTGTCATTTGTTGAAATTGGATGTGGATAAGTCAAAAATCACAATTTATTGGCATAATGCATCTATAATAACATTGTTTTTATAAACACATAGCAGAGAAAAACATCTCGTTTATTATGTTACTGGTGTAGAATCTGGAAACTATTTCTGTACAACTTTCTTATTTGACATTTAAAGGACAGTATTACGTGTTTCTTAATTAAAATATATCATTTTCTCAATGCCAAAACAGCAAAAGAACACAAAAGACATTCAGTGAAAATGTACAGTTTCCAGTATCCACACCCTTATGATGTATAAGCACGTGCTGTCATGCATGAGTGACTTGGAAATTCTTTTAACGGATACCATTCTAAAGCACTTGAATTTACCTTTCCAATGATATATAAAACCACTGCGAAATATCAGCCAATAGACTACCCTGAGAGCATTTACATTTTTTCTGAAATGCCCCTCGTAAATTCATCGAATTATTCTTTAAAATATGCGACAAATATGGCACTGTATTTTGTCACCGTTTGACAGCAAACGCGTAGTGCATGATTTTATTAATAATCTGTCTTCCTGGTCCGAGACCATAAAGCTATTCAAAATGACTGCCATCATGCGGTTCGACCTCGAAATTTTGGAAAAAGTGTCCATTGTAAGACAACATGCTCGCTTTAGTAGTTCTAATAAGATGAAATTCATTAACCCAAAACAAATGCCTTGATATGCAAAACATTCCTTGTAGAACAGGCCTGATCCATTCATGTACCATCCAGCAATTCTTGATTGTCGAAAGCTTGGTATGCAGCAACGCTTTGAATTTATCTGTTTCACAATTTCAATACAAAGATATTATCACGTAAAGTAAGAAAATATAGACATCGCGCCGCCAATTTTTGTATTATGGTCGAACGGGAAGAAGCAAGGGTGCTCGGGTGACTGATGAGGCATATGATTCTGTTGTTCTGGCAGAGCTTAGGTCATTCTATTAACTAACACTTTTTCTGGTAGTTTGAAACAAAATACAGTACAATGGAACCTGTATTTTGGAATCACCTGTCTTACGCGGCCATTTTGTGTGAGGGATGACCCCTTAAAGTATACCTTTCTTTTAAAGGTGATGGCCTAAGTAGCCATAACGGACTAATGTTCTCAACAAGGGATTCTGACAATGACGCTTATGATGAAATAAACTGTGGTGAAATTCTTCAAGGAGGTTGGTGGTACTATGCATGCAGCTTTGCAAACTTAAACGGTTTATACGAGGAAGAACTTGAATCATCAAGCAATTTTTGGTACCCATGGAAACAATGGTCCGCTTTAAAAAGGACAGAAATGAAAATTAAAAGATTATAAATCTTTGAAACCATTGTTTAAAGTTATCTACTATATTTTACTGAAGCAATTACATTATCATTTTGCATTTCCTGAAATTCCTGTTTGCAAATTATTTACAGTAAATGAAACGGTGTATGTTCAAGATACACAAGTTATGATAAAGAAATATTAACATTTGGTTAAAGATAAACCATTAAGAAATAAACAAGAACTAAGAAATAAACAAGAACTGGCTGTACAAATTATTTTTCTTATACGACATAGCATTTGTAAATAGGCCTGTGGCCACCTGGTTAGAAACGCACGTTTATGGCGCGACATATCGCCCGTTCGAATCGCCTTTCTGTCAGCCCACTATTCAAAAACTCTGTTTGTCAAACCAGCAGTTAATGGTACTTTATTCGAATCACATGGAGGGAAGGGCAGCGAAAGGCAAGGGATAGGTCCGCCTTTTATATGTTGTGCCTACCATATGGCAGTCCTTTTATCACTTGAGCTTGAATTTGTTTTCGGTCACTATTTGTTCCGTCAATCAGGCAAATGAAGACTTTCCAGGGCAAATTGCAGTAATTTTTTACTTTTGTGGCACTTTTGTTTTACAGTACAAATACATGTTAAAATACAACTGAAGGACACTTGATATTATTCTTCAAGTAAAACAATATCAACAGGTTATCATAGCAGGTGTGTGAAAAATCATGACAGCGTCCAAATGAGTGTTGCAAAGTTTCCCATAGCGTAGTAGCCGTAGGGCAGTGGGGGTTAGAGACCCACTGCACCTTGGGCACAGCTGATGAAAGGCGGGGTCAACTTTTCGCTGCCTTGTCCTTCCCTGATTCGAAAAAGGTACCCATTTACTGCTTGCTTGACAGAGAGAGTTTCGCTGCCTTGTCCTTCCCTGATTCGAAAAGGTACCCATTTACCGCTTGGTTGATATAGAGAGTCTTCCAGTCATCAGATGGCGAAACCTGGGCGCGATCTCACGACCTTCCGGCCACTTTCTGCACTATAACCGAATCTCTCTAACCACTCGACTACGGCGCCTCTCCTCTAAAAGAATGAAATAAACTGTAGTTTTCGATACGTTTGTGACATGACGTACAAAGACACAGTTCCAACCAGCATGTATTCAGCGCCTGTCTATGGAAGCCCAAAATGGGCACCCGACTATTGTAGTATTTGGTTTTATTCAAGACGAGATGCCTGAGTAAGGGCTGTCAAGTCGAAAAAATATGATGAGATACTGAAATAATTACATAGTATGTTGACTAAAATTTTCTCGTCATAGTAAGAAAATTTAAATGTCGATATACTTGTTCCGCGCATGTTCGTGTCGGATACGGTATGCAAACAAAGCGTGTAATCAATCCTCTTTTAGTAACATAGGTACTGACGTAAACTTTTACGCTAATGTAAGAACATCTACGAACGCCGGTGTAACCAAGTAAAGTGACCCCCATAGAATAACGACCCCCGGTCATTATTATTCAGAAACAGTACCCCCTTTTCTATAAAATACTGACTCCCTTTAAAACATACTGCCCCCCCCCCCTCCCCTGATGATATTTATAAAATAGTGACCCCCCGGTAATTTTTCTTTAAAGAATAGTATCCCCACACCCCGGTCATAATATCATGACTCCCCGTGAAGCAATGGTGTCTTCATAGATGCTTACGGCATACAAAATTTTGTGTCCGGTCTGGTACAACTCTCTTGTTTGATGACTGATTTTATGATAACTTGGCACAAATGTCAAGACGATGTGTCGAGCGTAAGTCCTATGTACCTAACTCAAAGGCCAATGTCACAGAGACCATTCAAAGATAATGGTCTTGCTATATGAAATCATGTTTAAATCATGTTGAAATATGTTAAGGATTGATACTGAATAAAATTTTGATTTGATTTGATTTGATTTATATGACTCTGGCAAACAGAATGTCGTGTCTGACCTTTAACTTTGTCATTTTTCGGCGGACTTTAAAATAAATGGAAACCAATGTTAGCCACATAAAATACAATGTATCGCGCGCAAGATATACCGGTAGGTCCCCACCTCAAAAATTTAAGTCAATGTCACACATTAAGATAAATGACATTGTGTTTAGATTGACTTATGGTATTATTGTAAAATAAGATTTTAGCATTATCTTGTAGACTTATGCACTATAAAGGCGTTTTGCTGTTGATTTTAAAAATTATCACATCTGCACACTTACTCTCACTGCCTTTTTCAAGAGGTGTACATGTCATTTTCAGTCTTCTAAAAGTTTTTCGATTTTTTCCTATTTACCGAATTTATTTGTTAGGTGTGCTTAAAATGAAGAACATACTATAGTTGCTCATAGTATGCAATAATTTGTAAATGACTAGTATTCAAGCCTTATTCTAAGACTCAGAGGGTCTAATTACCCCACCCACTTTTCAGTTTCCAAGCTGTATACTATCTCTCCTTCCCTATGACTAAGTATGCCACTCACATGTAATATATATGTTAAAAGTGCATGCATATATGCAAAGTGGTTTGCTGAGGCACCGGGGTTGGGGAAAGTTCATGTATCTCTATAAAACTTTGCTCATTTTCAATACATTCAATTACAAAAACACCAAAAATCTAAGTCTATCTGCTTGATAATGAAAAAAAGTGTTATTTATAGAGAATTCAGAGCAACACCTTTCAAGGAAAATTTTGAAGTAAACCGAAAGTTCATTTTTGACCCCTTTATAAGCAATAACATCGAGTATCGTCATTTAACTTCGCGTAGAGGAGTCATAATATTATGACCACTGTAACTTTTCTTAAAAAATTTTTTGCCGGTGGCCAATTTTTCTTTGAAAATATAGTAACGGTTGGCGTTATTCTAAGCGGTCACGATTCTTCATGAGGAATCATTTAACTTAGCGTTGGAAGGGTGTGTGTGTGTGTGTGTGTGTGTGTGTGTGTGTGTGTGTGTGTGTGGTGGGGAATGAATAATGTTATAATTATAATGTTATGACCGTGGAGTCATACTTTTATGACCTGGGGAACACTGTTCTTTAAAGCAAAATGACAGGGGGGTCTTTATTCGAGGGGAACCCCCGGTCATTAATCTATAGCAAACTACTTCGATTCTAACAGACACTGATTCCCGTTAATCCCTCGATGACAACTATAAAATATTATTCCCCACCTAATCAACCACTAACAGACTATTAACTACTGCAAGATTTATCATTGGTAATACTTGTTAATGTTGTTGTTGCTACAGCAGCTCCTTCAGCTACAGCAGCAGCAGTAGTGCTAACAAATTTAATGAAGAAAATTTGTTTTCGTGCTACTCAAGGACATTTGACAAAATATTCAACTCGGAAAACGACCAGACATATGTCATTTAGATTAGGTGATAAATAAGAATAATTCTACTAAAGGGACTATTCTTTAGAAGCTAATGGCCGGGGGGTCAATTTTCTTACAAAAATCAGATGACGGTGGTCGTTATTCTAGGCGTCACAATTCTTTGTGAGGAATGATTAAACTTTGCATAGAAAGGATGTGTGTGTGTGTGTGTGTGTGTGTGTGTGTGTGTGTGTGTGTGTGTGCGGGGGGGGGGGTGGGGAGGGGGCGTTATAATATTATAATGTTATGACCGCGGAGTCATTATATTATGACGGGTTAGGGGTCACTATTCTTTAAAGAATTATGATCGGGGGTCGTTATTCTATGGGGAACCCATAAATAACACCCCCCTTACCCTTGTCATTATTTCATAGAAAAAGTGACCCCGTTTCTAGAAGAAACTGACTCCCATTAGCCCCCCTAGATGACAGCTATCAAACATTGATCCCCACCTTACTGTGTATTAACTACCGCAATTCTTTGTGAGGACAGACTTAGTTAACTGGGCGCGGGAAGGGTGTGTGGTGTGGAAGGGTGTTTCATCTAACTTCCCGTAGAGGTGTAATAAAATTATGACCGGCGGAAAGAGGTCACTTTCTTTTAAAGAATAAGACACGGGGTCGTTATTCTTTGGGGTCAAAATACTTCGCGAGGGTTCGATTTATTTCGTGTTTGGGGGTCATAATATTATGACCGGGGAGTCACTATTCTTTAAAGAATAATGATTGGCGAGTCGTCATTCTATGGGGGTACTTAACTGCGTTACAACGGCATTCTTACTCTGTGTAATGTCGTGTAAAGCACGTTATGTCGATAAAATATACAAGGTATTTCGCTGTTCAAAGTAGATAGAAAATCTTCATTTGTATATGATCGCTTTCTAACTAGCATCCTGGTCCAGTGGAAGACGGCTCTACAGTGGCAATAATGGCTACTAGTTGCACTAACTGGATACGTTATGTCGATAAAATATACAAGGTATTTCGCTGTTCAAAGTAGATAGAAAATCTTCGTTTGTATATGATCGCTTTCTAACTAGTATCCTGGTCCAGTGGAAGACGGCTCTACAGTGACAATAAGGGGCTACTAGTTGCACTAACTGGACAACAGGCAGACTATGATAAACATTATCACCCAATATCGGCGAACGGCGACTGTTAAAATGAACCTCGAACGTCCATGTGTGTATCCGTCTGACCATCCTTCCGTGTTATTGCCCGTCCTTTCTTCCACCGGTTTAGCTTTTTCAGCTCTTAAACCCTTTTGGCAGAGAGAGCTGCGTTGTGTATGCAATTAGTATGTCCTGATGATGGTTAACATCTGCTATTTGGATTATTGATAAAGTTATTCACCTTATTTGATGAAATTGAAGGGATAGCTAATTAATTATCCATATAATAAGGTGGTTAAATTGTCGTAAATGCAGTGTTTATGAAAAGTCATACAGACAGTTTTTTTTTCTTTCCTTCATTTTCATTTGTATGTTCACCATGTTCTTTTCTTATACAAGATGTGTATTGGTCGTAGGTATTAGTTATTTGTTGACAGTCTTGATAGCTTTTGGCGTTCTGTAAGTTTCTAAAGTGACCATCCGTGTTTAGCCATTGACCAAATACTTTTTTCCGCAAAAGTTTAAGGAATTCTATGCATACATCATTCTGACACAAATCAGGTCAAATTCCATTTAATAGTTCACGGGATGCTGTTAGTTTCAGGCAGTTTGTTATTTTTCGAAACGATAGATACCTACCATATTGGATAGTAAAGTTGCACGAATCTTGAAAAACGTCTATGCTAGGATGATTCTGACTAAATACGGTCAAATGCCATTCATGGGTTCTTCTGAATTCTGCATTTTCAGGTTTTGCTAGTTTTGAGAGGCAATCATATGTCGCCGCTTTGAGCGTCCGCCCGTCCATCCGTCACGCCCTTGTCTGGAGCATATGTCTTCAATTTTTATAGGGAACCGAATGAAACTTCAAACATTAATAGAGGAAGATAAGAGAAAGTGCAAAACGCAAGAACCATAAAGCTGTCACGAATAATTAAGGCATGAGTTCTCTTCCTAGGTTGTAAACGTATTTTGTTTGTCCGGAGCATATCTCTTATATAAGTGTTAAAGGAAACTAAGTGAAAAAATCACTCATTTATAGAGGGCAATGAGAGAATGTAAAGAGAGAAAGAAACATAGCACTATCACAAGTTGTTATGGTGTGAGTTTCCTTTCTAGTTATTTTTTTTTCAGTATTTTGCTGTTCCAAAGCATATCTATGAACGTATAAAAGGGAAGTTAGAGGGAACCATGAAACTTCACAGAAAGTGCAGATTACAAGAATCATAACCCATTTACAAGTTATTACGGAGTTAGTTCCTTCCTAGTTTTTAGCATTTTGCTTGTCCGAAGTGTATCTCTGCAGTTATTCAAGCAAGCCAAATAAACCTTTGCACATAAAAAGAAAATAATGGGAGAAAGTGCAGAGCGCACAAATCATAACTCTATCACAAGTAGCTACGGCGTTAGTAGCTTTCTTATATTTTTCAGTATTTTGCTTTTCCAGGTCTTTAAAGTTGGCGTTGAGAAAAACTGCAAATGGCTAGAACCATAATCCTATCACATGGACGTTTGGAGTTATTTGCCATCATATACTTTTGTTTGTTGGTTGCTTATCTCTAAAACTATCCAAGGGAATCAAATGAAATTTGAAATAGTGATAGCTGGCATTGACAGGCAATGCAGGACAGAAAACCATTACCCTAACACAAGTAGTTTTGGTATTTATAATGACCAACCATTGTGTGGATTGTAATGATTACCATAACACACACACACACACACACTGTGATGGCTAATCAGTTTATGTTCATTTATGTTTTACTATAATTCGTAAAAGATGCAAATATTGATATATTGTTATTTTCGTGCTTTATTTTTCATGTTTCCTATTTTAGTAACGTTTGATACTGGCCATCTTGGATAGTCAAATTGCAACCAGTCAAAATTGCTTCATGCACGGATCATTCTGACACAAAGTTGGTCCAGTTTCTTTCATGGGTTCCTAAGATATTATGATTTTCATGTTTTGCTATTTTCGAAAAGGATCTTGAATGGTCCATTCCCATAAATTTGAATGAACTCCATCAAAGGCCATTCACACATAAGATTTTACCAAAATCTAGGTTTTGTTTAGATATTTGGATTTGACCAAAATGGGACTCCAAAACACTAAATGATACACTGTGACCTAATTGTGCTATAGATTTTCTACATTTTTATAATTCTGTAAGCCAAGGTCTCACTAATATCAAATCATATTTCAACCAAAAGAACTGAGTGGTTTTGGAGAAGTGAAGTGTTTTTGCTACTTTTAGTAATGTCGGCCATTTTGGATTCTCAGCCTGACCCAGTTCTGCAATTCTGCTATATGGTCATGCTTCGTGAAAAATTTGAGATCCGTGGGTGCTGGGAATCCTGAAAAGACGTTGATTTTAGAAGTTGTTTTTAGGCAATGGCCTTTGAGTTAAATCAGAAAGGTTAAAAGAAAGGTTGGTCACTTTGACCGAATGCAGCTATAGATGTTTTGGCTGTATTTTCTTTTCTTTACTTTTTTATTTATTTTTATCATTTTTTAATTTTTATGTTATTTTTTTAACATAATAGAACATATATAAAATTTGTTATGAACAACCTTGTGAATATAATAAATATTACTCAAAAGTTCCAACCGGCCACTTAGTATTTATTTTTTGTCCTAAATGCTTTAGCAATCTACCAGTTCAGTTTGCTGCTAAAGGTAGGCGAATATGTCGGTAAACCATGTCACAAAAAGGTTTAGCACTGTTCAGTACACTGTATTCAGGAGGCACTGATGAATATGGGAACCCCCGTTTTCAAAATTAACAAGACTGTATATAGAGTGGTGGGGTAAGTCTTAACATTTTGACCCTAAGCGATCATTGCCGTGCAGAAATAGTGTTCATTTCTGCATAAATCCTTTTCATTAGTCATTTGCTTTAGTGGTGCCGTCGTTTTGCAAACGTAAATTGGATATTTCAAAAAGTGATTTTTCACAAATTGTGACGAAATGCTGAATTCCGTGAATTTTGAAAATTGGGATACATCGGCGCATCCTGGATGTAAAGTTAAGAACTTTATCAAACCTTAAATTGGCTGAGTTGACTGACACATTTGCCTATTTAGGGATGTAAGTAGAACTGTAAGATTGTTTTGGGAGTTGAAGAAAATAGATAAAGTGTCTGTGGTTGGTTAGAACTTTTGGCTATTATATTAAAAGCCCCTTGCGCTAGGCTAATGCTATTTACCATACTGTCTTGAACTAAAGCAAGGAAGATGTAATGGATACCGGATGAGTGCGAGAAGTGCATTGCCTGGAAAGAGCTGAGCACGGGGAAATGTGAACACCGAGCGGCTTTAGCCAAAGACCTGAGCACGGGGAAATGAGAACACCGAGCGGCCTTAGCCGAGAGGTGTTTTATTTCCCCGTGCTCAGGTCTTTCCAATCCATGCACCACGAGCACGAACTTCCACTTCAACACAGTAATGTCATCACCTCCAAACTTATCTCTCTTGCAGTTTATGGGTCCGTCAGTGTAAACTGTAAACATTGTACAGAATAGATGTAAAAATATTTTTTTTTATGTCTGTGTATCTGGATTATGACGTCATCGGAAGTGTTATAACACTTTAAATATACTGCAGTATTTCAAATGGATTATTTTTCTCTTAAATTGCCATTGTTCATAAGATATACATTTTCTGATTTTTATACGCCCGTTTTGGAAAAAAAGAACGGATTTATTATGTCATGGCGTTATCCGTCCGTCCGTCCGTAAACATTCTTATGCGCGCCATAACTCAGTAACCGTGGTAACTGTTTGGCTTATCTTCATGAAATTTGATCGAAATATGTATAAGGTCAGGGTGACATGTCAGGTACAATAAGGGTTACTCTCCCTTTCTTTATTTTCCGAGTTATGCCCTTTTGATTAGTTTTTCCAGATTAGTCTTGTGCACATCATAACTAGATAACTGAATGAGATATCTTAATGAAACTTCATAGCAATATGTATGAGGTCCCGACAATTTGTCAAATATAAAAACGGATGCTCTCCCTTCCTTTGCTTCGGAGTTACATACATTTTAAAAATGGACTATTTGAGGCCAATTCTTGAAGCATTTCAGAAAAACGAAGAACAGATTAGCCTACACAGCCACATAGTTTGATTCGTGACTTCCTCGTATGGATAAACAATTTGAAAACCCTGCTCTGCCTGCGCAGATGCTGATCTGAGTTTCGGTTGTTCTCAAAAGGCAAAAACATTCTCATAATGATCACATGTGGCGTCTATTGAAAAGGGGTCATTGGCACATGTTAATAACGTTAGAATAGCAAATGTTCAGCTCAGATAAGCTTGCGTAATGCTGCTGACTGATCAAGGTCTTCGCCTTTTTCATGCATATGGGCAATATTCAGGTCAAACAGCGCTGATGTGCAGTGTGGGCTAACAATGCACTTTTTTTTGTAAATGTCAAAATAGTCTCTTATCATGTGACGCTTTGAATATGTATATATTATGTTCTACTACCGCTTTGAAGTTTGCGAAGTGCATACACCCTGATCAGCCGGTGTGCAGGTAAAAAATTTGCGCAACTGTTGATCAAAAATGCTCTCTGTGTGTGTGCGTGTGTGTGTGTGTGTGTGTGAAATTATAGAATCCGCAGTCAGTTCGGAAACGTTTGCGCTGTCAGATGATCTGTAGCTTCGATTTTGTACAAGGCTGCCGTCTAGTCCGGGGCTCGGAACTAGGACATAGTGCGACCCAAGTGCATTATGCCAGACACTGCAATTTTCAGTTGGGTCGTTCGGAAAGAAATGAACTTGTCCGTCTTCGAATTCAGAACTAATTGTTGCTATCCACAACGTCTTTTTAACGTCTGTGCGACATTGGGTCTGGCCTTAACAGAGAGTGGCTGGCATACGGCGTGTGATGATTTGTAAAACCTCGTTCTCTTTGTTGATTGAAATTTTCGTTCAAAAAAAAATACCAATTTTTTAAAAAGCATCTTTCACTGTAAATACTCTAACCAATCTGTGTAACCAAGCAGCCTGTTCGAAGTGTCATTATGCTGCCAAATGCATTTCCCAGGATTTGTAGCTGTAGACTGTTTTGCGAAGAAGGTACTCTGATCAGACAGGCATTATACGTTGATCTGAGTTCCCTGTCTGCATCAATCAAAAGGTATATTTTCACACGACGCTAATCAATAGAAGTCAGCTAATCAAGTCCAATAGAATTTGCACGGACCCAGGTGTTTATTTGAGGAACTACCTGGACATGAGCATTGTATGGGAGTCTATGGAGAAAACATCTCATGGTTACGCAATTTTCGGGTGTTCAAGTTGGTTACTAACCCAAAGGTGGCTTTTGATCATATCCGGAAAATCAGTCAAATATATTTCTTTCAACATTTCTGAATCGTCGCTAGGTGACGTGTGGTATCTAATAAAGGGTGTAACAATACATTGAAAAACCAATATATTGTATAGGCCGTTTGCGAAAAAGTGGAGGGCAAAAAATCGATTTAATTTCTTTACTACTGAATGAATTTTCATGAAACTTTGCAGACCTTAATCTATTACCCATACGAACTCATGCGAGGAAACATAGATTTTTTTGATAGTTAAATAAACAATTGTCAGATCAACTATATGTTAAAATCTGTCCCTAATCTTTGAAGTTTTACGCTTGGTTGGTGCAGTTTTTGGAACAGCCAGTGTTGTACAGACTATATCCCTTATATGGACATTTACTCATATATAGGAGAACACACAAAAGAAAATCCTTTTCAAATGATTGGCCCATTATCTTTAAAGCCTCTTGTTTACCCAGTAGTGAGTGAGCACATTTCAGACCACATGGTAATTTGTGAATGAGTAATAGTATTAGTATAGTAACTATAGAACAACAATGGCTGTTGTACCATTATGGTTACCTCCTGTGTAAGGATGGCATAAAACTGAGAAGAAAAATGGTAATGATTAATAGGGAAACTTTTAATTTAAACGTCAAAAAATTCTACATTTCCTAGCATGAGTTTGTATAGGTAACAAATAATGGCATGCAAAGTTTCATTGAAATCTATTCAATATAAAAGAAATTAGTATGGATTTTTTGCCCTCCACTTTTTCGCAAACGGCCTATAATACGCTTTAGCCAATGCAATATTTCGTGATACGCTTTTGTGTATCGATATTGGATTTGTACGATCATTACCATGAAGTCAGTCAGTCTGGTTTGCCCCCATACAAAAGTTGCATTGTTCATAACTAAAACTCTACATTTACTAAATTAGATTTTAATTTTAACTTATGTGTGTATACATATGACTTTTTATATGGAAGTGTGATTTGCGGAATCAGCTAAAGGGACAATACCGATTTATCAAAAGCATATTATAGCATTTTAAAAATTCTTAAAAGAGAATGCTAAGTCCTGTGAGAATAAGACAAGTTTTTGACAAAATCATGCACAAATTAAGTCTTCATAGTACATGAACATCTATTTATTGAAGGCTTACTCAGAAGACAAGAAACCCATATAAACTTGACTTGCTTTTATTTGGCAAGTTCATATAGCTTGATGGACCATTTCAAAGTAATTTTGATTTTCTTCCCTGTTTGCTTAATAACCAAAGGCACGATTTTGTTTTCATTTTAAGTGCCACCTCCATGATAGTTGTAGGTCTGTCATGTGATATAGTGTACTTGTATAATGTAATTGCAGGCAAAGTACAACAATTTCAATACGTATTTAACACGTATTGCAATATGTAATATATCGCAATACCCTTTTTTATGGCAGTACTCATCCCTAGTTTAATACGGTCGCCTGACCCCCTGCTGACGCGTACATTGATTGCTGTAAATGGACACAAACGCCTTGCAAACCAACAAATATATTACTGGGTAGTTACTTATAATATACTATGCACAATAAATATAGCAATTTTTAGCTCACCTGAGCCGACGGCTCCGGGGGAGCTTTTAGTATAGACTGGCTTCGTTCTATTCTATTCAATTGTCTGTTGTCGTCCGTCAACAATTTCAAATGACTTCTCCTCTGAAACCGCTGGGCCAATTGTATTCAAATTTCAAATGTATTCTCTAGGGGACTTAGGAACAAAAAGTTGTTCAAAAGGTTCTGGTCACATGACCAACATGGCCACTACGCCCATATATGGCAAAAACCTATAAAACCCTTCTTCTCCAGAACTGATAGGCCGATGGCCTTGAAACTTAGTATGTAGTATTGGGTACGCAAATACTACCAAGATTGTTCAAATTATGACCTTGGGTTGACCTTGACCTTTTTTACGGCAAGGTCAAATTTGCTTTCTGGTGCTTTTATATAAGAAAATGCTAGAACATAAGATTTCTTGAAACTGTTGATGATTTTGACCTGAAAATTGATATATACAGTCATCTTAATGAGTACATGAAAATTTATGCGTACAAGAGGTCAAGGTCATTCTTTGACCTTTGACCCTGGTCTCTCATATTTTGACAATTTCACACATCTCCTCAAAAGCCACTGGGCCAATTGTGACCAATTTTCATGTAGAGGCTCTAGGGGGCAAGTGAATGAAAATTTGTTCAAACGGTCCTAGTCACATGACCAACATGGCCGCCATTCCCATATATGGTAAAAACCTTTACAAATCTTCTTCTCCAGAATCAATAGGCGGACGGCCTTGAAACTTGGTATGTAGCATCGGATACACAAGTACTACCAAGAATGTTCAAATTATATGACCTTGGGTTGACCTTGACCTTTTGTACAGAAAGGTCAAATTTGCTTCCTGGTGCTTTTATATGGGAAAATGCTAGAACATAAGATTTCTTGGAAACCTTTGAAGATTTTGACCTGATAGTTGATATATACAGTCATCTTAATGAGTACCTGAAAATTTATACGTACAAGAGGTCAAGGTCATTCTTTGACCTATGAACCTGGTCTCTCATATTGTGACAATTTCACACATCTCCTCAAAAGCCACTGGGCAAATTGTAAACAAATTTCATATAGAGGCTCTAGGGGGCGAGGAAAGGAAAATTTGTTCTAATGGTCCTAGTAACATGACCAACATGGCCACCACTCCCATATATGGTAAAAACCTTTAGAAATCTTCTTTTCTAGAACCAATAGGCCGATGGCCTTGAAACTTGGTATGTAGCATCAGGTACGCGAGTACTTACAAGATTGTTCAAATTATGACCTTCGGTTGACCTTGACCTTTTTACGGCAAGGTCAAATTTCTTTCTTTGGCTTTTATATAAAAAAAATGCTAAACATAAGATTTCTTGGAAACTGTTGAAGATTTTGACCTGAAATTGGTCTATACAATCATCTTAATAAGTACATGAAAATTTATGCGTACAAGAGGTCAAGGTCATTATTTGAGGATTGATCCAGGCTTCTCATATTTTGACAATTTCAAACATCTCCTCAAAAGCCACTGAGCCAATTGTAACCAAATTTCATGTAGAGGCTCTAGGGGGCAGGGGAATGAAAATCTGTTCAAATGGTCCTAGTCACATGACCAACATGGCCGCCACACCCATATATGGTAAAAACCTTTAAAAATTTCTTCTCCAGAACCGATAGCCTGCAAAAGGCCAATGGCCTTGAACTTGGTATGTAGCATCGGGTATGCAAGTACTACCAAGATTGTTCAAATTATGAACGTGGGTTGACCTTGACCTTTTGTACAGCAAGGTCTGTTTGCTTTTTGTGCTTTTTGTATGGGAATATGCTAGAACATAATGATTTCATGCAAACTGTTGCAGATTTTGACCTGAAAATTGGTATATACAGTCATCTTATTGACTACACGTACAAGAGGTCAAGTTCATTCTTCGACCTTTGACCCTGGTCTCTCAAATTATCTTTCCTCGAAAGCCACTTGGCAAGTTGTAACCAAATTTTATGTAGAGGCTCTAGGGGGCAAGAGAACCAAAATTTGTTCAAACGGTCCTAGTCACATGTCCAACTTGGCCGCCACGCCCATATATAGTAAAAACCTTTAAAAATCTTCTACTCCAGAACAAATAGGCTGATGGCCTTGAAACTAGGTATGTAGCATAAGGTATGCAAGTACTACCAAGATTGTTCAAATTATGACTTTGAGTTGACCTTGACCTTATGTACAACAATGTCAAATTTGCTTTCTGGTGCTTTTATATAAGAAAATGCTTGAACATAAGATTTCTTGGAAATTGTTGAAGATTTTGACCCGAAAATTGGTATTTTCAGTCATCTTAATGAGTATATGAAAATTAACATGTACAAGAGGTCAAGGTCATTCTTTGACCCTGGTCTTTCATATTGTGACAGTTTCACACATCTCCTAAAAGGCCACTGGGCCAATTGTAACCAAATTTCATATAGAGCCTCTAGGAGCTGAGGGAATTAAAAGTTGTTCAAACAGTCTGAGTCACATGACCAACATGACCGCGATGCCGCAATATGGGTAAAACCTTTACAAATCTTCTTCTCAAGAACCAAATAATCGATGGCCTTGAAACTTGGTATATACCATCAGGTACTTGAGTACTATCAAGATTGTTCAAAGATGACCTTGGGCTGACCTTGACCTTTCTTAAGGCAAGGTCAAGTACGGGAAAATGCTAGAACATAAGATTTCATGGCAAGTTTAGAAGATTTTGGCCTAAAAATTGGTCGTCTTAGTTAGTACATGGTAGATTTGCAGGTACAAGAGGTCAAAGTCATTCTTTGACCTCTGACCCATGTCTCTCATATTTTGACAATTTAAGACTTCTCCTCAAATGCCACTGGGCTAATTGTAACTAAATTTCATACACAGCCTCAAGGGGCTGAGGGAACTAAAATGTATTCAAGTGGTCTATGTCAGATGACCTACATGGCCACCATACTCAGGTGAGCGATTCAGGGCCTCAGGGCCCTCTTGTTTGGTATGTCAGATCCACCACTTTAGGATTTTATTGTCACTTTACTTCATGAAGATATAAAGGCCGATCATTCGAGATGGACCAGCAGGTAAAATAATCAAGATTGCTCAATTGTAGCGTTTGAACTATCGTAAAGTCAGTTTTTATGACCATTGTACCTGAACGTCATTTATGATCATGTCAAAAGCCACCACCATAATGAGGCGGATTGTTTGCTGTTAAAATAAAGGAAAACGCTCTAAAACATTTGAATATGCTACTAGTATGATGTTTAAAAAGTTAAAAAAAATGACGTTTTCCCTTGTTTTTACGTTATCGTCTTAAAAACTTGTTTCTAATCGGTATTTCTTGAATCCCTTTTGGAGTGTATTGATTGTTTCGTAGCTACCAATATGATAACGTAAACAATTCAGAAAGAAAATTCTGCCCAGTTACTGAGCATAAGTCAAAAATCTCTGACTAACGTCATCATTTTCTCACAGTTACGTTATACTTCAATGAAGAAACTTCACAGTTAAATTAAACATGGTGTAACCTTTAATATTAGCATTTTGTTTTTCTAGGGGTTCGATTCTGCATTGAACTGAAGCACCCGTGAATCACTGCACATTGGACCGAATTAACACGTTTTAATGTCAATTGCGCATGCTAAGGTTCGTCAGTTGTTAAGCTTAACCATATCTTTTACACAATCAATAGCTTTGACAAGAAAACTGAGCATGAAAATGTTGAGAAATACCGTACAAAAAATGATATGCTTACCATTTTTATGTTGCTTTTTAATGGGAGCGAATTTCGGCTAATGTCCCCTTCCACGCTTATCGCTTTTCTTCAATATCGTTTTTAAAGATGGCTTCTGTAATCCCATGGTATCTTAAGCGCCAAATACGGTTCCTTTCAATTCAATTTAATTTTGCTCAATGTTGCACTTCAGTAATGAAAAAAATTGCAAAATATAAAAAATTGCTAAATATATTTTGCATAGTATATAATGCGAGCTAAATCAAATATATATCATGATATCGCAAAAAAGATATTATAACAATTATTCATGTGAGTAAACTCTAATCAGCCTGCACATCCTCTAGATTGATCAGAGTTTTTGCTTTACACTACGTAAAGCCTCCCAGTACTAGTTGCATATACGAAGGTACCGCGTGTCTATATACAAGTATCATGACAGTTCGAGTCCAGCGCGGGCGCCTGTCTAAAATCCTATCGATATGCACGTTTTGGTTTGAATATTTCCCCTTGGATGGAAGTGGTCTCGACGAAAACATGTCAGTTCTTGTGGTCAAGATATATTCTGGCTCTGCACTAGTGTCAAACAACTCTTGTCACCGCTATATCTAAATACACGTAGTGCACAGAAGGGTAAAGTCGGGTAAATTCGGACAGCGGGTAAATTCGGACAGTGACATTGTTTCCTTTATATGTCAGTTTTTAAATTAAAACAAAACCAACTGAAAAAAAACAGTGAAAATCCTGAGGCGGCTCATCTGGATCTTCACTGTTTGCAATGGTATGTCCGAATTTACCCGCTGTCCGAAGTTACCCGACTCGACCCTAGTGACACGCAGGTGTTTGAGTACCTTAATATTTTTGCCATTTTTGCAAAGAGAAATAACTTCTAATGAGTTCCTGTTTCTCCTTAAATGGCGGAGAACCTCAAAAATGGAGTCTATACCACATGCGAAGGAAGACAAGAACGAAAGTGTAAGAGCTGCTCTTCACATACATCGTAAGGTAGGGTCAAGTCGGGTAACTTCGGACAGCGGGTAAATTCGGACATACCATTGCAAACAGTGAAAATCCAGATGAGACGGCTCATCATGAGCCGTCTCATCAGGATTTCATTGTTTGCCCAGTTAGTTTTGTTCTGACTCCAAACAACTGACATATAAAGGAAACAATGTCACTGTCCGAATTTACCCGCTGTCCGAATTTATCCGACTTTACCTATTATAAATGGTGGGACCACTTGTTCTGACAAGTCTATGCGCCTGTCGGCTAGTGCTTTAGTACGTTCAGTCAAACTGCACGTCTGTCTTAAATCAGCCACAATAGAACATGTCTTTTGTAAACAGTTTTATGTTTGTGATTCAATTTACGAATGAAAATTAAAAGGTAGCTTTTTCTAGACATACACCCCAGACTAATCCTAATTGACAATGAAACACAATATTTCAAAAAATAGGCGACAATAAAGCAAGCCTTGCAGACACTGTATATGAGCCGCGACATGACAAAACCAACAAAGGGGCATGTGCGTCCAGCGAAGACTCCGGTCAGTCTAAGCATCCACCCGGTCTGATCAGAGTCTTCGCTGTTGGCATGGAGGTAGCTTAGACCCTGAGCTACCTTTAAAGCGCAAATCATCGCTTGGCGCACATGTCACTTTGTTGGTTTTGTCGTGTTGTGGCTCATATAATTGCCATTTTGGACGCCTTGCAGTCATTGTGTATGATGGTCGTCATGGGACACCAAAATAAATGATCTTATAATGTTATGTTTTTCATGAAGTTCTATCTTCGCCTTTAGATAAAAAAAAAAACGAATAATTTTACTGGGTATAAATAAAGGTTGCTGTATAGAATCGAGCAGACCATACAGTGAGATAGAAATTTATGGTAGGTAAGTTTTTAAGTAAATCTTGCGAAGACTAAACATAGATATTAATGATTGTATCAGTATTTCCTTTTTGTGTGTTTCTTCTCTTATACATTTAGTTGATAGGAAACAAGACCGGCGTCTTCTATGTTATTCGAATAATCAACATCTCAGTCCTTTTGTTTAATTATAACATATAACTAATAGACAAAATGTAAAATGTTGACGATCAAAAGGGGGTGGTAGGGTGGTGCGATGGTGCTGGGTATATCTTCCAGTGCTGGGGCGTCCTACTGATTTGGATAATAGTAGGGCAAGGGCCTTCTGTGCTTGCAGTAGGTGCGGGTGGGGTTGTTTGGACATTTTTCCTCTCGTCTATCATTTCTCTTCTTTCTCCCTCTCTCCGGGAGACGGCCAGATATAGACTGAAATACTGTCTCAAAGGGCCATTAAACCCGAAACAACCAACCAACCAACTGACGATCATAAAATTAATTTCTTGCAACACGACGGGGATGAAACTTATGAAGATGTCTTCCTTCGAAGTGTGGCCGTATATCTCAAGCACACAGGTGTTATGGTCCACAGCAATATCGCCCTTTTATTTAACCCGTGTTTTTACCAGGTATTTGATCATCCTTCTTATTTGGATGAGTCCATTTCTATTTTAAGTTTTTTTCTGGTGAATATATTCACTCTTAAACTATTATAGAACATCCTGACAGCAATCAGTGTTGCCCTGATCAGACGCCGCGTTCTGCGGCGTCTGAACTGGGCGTGCACTGTTTGCATATGCCCCCAAAACGGATTTCCAGTCTAGAAAGGTATAAGGTCATATAATGATAAGCAATCAGGGTAAATAACTCGGCCATTTTCAGTTTGTCCCCCTCTTCATTGGTTTTCAGTTCTTTAAGGTGACAGTTTGCTTTGTAAGAAACTAATGCTTTCCTTCAAGAGAACATTCCTTTAGAGTGACTAGTCTGATAGTGAAGCCAAAACTGCACTAGTAGGTTATCTCCCTTCGAACCCCCCCCCCCCCACCCCACAAAAAAAAAAGAAAAAAAAAAGAAAAAAGGATAACCAAAAAAAAAGGAACCAAAAAAAATAAATAAATAAAACGGATATAACAGAACTTCCGGGTTATCCATTAACCGTAAAAGCCGAAATAAATATGGTACCTGTATGTCAAAAATATGCTTGCCAAGTCAAGGGTTAAGGCGTCCTCATGTCGAGAAATTAGCGCTCCCGACTTCGGGTCACGATGTCGCGATTTCGAGTCCCGCCGGAGGTACCTAATGGTGCTTCGTTCCATAGAGTCCTTCATGCTCGCCCTTTCATCGTGCTTATAAGACTAACATTTTCATGTATTTGGTGTGTTCCTTGATTTCAAATGGTCTAACTATACAGAACAGCTATATTTGCCTATAGTGCTAATTATCAGTACTTCATTATCATTATTTTATACTTGCCACATAATGTCTGAGGCTAACAGTTATCAAAATTCAGCTGAGCTTTGTAGTTGTACAAAAATAGGAAAGACATCAGCGACAAATACCAAAATTACAGAAAAAAGTTTCTGAAATGGCTAGCCCACTACAGGTCTTCAATCTAAGGTTTGAGCCATAACCTTACTTTTCAAATCTTCAGCCATAGGTTTAAACATATCAATATTTAGTTTTAATTTTTCAAATCAATATTTTTAAACAGAGGTTCGAATGTTTAAACCGTAATCTAAGAAAATTTCTTTCATCATGGTTAAAACGATCGAAACGACCTGTTTCAAAGAACTAATCACTACCCATCTTAAACCACCGAGAAAATCCATGTCTCAGGGATTTTAAGCTGTAATTACCGTATAAATCCCAATAAACGCCCGTCCTGTAATAAACGGCTCTTGCCTCTTTTCCAAAAGTTATGTTATATTAACGTACTTGAAGTTTCCGTTACATCTGTGACTGAGATAACTCTTTATATATTACTTTAACATTAAGGTTGAGAAATTCAATCCTTTGTTTAAGAATTTCAAGGAGTGGTCACTGTTAACTGTATTAATCCTATTAATCGCCCCGGAGATGTTGCATTTTACAAAATACGTGCGTTATTTAGAGCATAAAGGTACTTCTAAATGTCAATATGACATGGTGGCTAAAATATACGAGGGTTTTGTATTTTGAGGTGTAACAAGAACAATATCCACGTTTACTCTGAATTACAGATATTATCATAAAATATGCATAATACAGAATATATTTTTGCTGTTGAATGAAAAATAGATATTTATTAAATTATTCAAATATTAATACCTTGGACTTGGCCAAATTTTGAAAATCAAGAACTGCATTTTCCTTCATGAGAGATATAGATTTTTGTACCAGTACATAGTGTTATCTGTGATCTAACACAGTCGGAACGTAAAATTTCCAAAACTTATTTTCCAAACTCACTGTTTCTGCTTATTCGATAGCTACAAAGACTTATCTGATAGCCACTGGCATATATAGACATGGAGTGTGCAAGTTTACATACTCGGTAAATGACATGTACTAAACAAGCTGGGTTGGCATTTAAAGCCATGAAAATAAGCTTTTAAAGACATTTTGTTGAACAAATAGATATCGACTGCATTAGTTCATGGATTATGCTATATATTGGTGCAAAAAATTATACTTCTGATGTATGAAATTTAAGTTCTTTAGTTTCCAAAATTAGGCAAAGTTCAAGGAAGTATATGACATTTCTTTATGATAGTTTATTTTTCAATACAATAACAATATAAACTATAATAAATATATCTTACGATTATTTCTGTAGTTAAGAAAAAGAATGCACATTGTTCTTGTAACACCTCAAAATGCAAAGCACCTGCATATTTTAGCCAATTAGTTATATTGGCATTCGAAGCCCCTTTTGTGTCCTTATCCAGCTCCTGCCAAATTACCTCCAATAAACAGTATTATCATATGACGTCGCATCTGAGAGTGTAATAAAGCCATGCATTCAAAACGATAATCAGCTAGTGGATTAAATATGCAAATTACGTCGTTACGTAATGTGTTTACGTCCATAAAAACGTCGCGTTCTCTAATGGCGAAATCGTGACGTTTTAGTACAAAATTTGCTAAGAAAATGCGACCATAGTGTCATATGATAAATAGAATCTTGCATTCGTGCTCCTGTATTATTGAATTTATTAAACTCGTTGGGGAAAACCGATTAGATGCTCGGCACAGCCTCACTTCTTATCTTTTTCCGCAACTCGTTAAATAAATTCAATAATACATGAGCACTCATGTAAGATTCTCTATTTAATGCGAATGGGTACATTTTCAGAGGAAGCAACTTTTTTTATTTTTGCCTCCCTTCTCAATAGGGGTCAAGTCTTTCAAGAAAGAATTTGTTCCCAGGAGCAAATTCTTTCCTTTAAAACTACACTCCAGTTCAAAGAGCTTTCGTATCCAAGGAAGCAACAGGAAATCACACAACTTAATTTTCGGAAAAGAGGCAGGGGGTGTTTATTAGAATAAGGGCGTTCATTGAGATTTAACGGAAACTTAAATTTCGTTCCGATGTTCAAACAAAAATGATTTTTTCAAAACAATGACCTTATAAGCTACGACTAAAAATTTGAAAACTAGGATAAATTAAAGAGCTGACTGTGTATATTGCTTGCCATGCCAAGACCAAGACCATTCTGGGTCATTTGAAAAAGAAAAGGGTAGGCAATGATCAGAAATTAATACAATCAAGGGCCGTATTCATAAAGCCACTTAAGTCGTTGCTATGCGGTTGCTAAGGCAAAATATCTATAAAGGAGATTCCCTACAACTATGAAATTTGGTCTTGAGGAACAGCCTTACAAAGACTGTTCCTCCAGACCAAATTTCATAGTTGTAGGGAATCTCCTTCAAAGAAATTTAGCCTTAGCAACAGCATAGCAACCACTTAAGTCGTTTTATGAATACGGCCCCTGATCCCTTATTCTATCCTTAAAACCAAAAGGGAAAGGAGTATTTACATCAAATGACAACAAAAGACGCGCATGGTAAACCAAATGGACATTTCCATCCCAAGCAAGACGTCATCCAGCTACCCCATTAAAAAACAAAAGTATCATTTAATTCACCTTTTTACGTTTTAAATCACAACACAAAACTGAAAAGGCAAGGTGAGCAGCATAAAGGTGACAATATTGCAAGAAGACTACAGACAAAGCTGGTGATGAAACGCTGAGGAACCACAAAAATTACCGCCTTGGAACAGTCTGTAATAGATATTTGGGCCGAGGGGTGTGTGTGCCTTAACCAAGTTTTACTGGAACGGTCGGTAATAGATTTCTGGGGCCCTAAACTAGCTTTACTGAAGCAACTTATCTTGTAAGAGTATTGAAACCGAAATAGAGATGAACTGTACCGTTACAAAACAGTCCACCTAAGACACCGGTAGCCAGTCGTGTTATGTTAAACCTTAAACGACAAAGAGAGTCAACACTGTTGAGATACAGGGTCTCATGATGTAACAAAGTGGGCCCTTAACAGAAGAACCGCCTTGAAACGGTGAGTAGTAAAAAAAGGGCAAAGAGGAATCTATATTTAGAGTCGCGACTTCACGATTTTACAGATTCCCCCCAAAAATAACAAATACGAGGGTTGATCCAGAAGTAATGTCACTGCAGCTATAAAATCGTGTACAATAACGGGAGTCCAATAAAATATTTCGTCTCGAAGTACCTTAATTTATTTGCATTATGGTCTGAAAATGTCATAGAAATACAGTGCACAGTGACTGAGATATCGAGATAGACAGAAGGCATGGTAGCCAAACGCGCCGCACGTAAATAACGTTGTTGACGCACCAGACGAAGTTTCGATATTGTGTCATGTTTAAGTCTCTGTTACAGCATAGCACTAATGTCTCTTCACCCATGTTTATCTCATCTTTAATATTACTTGAAGGGCCCCGCAACTCAATTTTAAGAATTTTACACAATATTCGAATTTTAGAACATTGATATTTATATATGAATCGCAAAGAAGAGTGAAGTTTCTGTCTGACATTGCACATAAAGGTCTTCCAGTTTTCAGACTATCCTAGCGAATCATCTGCACGCGTATCGCGCTGATTGTAGCTTTAAACAAGCCTCACAATAACTGTTATTTTACCACATGTCTAAATAAACAGCTCTAGAGTCTCTAATGGTGATATTCCAAATTCGAGGCAAAACCGCACATATCAGCTGACGCGTTTTTATCAGAAATCAACATTATTACTCTTGGTAGTAACAAGCAATAGCGCTAGCTAGCAAACTTCCAACTGCAGTGACGATATTAAAATTCCACAGTGGGCGACAGAAATATATTTCGTCATCGTATCAAATTTTCATCTGATTTGGCGCGTTGGTTTGATTTTGATTTGTGATTGCCTTTGAAAATTATGTTCATGTATTCTGACGTGCGGCGCGATGGCGTCGGTGGCATACTTTGAACGTCTATGTAATTGAAAAGACAAAAAGATTCCAATTATATATTAACTCTGTAAATCAGATCTGAATTACAGTGAAGCTTGATACGATTTTTATAATAATGCTACAATGAGTAAGCGCGCAGTGGACACAGTGACATTACTTCTGGATCAACCCTTGTAGTTATTATATTGCAGTGAAATTAAAATCTAAAAGAGTTCCTTCAAGAGCAGTAAAGATATTACAAAGAAGGAACTTGGGCCATACTTCGGGGCTTCGGCTGTTCAACTCTAACTATCCATCAGCACTTATAAGAACGTTTGAGGTACCTCCCGTGGCAACCGGCTTGGTTGTCGGACCTAAATTAACACATATTAATACTTGTAAGCTCTATATAAATTTACGTTTCAATGAGACTTGTGAATTTGGAAATAAGATCTCATAATACTATGATACGACACTGTTCCACGGAGCTTGTCTATCCAATGGGCTGTCATTGTGCCTTGAGGTCAAGGGAGCAAACTCCGTCTATTTAAAGACCGACGGACGTAAAAATGAACGGACAGGCACATAAGCGGACAGACACGAGCCGTTTGATATGTAATTATGTAGCCTCTCTAGACAGATAGTAGCCTGCATTGGCTTAGCAATCAAAGATATGGAAATATCATCAGGAAAACAAAATGTCGTTAAATGCAATAAATAAATGAATAGAAAAAAGAAGACGGAACAGACCTTTCCGAAACTAATTTCGAACTCTGTTATATGCTGTTACATAAAACATTTGAATAGTTCGAAAAATGAAACATTTGTTTTCATTGTAACATTTTTTAATCCGATTTACGAAAGGTGCAACAATTTGGCGTTACTGGTTTTATGGTATTATACACACGAAACAATGTAGCAATCTTGCATTTTCGCATTTGTTGCCTTTTACAACTTAGTTTCACCTGTTTCTCTTAAATTTCGCCTACAGCCAAATACTGACGAAGCGCTCCAACATGTGTGAGAGAATGTTAAAAGTTCAACTGATGGTGACCTGTTTTCTTCCATTGCTATCATCAGAGATGGTGAATCAGTATTCGTCAGCGACTGACTGGCATTACAGTAAATGTCGGCTGCACAGCAGTTGCGACTCTGTATACTTTATGTTTGAAGGATCTTTGGATACCGAAGAAGAAGATAAAAATGTATGCTGCGGCAAATGCTCCTGTAATTCGCATTGTTTTGACTTCGGAACATGCTGTCTTGGAATGTACACATCATTTGAACACGGCCAAAAAGTTATATCCGATACAAGGTAAACGCTTATGCTCAAAAAATTTATTTTCAGTTCCAGTCTGGATAAAATTGATGCTAGCTTTTAGATTTTTGCGCAGACAATTACCCTTTGATCTTGTCTTATAAAACAACTTTATTGTTATTAACATGTCGCTCATTTTCATATTCTAAACTGCAGAAAAACAACAAATATAAACAGTTTGTCTCTGATACAGTTCAGAATATTGGCGAGATCATGAGAGCGCTGGAAGAAAAGTTGGAATAATTTGAATGAAAATAATGATTCTCAGCATTTTTGAGTGTTAGAATCGAGTAACTTAGCTCTAGTATTGAGTAAAATATTGATGAGTAATAAGTCAGTGGTAAATGGTCATATATGTAGCTTTTGTTAAATCAATATCTTGCTTAAATAAGTACACGTACTTTCAGAGTTGTATCACTGACTTTTATAATTATAGGTACGAATGTGTGAGGCTACAATATCTATCAGAAAGTGAATATTCGAGAGATGAACTGTACTGGATGGTTAGAAAATGCTCACAGCAAGGAGTTGATAAAATGAACGAAAAACTATGTGAAAATCCAGGTCTTGACGGGAATATAGAATCTATTTTACCAGTCTCCAACCCTGATCTGTCTGTACATTATGGAAGTAAATATTGTGCCTTTTGCAACGGCCAATACGACATTAATACCGTCGACAGATGGAAGCTAGAAATACTTTGTGATGAAGTCGTTTCCATCACCGATCCAAACCTGTTGACTAAATTAGAAGCGAAGGGGTGTAATATTTTTTATCGTGCGCCACCTACCGCTAAACTTGAAGATTGCACTGACTGGCCATCTTATAAAATATCAACTTGTAACGAGACAGGGTTGTGGCGCAGCCATGACACTCTCATTCAGGCAGCTTGTGATTCCTTCGTAGATCCATTTAATCATACCTATAAGAACTTCTTCTGCTACCTCTGCAACACTCCCTCGCGGCTGGAGGCGGATGATTTGAAGTGCAGTCTGGTAAAACCCGGTCAGATCAACGATTTTTCACCTCCGTTCTTTGCACTGCTTGACATAGATACGGTGAAGAGAATGACAGATGATTCCCCGAAACTTGGCTGCAATCCTAGCGCACAGTTCGAGGACTATAAGCTGGTAAGCCATATTCTTGCTCCTCTTTGATTCGATTTCAGTCACTTATTAAAGTAAATGGATAAATTAAATCAAACGACGTCAAAGGAAGTCAATGACTAAGTCAAACAAGCGTGAAATGATTTTTTTGTTGACGTTCGCCATTCGACTGAAACTAAGCAAGTTAAATGTTTTTTCATGTCAAGCCACATATAGGTTTTCCGTTTCATTTGTACAAACCAATTAATTTTAAAACTAGAAAATGTTTTTATGAAACACTTTGCCCCTAAAATATGCTTGCCTTTAAAAAGGTTCATCCCATAATGTTTGTACCTTTGTACCATAGGCATCTATGCACTAAGTCGAAAGATGGGTTAACTCGGTCAAAAATTTGTGATTTTTTTCAAAAGTTAATCAGATCATCCACACCTCGGGCAATATCTTCCTCTAAAAAATCATGATCCTAGCTTCAGGGGTTCTCGAGATATTTTGTTCACAAGGTTCCATAGGCTTTCATAGACCCGCGATAAAAACACATGTTCGCTTATTTTCCATACTGATAATGTGTATAAAATTTCAAGTCTCTACCTCTTTCAGTTCTCGACTTATAGATTGGTAGACGGAGTGACAGACGAGCGGACAGACAGACGGACAGAAGGACAGACCCAAACCAATATGCCCCAACAACTTCTCCGAAGTTGTGGGCATAATTTTTAGGTGTAAACAAAACATTAAACAGTATTAAGTGTCATACTGCATTTTTGTTGCTGCTCAGTATATACAAGATTTCTTAGGGGAATAACAAGGTACAATTCCCAGGTGAAGGGCTTTTGGTTAATACTAGTGTTTGCCAGGCACTTACAAGGCAATTGATAAGGCTTTATTAGCGGAAACTACGTAGTCTGATCAATTGTCTTTCTTATGAATGTTTTCATTGCTTTTGAAGGACTTTTTTTATGATTTTTTAATTCATATGAATATCCTGACTAAAAGCGAGTGAAATAACGGAAATAGGCAGTGGGATCTGTAATGTTGTTTTATTCAAATTGCAGCTGAACTTTGTTTGCTATGGCAACTTCAAGTTTCTATAGACCATGGGGGTAATACCAATTTGGCTACCTGTGCTTTTCGACCGAGTCAGTCAATTACCATACATACAAAATTGGCTGTCGACCGAGACAATCGGCAGCAGTATCAGCTCGGTCGGTAGACATTAACAATAGTACCATTTACCGTTATTGGCAATGCTTGCGATCGTGTTCTCGGTCGAAAGCCAATTTCTATAGACTTGGTCGAAAGCACAGGTAGCCAAATTGGTATTACCCCGTGTAGACTTATAATGGAAAAAATAAAAGTTTGCATTTACTGCTATGTCACTGCAAAATTTTTGACAAATCGCTTACAGAAATATTTAATACGTACTCTCTACAATCGACATGATATTAATGCAAATAACACAACATGGCAACCGTTTGTCAGGATTAATGCTCCGGAAGTTCAGTTGCAATGGAAACTTACATTGCTGATGACTGTAAAATTGTGAAATGTTCATGTAAAAGTTCACCTGAGCTTAAGGATTATGAGTGAGCTTAAAGTCAACCCAGGCGTACGTCGTCCGTCCGTCGTCGTTTGTCTGTCCGTCGTCCGACAACAATTTTAAACAGCTGCACTAAAACCTCTGTGAAAATTGGAGACATATTTGATGTGGAGCCTCCCTGTGTAGGATAACGAAAGTTTGTTCATTAGTCAATGTCATATAACCAAGATGGCTGCCATGCCCTTACATGGTAAAACAATTTTAAAATGTTCTTCTTCAGAACGGAAAGGTCAATGACCATGAAACTTTGTATGTAGTATTGGGAACTCGTGCGCTACAAAGTCTTTTCTAATGATAACCCTGCATTGGCCTTGGCCGAATTTATGGCAAGCTAAACTTTGAAATGTCATGCTTTTTATATGGGAACATGCTTGAACAGTGGATTTGTCAGAAACTATTTTAATTAAAGTATAAAAGTTGGTATGTATGGTTATCTGAATTAGCTGATGAAAACAACCTGTAGATCATTATTTACCTTTGTTGAAGTCACTGAGATTCTGGCACACATCAATATTTTCAAACCAATTCTCCTCTGAAGCCACTGCGCCGAATGGAGCCATTGTTCATATGGCGTCTTCTTTGGTCAAAGGAACGAAATTTTATTTTAATGGTCTTTGCCAAATGAGCAATACAGGCGCCATGCCCATATATGGTAAAAATCGTTTAGTCTTCCTCTCAAAAACCGAGTAACCAATGATCTTGACACTTTGTATGTAGCATTAAAGTTTCGAGCCATACAAACTTTTTCACAGGTTCTGCGTTAACCTAGGCCTAATATATAGCAAGTTAAACTTTAATGTCTTGTGTTTTAATATGAGACAATGTTTTAGCAGTGGATTTTATAACATTATTTTACGCCTACTATATATAATACTTGGAAAAATATGGATAAATAAATGAATACATGACGACACAAGCTCACTAAAGGTCAAAGGCATTTTCCGACCTTGCTCTAGGACAATCTGATTTCAAATTTAAAAATAAACGCACTTCTGTAAAGCCACTGGTTCAAAATGTGTGACAAATGAGTGAAGTGACAAATTTAGTATGTTGGCATTAAGGTCTAAGGTGAGTAACAGGAGCATTGCTCCTCTGGTTGTCACTTAAGATCTTCGAAGTGCACAGTTTGACTGGTTGCCATGCCTAACAAATTGATAAAAATAATAAAATCAAAAATCAAAACTTCAAGGCCCTCCAGACTTTTGTTGCTGGTAGAGCCCAAAGATTACAGAAAGGATTTACGTACTGGCCAGTATTGAAGTACTATTGTTCAAGGCAATTGTTCGAGAAGTGTGGTTGCTATGGAACTTAAAGTTGCCATTGACTTATGATGAAATGTCACCGCAGATATTTTGACATTTATTGAAATGTCACCGCAGATATTTTGACAAATCCGTTACAAAAACGGTTTTTCAGTAGACTTCTATCATCTACTCAAAAACTATGCGGCCGATATAGCAAAAACTTTACTTAAATGATTTACATACTAGTGGCTCTGGAGACACTACTTTTCATTGCAATTGGTTTAGCAAGATGGTTGCTATGGGAACTTAAAGCTGCCTTTGACTTACAACGGGGGAATTGAGTTTGCATTTATGACTATGCCGTTGCAGATATTTTGACAAAAATCTGACAGAAACATTTCTTGAGTAATCCTTCGCCAACCACCTGAAATATATGTGAATTGCATACTTTTGCTTGTGACGAATGGTTCCAAACAAAAAAATGAAAAAATAATTTCCTCAAAACTTGTGTGGCCGATAAAGCTCAAACCGTACAGAAACGATTTAAATACTAGCCCTTATAAAAACACATGCACCATTTTCGTTGCACTTGCTCCAGCATGTTAGTAGTTTAGTGAACTTCTAGTTTTCATTGGCGTATAACTGGAAAAATACATTTGTTGCTACATGTAATTCGCCGCAGAAATTTGACGAAACATTACAAATTTTGTTCTTGAGTCCTCTACCAACCACATGAAATTTATAAAATTGCATATATTTGGTTGTTTGACATGGAAACCGAATGGATAAAAATCGAAAAATTGTCATCTTCTTAAAATATGTATAGTCGACAAAGCAAAGCTGAAACATAACAGAAAGGATTATAGGTTTTTGAATATGTATAGTCGACAAAGCAAAGCTCAAACATAACAGAAAGGATTATAGGTTTTTCATCTATTGAAATATGTACTGTGGGAGCACCCTAGAAAAATCACGTTTGGTTAAGGCAGGTGCTTGTTTAATAAGGATAAATTTACGCTGAAAAACTACTCTGGATTATGTGATTTTGGTATTTTAATACAGGTTTTTGCTTAATAGGGGTGGTTTATAAGACAAGATTGACTGTACTGATTTTCATGGCAGTTGTTTCAGCAGTTCGGTTGCTATGGGAACTTAGAGTTCATTGACTTATAAAGGGGAAATAAAAAACTACTTCTATCGAAATGTTATCGGATACATTTTTACAAAGCTGTTTCATAGACGCTCCTGAAAATATGTGCTTGAGCTGAAGGCCTCATGTCTAATTTTTGGACAGCCATGTCTTCGTTGTCCTCTGTTGTCTGTCCGTCAGCCTAGGGGTACATTTTCAAACGACATCTCCTCTAAGGTTATGGAACTAATGGTTACCAAATTTCATATATATAGAGCATCAACAGGCGGGGAACCAGTAAATAAATACTGTCCTAATCGCTTTGGAACTTAAGCTGCTTAAGTAAGTAAAATTTGCCATAAACTTATCTTATTGGCACTTGATCAAACTTGCTGAATAAAAGTGCAGGCATAAACGAGTTCAAAATTTGGCTATATTATATATTTCGTCTGGTGCTACCTCCCCTTCAGTAATAAATAGCCCATATTTGATCTCGTATCGGACATAACGAATGTATTTTTGCTGAAACTTGCTGATAACGAGGACAGGCATAAAAACTTGGATGAAATCGAAATTTGGCCAAATTATTTATTTTGCCTTAGAGTTACTTATCCTTGAGAGCGGAAGATGAGTAGACTCAGGTGAGCTACAGGACCAATGATTGTCTATTTTCCCTCAAGTCCAGTACAACAGCTTACTATGTTGTCGTGTTTGCAATGTTCGTATAACACAGTACGGCAGCGCGCTCTGCCGTAAGAGCACAACGTTAGTAGATATTGGCACCTTAATTGGGAACAATTTATACTTTCAGTTAAAATTCTAAAATATCTTTATTGCAGTTTTACAGACGAAAAACGTCCGCCTTTCCAACCAAAAAATCGTCGGACACCAAAAACAAACACAAATCTCTAAAACTATGTACTATTGGACACAAAGCATCGTATAGATGTTACTTACAATAAAGAACTGAAGACACTTATGTGTGTACTCAGTTCATTGCATGTAGCTGATATTCCGTTACTATCACATATAACGTAAAACAACATTAGAACTTCATTCAAATATATACATTCGACTGTCGATATCTTAAAGTTGGTGTTTATCTTAAACTACTGATACCTAAGAGTAAATTTCCTGGTCCCAGGAGATAACAGTAGTTTGATATAACAGTGACTGAACTGTTAAGAAACATAGGAAATATGTCCAAACTATATGTTTTTTATATAAGGGGGTTCTTTGAGATATCAGTGTTTGAGTCATCGTGCGTTAGCTTTTAGGGAATTATGTTTCATAATACATTATAGCATGTACGCACAAAACCATCTACGCAGTTAAGTCAGGACGTCTCTGTCCGCATGTACGATTTATTCATCCTGATAAATCTGTAAAAAGAAAAATGCGTCAATAAGCGGGTTTCCTTGAACCCTTAAAGCTTCCGCTTCCTCTCTGGCGACATCATTCAAATACCGTATACACGGTAATTTTCGCGATGTTCCATTTTTCGTGGTATTTCGCGGTCGCTTAGAAACCGCGAATATTAAAATCGCGAATAATTTTCTGTTTCTTACAATGTGTCTTCTGTAGACACAGTGTTCATATATTTTGTTTGTGTTTGCTTCGGTAGTTGCTGGTACTTTTCACTTGAACCTGTTCTTTCATTAACCTGCGGCAGCGCTGCCCGCAGGTTAATGAAAGAACTGACTCAAGTGAAAAAGAAATAGTTTTGGTTTTTTGAGCACTTTGCTAACCGCGAAAAATAAAAACCGCGAAAATTACGTTTTATGTTTTTGACCATAAACCGCGAAAATTTGAACCCGCGAACTTTACCGCCTACACGGTATATTTATTTCAGATCAAGTGCCACGATATACTTTGCGAGGAGACTCGGTACCTGGATGGTAAAGTATGTACACTGAAATCGGGTGTGACGGAGACAGTCTGCTACGAAACTTTCTTGAAGCTGATCCCAACCAATTTTAATTTCACCAACTTGCTTGAAAACGAATCAGTACTCATAAGTAACGTCGAAGAAGCTTTGGACAATTTAGACGAAGTCATTATCAATAAATATATATTCCTTGAGAGTAAGGAGTATGTATTGGTGTATCTCGTCTTTGATTTAACTGTTTCACCAAGGGAGCAAGTAACGCTAGAAAATATGGAAGATCTACATAACAACATCATGACTATTAACACAACGGAAGGTCCCAGAAGATTCCGATCTGAGCTTGGATTATACAATATGACTAGGGACAATAATGTCATAAAAATTTATGTCACCAGTCAAGATGATTTTGGAACAGTGAATATAATATATTTTTTCTCTGAACATTCAGAAAGCATAGTGAATAATTTCTGCTCTGGAAAAACAACAATAGTGTTTGATAAATTGCTTACATGCCCATTCATTGCAATCAATTTTGAAGAGATGTCTATGAAAATCGAAAATGACTCGCTAAGTATACAACCAAACAGCCTTTATCGTAAAATGTTTCCAAGAAGGGAATATAGAACCACCAAGGACGGAATTCTCATTTGTCTGAGTGACTATCAGTCAATATACAATGCTCTACCTACAAGAGTTTCAGAACAAAAATTATCGCTTGAAGAAGTTGGACCGAAGCGCATATTATCATTTGTTTGCGCTTGTTCTTCGATTCTTTGTCTGCTGGTTACAATCGTGACATATATATTTCTAACCGACCTGCAGACTCAACCGGGTATTAATAACATTATTTTGTGTATATGCCTGTTGTTAGCACAGACGGTATACCAGTTTGGAGTAGGTCAGCAGTCCCTCTCAGATGTTGCCTGTTCTCTCATAGGTGCAGTCTCTCATTTTCTGTGGTTATCGGTAATGTTTTCTATGAATGCTTGCTCTATTCAAATGTTCATGATTTTCAAGAACCATATCAAGCTGTCGCCTAGATTTAACAAAATCTATACCTTAATAACCATTGTTTACATAGCTGGCTCTTCCCTTCTCTTTGTTTTGATCAATCTAAGCGTATCATACAGCAGCGACAATGGTATTAAGAGTGGTTATGGTGGTCTAATCTGTTATATTAGGTCCAGTATCATGCATCTTGTCACTTTCATTATACCAACTCTCATCCTACTAAGTGTTAATCTGATGTTGTTTTCTTATGTCTTATATAGAATGAGAAAATTCAAAATAACCTCGTCTAAGCTGCATCAAGAACGAAACTACCTCGGAATAAATGCTCGGCTCTCCACTTTAACTGGACTCACTTGGCTCTTTGGATTTCTTCAGATTCTGGTGAGACAAGATGCTATAGAGTATCTGTTCATTGTTTTCAATTCTAGTCAGGGTGTGTTCATAATGATTGCTTTTGTTTGCAATCAACGAGTTTGGTCATTGGTATTTAAGAAACGTCTTCCTATGTCTTCAGAGCAAGGTGTAAATACAGAGAAGACTTTAGTTCAAAAATAAATTTGCGAATCTTTAGAATCGTTTATTCGTTTAATTTCGGTTAAAATCTTTAGAATAGTTTATTCGTTTAATTTCGGTTAAAACCTTGCCTCCAGTGGGACTCTTACGCGCGATCCCGTGATCAAAAGTCGGAAACGCTAACCGCTAATGGCCAGGTGGGGATGCTCCAAGTGTTCAGGGTTCGAGGTTATAAAGATTGAGAATAATATCAAACTCAAAATAAAGCACACTGATTGGCTGTTTCCGAGCATGTGCTCGGAAGCAGCCAATCAGTGAGCTTTATTTGAGTTTGAGAACGTACTCAAGTTCTAGAATCTCTGGGCCAATTTTAACAAGCAAATGTTATCTTATTCGATTTTTTGCAATTGATAGACGATAATGGTAGTTTTCGTATGTACATGTATCTGTTTTAGTGCTAGTGTAAAGAGTTATCTCCCCTATGATATCACATTTAGGCACCGCTTACTGACGTGTTCATACCTGGGAGATTATAACAGAATTTTTAAGAGATACAAAACGTATCATTTCGAACGATGGGTATTTTTTATTATTATTATTTCTTATTGTCTTAGAACCTCTTTGCATTTGGTCTCCTCGACCACTGTACTGGTTATCAGGCAAACGAATACTCTTTAAGAGGAAACAACTCTCAGACTGGCATTTTTCTTTCTTAATGAGATGGACATATTTTAAAAGAAATGAATTACAGCAAGTTCTTGCTTTTAAGAGAGGCTTCCTTGTTGTCGGCCCGTCATCGAAAACCCAGCAAACAGGCAGTTGATTCCTGTTGTTAAAACATTGGGAAAAGATGCCGGTATACCTTCAATGTAGAGTATACGTTTACACTTCAAACATGTTTCTGTGTAGGCGCTAAGGGCCCAGTCTCACTGTCACGTTTTTAGGGCTAGGTTATACTGCGTTTTCCGCCCTACGTTTGGCAAAGAAATATACCCCGTTTTGTAGGGATGTAGGTGTTTCTACGTTTTCAGTACGCTTCCAATACGTTTAACTACGGTTAACTTCGTATTAACCGGCTATCAAATGGTTTAGTATCACGCTTTTAGAAGGGATGAGAACAGTTAACTTACTTACTACGATTCCGTACGTTTTACTGGACATTAAAAGTTTACCTAGGCTGACATTCTACATTTGAGATTGGACGTTCTAGGTAAGGGGGCATTTCAAACGTATACATCGCATCGATTGTGGTGCCGAATTGCGTCGCACGAACAGGGAGTTTAGGACATTAGCGACGAGCAAAGACTCAGTCCAATTTAGTCTTTACATATGCATCAAACCAGGAAGACTGATCAGTCTGCGCCGGTGCGCAAGCTGATCTGAGTCTTTCTTAAAGGCACGCACCGTAAGGTAAAATTTTACACGACGCCATTTGCAGGATTGAATTAAAACCGTATCTACATCGTTGCAACATCATATTTACATCATGACGTTGCATCAGCGTCGATTTGACGCTGACAACTTTTAGCTACATTAGGACATCTAGGCAAAAAGACGATGTATGTCGTTCTTTCTCGTCTGGAAAGCATAAATAAACGTGGTGTTATTTATATTTTCGTTTTGCTGATACTGAATTAGCTATTTGTTCAACGCCAATACCCCGCCAGGGAAATTTTTTTCTTCCATTTTGATCGGTTGAAGACAGCTTGTGATAGCGCCACTCAAACTAAATCGTCAGCCCATAATGTAGGGCAGAATAGCGCAAAGCGGGATCTAGCCATGTAAACGTCTCCGTCATGATGGAAAATTACACGTGATGTCAGCATTTGTCATTGGAAGTGCGCTCTTATCTGGCGTTAAGGGTTGCTTTACCAGTGTATGGCACACAAATTGACTCGGCTATTTTGTACTACTGAATGAATATACAGGGTTTCAGTACCAGTCTGTTGGGAGCCCCATAAGGGCTGTCCTGATAAGCTAGCAGTCCGTGTTCGAATCTTGCTGGAGGAGGAAAGCTTAAACTACAAACGGGATTCTTGCACATTGTGTGAACATTATGCCAAAACTGAAACAGCATAAATTTGCATGCAGCATGCTTATGTGTATACATGCAACGTATGTATATGTGTCAGTGATATCTGTTGGAAACAAAAACGAAGTCGTATCAGGCTGACTGCACAGACGCGCAGATAGGTCTGAGTCAACATTGGTCGCATATGTACAGCAGATCCTGTTAAACGTCGACGCAGTGGCACGCTGATTTTACAGACGAACATCTATGATCCGATCAAGGCCTGCCAGTAAATTAAATATCATTCAAAATTTTGGATGATTACAAGTTGTCATAATATGTAGAGTAATTAACTCTTTTTAGACTGGTAACCCGTTTTGGCGACATATGCGAACAGTGTAGACCCAGTTCAGACGCCGCATAATAATGCGGCGTCTGGTCAGGATGAACGGAATATTTATACAAAATACAATAAAAGTGGAAACATGCACCAGAAACCCCTAAAACACAGAAATGGAGTCATCCAAATCCATGTAACAGACTTTCAAAGAAAAAGGGGATTGGGGAGACTTGGGAGCGGGGGGGGGGGGGGGGGGGCTTAGATTACCCACAATTTCATGGGCTAACAAAAGCAAATGTACTACCCCCCAGCCTTTCCCGGTGTACATGTATACATGTGCAGTCTGGCCAGGGCATGTGCATTTAGCCCACATAATTGATTCGGCATTACGGCTCGTTCCCAACAGCTGAAAACGCCGTGGCAATTAGCATTTGATAGGTTCTGTGCACGCTGCAAATAATTTGCTATACAAAACGTTTAAAGCTTATCAAAGTTGATACGCCAGCGACACGCTGTTTTAAAGTTTCCTGATCCTTGGTTAAGCTAAGTGATGAACTTTGGGTGCATTCAGGGTTCTGCCAGTGGTGTCATTGGCGATTTGCCAATGGTGCCATTGGTAACCGTAAACCCTGAACAGGTGACCTTTGGCAGCCAACTATTGGTAGAGCCAATGGCGCCATTGACACTATTGCAGAGCCATTTTTCTCTGTAATTAGAAAATTTTAGTTTTCTAATTTGCTTTCATTACTGTCGGGAACAATTATTCTCCTGTCACAACTCGAGCGTTTATGATGGATTCACTAAATCGCCATATTGAATGACGCAATTTTCCGGCGTTTGTAATGTTACCCACGCCCTTTGTTGTCTGCAGTACTGGCAGCCAATGGTCGGCAATATTGGTACCTTTGGTACCGACGGTAGAATCAGTGGTGCCAATGTTGAAACTCTGAACGGCATTGACATATCTATGCTGGCATTGGCAGAGCCCCAAACGCACCCTTTGTTAACGTATACTTAGTATATTCTTGAGAGTGACAAAACACTGAAATGGCGAATGGACGTTGCGTTGATGACGTTGCAAGGACATTGATTCGACGACTTCCTTTGTAGCAATGCATACCAGACAGTCTGCACTCGTTTTGAAATGAAGTCGCTAAATCTGTCTCGACGTTTATGCGACGTTGTTTGGTTTCTGCGTGAGTTTCAATTTCCTAACATTTTACATGTACCTTAACCTTGTTGGCAGAGTTTATACAACGGTTCAAACGTCGTAGTAATGGCGACATTGCATCGACGTTGATTCGACACTTGCCCGCTTGGTTCCTTCAGAAAAGGCTTCCAACACTTACATCTCAAACCAGCCATGTAGATTATCCAGCCAAAAATCCTAAATGCATACAGCTCTGTTCAATATATAAGGAACAGCGAGTATCGTGATCAGACTGCACTTATGTGCATGTCTTAACAAGGGCAAAATACATAAATACATGTTTTTGTATCGAGCAAGGGCGCACTAGCGGAAATCACACTGAGCGTGTTGGAATTTTGTCAGTGTGACAAAAATTTAATACGCACCTGCGCATTTGCATACAGGTAGCTACGCTTTTGCCGACATTAGAATCCAGTGTCTGCTCATCGTACACGTTATAGACACACGATCGAAATCGAAAGTAAACACGTCCTTCTCGCAATACAGATAAACCTGTTGTTTTGGTATTTTATTGTTCAGCCATATATTAGTACAAAATTAAGTCATCTAATTTGAATCAGCGCTCAGTTCATCTAAAAGATTCATCCATCCATCTAGTCACCTACCTACCTAACATTCTTACCTGCCTACGCCCCTACCCTCTGAATGTCTGTATGTCTCTCTCTCCGTTCACCTACCTACTTACCTACCTACCCTACCCTATCCTACCCTACCTACCCTGAGAGGCCGTCTGCCTGTCTCTGTCTGACAGACCGTCTGTCTGTCTGTAGCCTTATGCATTATTTATAAGACACCAATATGTTCAGACAGAAACTTGCAAATTAACGTCCATATCAGGACGCTGGTTGGGTGATAATGAAAGCGATGTAGCCAGTCTATGATTAAAATGATCTCCGCCTCCGGTGGGGCTAGAACCCCAGACCGCTAGATCAGCAGGCCAGCACTTAACATACTGAGGCTCCATTTTTATACAGTACGAATAGTCTGATTAAATAAAGACAGAAGACCCAGATCGGCCTAATGGTAAAAAAAAACATAACCAACAACAACAAAAAAAAAAAAACAAAAAAAAAAAAAAACAACACTTCAACTTGTGCTTGTAAGATTCCTGAAGATCCGAGCATAATGTGCGAACAGCAAAGACTCTGACCTGACTGCCTGCATGCACGGGTACACTTTCAGGGGAAGCAAGTCTGCCATTTCTATCTTTTGCCTCGCTTTTTACTTAAGGGTCAAACCATAAGGGAGCCGGGCCGCGTAGCGCAATCGGTAGGGCACCTGACTCATAAGTCAGAGGTCCTGGGTTCGAAACCCGGTCTGGCCACATACTTTCGTTTCTCCTTCCGCTGGTTTAAGAAGAGCAGTTGTCAGTTACTGGCGAAAGTATGTGCACTTAGTACTGGTTAACCGCTTAGGAGGTCTAAGCCTGCCCAGTTAGGTTAACTGGCCGTCCCGACATGACCATAGATGTTTACCGTGGACGTTAAGCAATAAATCAATCAATCAATCAAACCATAAGGGGAAAAAGCTACCTCTGGAGGTTCGAATTTTTTCCTCAAAGCATTGTTTCAGTTTGAAAGGGCAACGTTTTTCCGAGAATAAAAAAGGAAGTCACAAAAAGCATGACAACCCAGCAGGCACATGACGTTGAAATGACGTCGTACTGACGTCGATGCGACATTGTGAAGGTAGATTTATAAATAAATACATGCAGATGGATGGATGGGTGGCTGGATGGATGGATGAATTGCGATTTTACGTCCTTTATAACAGTATTTTAGTCATATCAGGACAATGGGTGGATGATAATGAAAGGCTATGTCCATGGAACTCCGTTTACGATTGAAAAGATTCCCGCCAACAGCGGGGCTCGAACTCGGGATCGCTAGATCAGCGGCCACTGCTTAAGCTACTAAGCTACCGGAGCTCCTTGATAGACAGATAAACACCAGCAGGCACATGACGTCGTATTGACGTCGGTTCTACGAAATGACGTCGCACCGAAGTCATCACGACGTCATTGTCGCACCTGCTTTAGCAAGGTGCGATATAGGAGTTCACTTTTCCGTCCGTCCGTACGTCAGTCATTCCGTTCGTCCGTCCATCCGTCAGTCCGTCCGTACGTCCGTCCGTCAACAATTACGTCGACCCTAGGCTCTCTAGCATTTAAGTCCATTTCTCGCAAAGTATGATACCTACAATCATCAAACCTAGCATAAAGCTTCTTCTTAGGATGTTCTTGAGGGCTGTTGCTCTTATTTTTACCCTTACCCTGTATTTTATGTTCTCCTGACTTTGTAAATCAGGCCACCAACAATTACGTCGACCCTAGCATTTAAGTCCATTTCTCGCAAACTATGATACTTACAATCATCAAACCTGGCATAAAGCTTCTTCTTAGAGTGTTCTTGAGGGCTGTTGCTCTTATTTATACCTTCACCTTTATTTTATGCTCTGCTGACATTGTAAAACCGTCCCTCAACAATTACGTCAACCCTAGCGTTTAAGTAGATATCTTGCAAATTATGATACCTACAATCATCAAACCTGGCATAAAGCTTCTTCTAAGAATGTTTTCGAGGGCTATTGCTCTTATTTATACCTTGACCTATATTATATGCTCTGCGGACTTAGTAAAATTTTATATTCAAAATTATGTCCACCCTAGTGTTTAAGTCCATTTCTCACGATTTATGATACATAGAATCATCAAACCTGGAATCCAGTTGCTTCTTAGAATGTTCTTGAGGGCTGATGCAATTAATTTACCCTTTACATATATTTCGTGCTCTGCTGACTTCGCAAAATGTTAAACCCCAAAATATATATCGGCCCTGGCTCTTTAGTCCTTTCGTCTGAAAGTATGATACCTGTAGTCATCAAACCTGGCATAAAGTTTCTTCTTAGAATGTTCACGAGGGATGTTGCAGTTATTCCTACCCTTTGCCTATATTCCATGCTCTTCTGACTTAGTAAAATTTTACATCCAAAATTGTGTTGACCCTAGCGTTTTTGTCCATTTTTCATAAAGTTCTTTTAACTATATAGTCTTTACTTCTGTGGAAACGCAATGCAGGTGCGACATGGCATTCCGCGGAATTCTTGTTTTGACGATACGTATCCGCTGGGCCAGATTAGGGAGGTAGGTAACATGGAGGAGGAATGGAAAGACAGATAAAATGATGGATAAATGGATGGTTGGATGGTAGGTTGGGTTATGGTTGAATAGGTAGAGAGAGAGAGAGAGAGAGAGAGAGAGAGAGAGAGGAATGTGGTCGAGAGAAAAGAAAACAAAAATGAGGAAGATCAATTAATCTCGAGGGTAATACCAGTTTCCCAACCTGGTTTTCGATCTAGCCAATCAGTTACCGCACATGCAAAAGTGGTTGTCGACTGGGACAATCGACACCAATACCAGCCCGGTCGACGCTCATTTACAATAGTATCATTTACCGTGACTGGTATAGCTTTCGACCGAATTATCGGTCGACTTAGTACAGTTACTTTGCACAGTACCGAATAGGTCCACTGTTGGTTGGTATTATCGGCTGTCAGCCTATATTTCAACCATGACAAATTAAGTTAGTCGCCCCTGATTTATATTGCGTGATTTTTCCATTCCATGTTAGGGGTGGTCGGTTTGGGCGATGGTGCTGCTGAACATTCAATGCCGTGGCGTTCTTCTAATTTGGCTAATAGTAGGGCAAGGGCCGGTCAGCCTGCAGCAGGTGCGGGATGGGGTTTGTTTGGATTATTCTAGTCTCATCTATCCTATCTATACCTTTTCTTTCTTGCTCTCTCTGGAAGCAGCTCGAAGAGACTGGAATGCTATCTAAAAGAGCCGTAAAACCCAAACGCCAACCACCACCACCATCCAGTCCATGCTAGTACAAACTTATGAGATAACAAGGATCGTTTGTCCAGAGCGCTTGGCTTGCGTTTGAAGACGACAGGTTTCTTACTTACTGACAAACTCCCTCAGTCGTAGTCCGTACCTGATACTCTTGAATCAATAATAACAGGCAGCGAAACGACATGACTGGACCATAATATATGCTATGACGATAGAATGGAAATCTAACAGCCCACAAACAATACGCCCAAATGACATATGTATCATTATATCTCTGTATGATGATCCACATCAGTAGGTTCAGCGCTTGCCTGCCGATCTAACGGACCCGGGTTAGAGATGTGCGAGAAGCGAAATTTTTCCGAGTGTAAATGGGGCTACATTGCACCCAGACTTTCACTATCAATGTCCCATCGTCCTGATACGAAAATACTCAGTGTTCTAAAGGACGTAAAACTGCAACACATGATGGCAATTAGTATCGGCAAATTTCATAGCCATCCGTCCATTTCTTCTCACGTTGTGATTTAAGGACCACCTTGGACATCCCTATACACCGGCGTGGCATTCATTACAGGCTTGCACGAGGGCGCAGGCTGATCTGTCTTTCCGCTATAGTATGCATCAATTGTGACTAGGATTCTTTTAAATTTGAGATGACCCCCAAGTAGTTTGGCAGCCTCGAATATATAAACTCAGCGTATGGTCAAAGTTTTAATGTCCAGTAGGGACTACTAGTTAGTGACCGGGATAACTACCTAGTCACAGTGACGCTTTAGTAGGTATCTAAAACATACCAAATCGTAACAAAACGCATAATTAAACGTCACAAAACGTACTAAGACGCGGTAAAGCGTATATAATGCGTACTTGTACGTAGCAGACCTTCGCGTATGGCTACGTATTTAACACGTTTCATCAACGTTCTACTTATTATAGTACGTTTTGACTACTCTTCCATACGCTTTTACTATGCATACAGTAAGTATTTCGAAATGCTACGTTTAAGCTGATTTTTCAATTCAAACGTACCTAGGTCACGTATGTAGCTGTTTATATCCGTATATAGTATGTATTCACTACGTGTTAATACGCATATTCCCGTTATGGTACGTTTTAAATACGTAGAAAACCCTAGTCCTCAATAGGGAGACCGAGACTTAGAGGACCGCTCGGTTATTCCTGTTACGTTTTTGTACGTATTTTATGCGTTTCGGCTGCGTTTAAGTACGTTTTGACCACGTTTTACTACGTGTTGGTGCGTTTTACTACGTATGCGCTACGCATATCAAAATGCCATGTTTAAGTTAAAAATTCTAAATCAAACGTAATTAGGCCACGTATTTAGCTATATCTATATACGTATTCACTACGTTTTACAACGTATACTGCCGTTTTGCCACGTTTAAAAAACGTAGTAAAACCTAGCCCTCGATATGTGACAGTGAGACTGAGGCTTAAACGAGCAACGGCTTTGCGTTAGTGCTTCATATGATTCAATCCTTAAACTTAACTTTAGGGTTAATATTTAGACGGTTGGAAGTCAGATGTTCACCATTGCAAGCAACAGCAGCATGTATCAACTCTTTATTGAATCACCTTTATGGGAATATAATTTCCAGTTAAGATTACGTAGTAAGATGGTATACCTATGCGTAGCCATCGGAACTCACATTTTTGTGTAATAAGAGTTTCTTTTTCACTCATGTTGTGTGGATCAGCTACATTGTATTTGCTTTTCTGCAGTTATCCGAAGATGCTGATACAATTTACTTGTACAGGTTTTAAGTATTCATGGCGATCTGTGTTGTACTGTCTTGTAGTTTGTTATTTGTACATGAGGATGGTTATATTTATTTGTAAAAAAAAAAAAAAAAAAAAAAAATCGAAACCACGCAAGAGTATTTTTTTTATCTTATTTATCATATAATTTACTGAAACACTGGATACTGAACATTGTATAAGATCGTAGGCTGATGATTCTGTATAAAGAATGGATCCAGATTCTTTAAACTCATTCTAAGTTTAAGGTTTTAGACCTATAATGGCGAACAAGTGCAGCGCAAGCCGTCAAGCATCGTATATGGTCGTTGCAAGATTGACCCTTTTTTAGACTAGAAAACCCGTTTTGGGTATTTTTGCAAACAGTGCAGTCCCTGTTCAGATGCCGCCAAACGCGGCATCTGATCATGGTCTACACTGTTTACTTATAAGAATTTCCACGTTTACTATTATAATTGTGAAAACATTTACCAGAAACACTTAAAACTATAAATGAACTCATCGAAGTGATGAAGATGAGCAGCTCCAGTGGTCAATAAAGGAAAAAAAGAAAAGAAAAACAAAGACTAACACCAGCGAGTCATCAATAACCAACATATTTTGCCGTCGCTGAATATAGTATGAACGGTAATTATTGAGAATTTTTACCAGATTTAATCTAATCTTTTCTAGCTTCATACGAAATAAATGAAACTGATATGATATGTTGTTGGTATATTCATCAGATGACTGATATTTGTCAGTCATCTGTATGACATTAATTACACCCCCCCCCCCCCTCCGCCTTTTAATCAACCAAGTGCAAAATTTGTACAAATCACAAAATAAGATGAAATTCGAAATAAAATTCTACAATAAAATACTTAAGAATGACAAAATATAAAAAAATAATTTTCAGATACATAACAACACTGCTATTAAATGAGCCACTATATGTGATATGACCTTTATCTTGTAAGAAACTATTTGGCTCTTAGCAATAGGGAATTTTTCAACTTTTCGGCGAATTCTGAGAAAATGGTAAATTTTCAGCAGGGTGGGCTGCTAGATGTAGTCTTTGAATGTGAAGTAATACTAACAGACAGGTTTAACTACACAATTGCAAGCACTAACAATATATATGTTATATGGTAAAAGAATATGAGATCACTTTCCTTGAATGTTCATATTACCATATCTTGAGTATAACAGAGCCCCAAATGCATGAGATTTTACCGTCAATGCGCCAAACCCAGTTTTCAGTTGCTTATTAAAATTTCTTAGATACCAACATCGACACTTAAACATTTTATGACACAAACCAACTATGATGAACATAGATTTTGTCGCATAGGGGTCCGGTTTTCCGTCCGTCCGTCAGTCCTTCCGTCCGTCCGTCCGTTCACAATTTACGTCGACCCTAGCCTTTAAGTCCGTTCAAAAGACTTATTCTCTTAAACCACTGCCTCCATGCTTCTCAAATTTCACATGCAACATGATCAGACTATAAGGCTTCAGAATGGTAAAATTCAGGTTGGTCGAGTATCCAAGATGGCCGGCGTTACTAAAAATAGTAAAACCAATAAAATCAACTTTTTCTCTTGAACCACTCGGTATATTTAGCTGAGACTTTGCATGAAGCATTAGATGGACCTTGGTGTTCAGAATTATCAAACTGAAAAAAATCTGTAGCGGAATTAGGTCACAGTGACTTTATGTCTACCAAGCATAATTTACGTCGACCCTAGCATTTAAGTCCATTCAAATGACTTACTCTCTGAAACTACTGCACTTATGGTTCTCCAACTTCACGTGCAGCATGGTCAGACTGCAAGGCTTCCGAATGCTAAAATTCAGCTGGGTCAAGAATCCAAGATGACGGCTGTTACTAAAATAGCAAAACAATCAAAATCAACTTTTTCTCCAGAACCATTTTTATATAGGGTCGAAAGTTTGCATGGAGCATTAAAGGGACCTTTGTTGTGAGAATCACAAAATGAAAATAATCTGTAGTGGAATTAGGTCACAGTGACCTACTTTCTGTTTACGAGCCAAGTTTTGCTAAAATGCAAATATCTCAAGAAACACTGAGCAGACTTTAGTCAAATTCAATCAGAATGATCGGCAAAATGTTTTTCAAATTTATGTGACTGGGCAATCCAAAATGGCCATCAGCTGCTGTTACTAAAAATACCAAAAACATGACAATGAAAACTCTCAAGACCCTCTAAATGGATTTGAACCAACTTTGTGTCAGAATGGTTCTTGCATGAAGTTATTTCAAGTTTTCGCAAACTGACCATCCACAATGGCAGCCTTTCACCATTGCTCAAAATAGAAAGAATATAGAACAGCCAATATTTCATAAACTACCAAATGGATTTTGACCAAATATGTCAAACTGATGCTTTTATTGATTTCTTGATATGAAGGCACAAAACAGGTGCGAAATAGCGTTCCACGGAATCCTTGTTAATGATATTTAACACAACCCAGAATTTTCAGATAGTTTGCAACTGTGCTGTCTAGCATAGACACATACTTCTGAAAATCTCGAAAATCCATCTAATTTTGCGATTTTAGACCCGTTTGTCCAACAACTAGACATAAATTATTAAAAATGCCAATAAAACGAAATACTATAATAGCTACAAATTACTTTCTTACATTCCTTTCTTAATATTCGAATATGCAAAATATTTATTAGAACAACTATAAAATATACATTAACAAAATTGCAATTCTTCATTATTTCCGGTCATACTGTAGCACAGCTTGCGGTATTTAACGAAAATGACCACGGCAAAAAAAAAAACAATGACGATGCTTGGTTATTTATTCGACATTATGGTTTTAAGACTCTATGTCTGTTCCATGATGTGTAAAGAAAAATGATGACATCTTCTCTGTCTACCAACGACGTCGCCTTCAGATCTAACAGTCTGTAACCCGCACATAGTCATGTTGTTGTTGTTTTGTAACTTTACGTCCATGGTAAACAACCGGACGGTAAGTTAACCTTACCACGTTCTTCTTTTAGCAGGTTTAGACCTCCTAAGCGGTTAACCAGTACTAAGGCACATACTTTCTCCAGTAGCTGACGACTGCTCTTCTAGAATCAGCGGAAGGAGGAACGAAAGTATGTGGCCCGACTCCACGCAGAGTCAACCTTGAATTGAAACGTAGTAAAGCATCTGCGCAGTTTGCATAGATGCCATAAAGCAAGTCAATTTAACATCGACGAGTAGACTCTCGCATGTTGCATTTCTGACATTTTCATTTTACATAGTTTTTCATTGCGCATTACGAAGCCAAACAGATGCCGGCATGTTTGCAGCAGCAGCATTGGTCTCGTGTGTTTCGTGATAATGAGTTTATAGTCTAATTTCGTCCAATAATCGTGCAAGTCTGAGGTCCTTGGGGCACAATTAACACTTGACTTCACAACAATTAAAAGTTAATTGTAGACGCGGTCAAAGTATTACAAATCATGAGTCTGAATCAAAATATTTTTGATTTGCCAATGTTTCTATATCTTTCGGACTTGCCAATGTTTCTATAGGTTTATGTAAATACATTGTATTTCAGATTTGCCAATGTTTCCATAGTTTTATGTAAATATTTCAGACTTGCCAATGTTTCTATAGTTTTTTTTTTTTTTGTAAATAATTTAGATTTGCCAATGTTTCTATTGTTTTATGTAAATATTTCAGATTTGCCAATGTTTCCATAGTTTTATGTAAATATTTCAGACTTGCCAATGTTTCTATGGTTTTATGTAAATATTTCAGATTTGCCAATGTTTCTTTAGTCTATGTAAATATTTCAGATTTGCCAATGTTTCTATGGTTTTATGTAAATATTTCAGATTTGCCAATGTATCTATGGTATTATAAACCATAGAATCATTGGCAAACCTAAAATACTTTGATTGGCAGACTTGGGCATCAAAAGGAATGAATGATCAGGTGCTCGCAAAAAGTAGGCATTACCTCGTTGTTATGATACACCCGCCATGCCGTAGTATCTGATGGATTAGTCATTGTAAAAGAAGTTTATTCTCTGTTTCGGCCGGGCCGTGGCCATCATGTCTCAAATAAGTTTAGAAACGGCCAAGTTGTAACGATTATCGAGGTCATGGTGTCTTCCGTTTCAATTTTTAACGGTTTATACAATCTTTGGTCTGCAATAGCCTTCAAATGTACTTGTGAATAACGATCTTGGATTTACAGAGTCCTCATAGTTGAATAAGGCTGTAGCATAGCTATAGTCGATTAACTGAGAAACATAAACTCCGTATTGAGGGCCGAAGGAATATTATATTGCTACTCAAAAGTGGAAAGTTAACCATGGGGAAATTGACGTTGTCCCTTTGCCAAGCTTTCCATTGCCAATATAGAGATAGCAATCTAAGTATGAAGCAGACTAACTGGTCCCTGTAGCATCATTGATTTCAAGTTCACATGGGTAGACATGATCTATAAACTTCGAAATCTTTGAATTATTCGGAAATAAGACACCATCTATTTACCCATATGTTTTCACCTGCTTTTAAGAGCCCCTGTATAAACTCCTTCTCATATCCGTAAAATGATTAGTCGGCAAGTTAGTGCCCATTGGAATACCAACTATCTGTTATAACCTTGTCACCTGAACTCCACGTAAATATTGTCAATAAGAAATTCCGAAAGAGAGCAAAATAGTATGGCGTTTATGCAGTTCAATGTAAGCATTAGCTAAGGTAAAAGAAACTTCTTTCAGACTTTGTCAGTAAGTGTGGCACGGACATCTGCCTATCACTTTCTCTTTCAAACTTTTGGGGTTAATCGACACGGAAGATGTTAAAATGCAGAAATGCGCAGCTTTTACACTAAATTTGGTGAAGGTACGTCTATATCGAAGGAAATTGTGATTAGTTTCTAGAATGTAGTAGCAATGACTTTTATGTTCATTTAAACCTGAGCAGTTTTAAAATGTTAGTGAGGTGGTAAAGGAGGCCGAGTTGTTTGCTAGAGCTTGAGATTTGGCGTTAATGCTTGTATTTCTAGGCTAAGGTATCGGCGTAGGACCTGGTGACAATATAAGCTAAGGCGAATGTAATGAAGCGGATAAAGAGGATCTTACATGAGTGGATATTTCATGTTAAAATTATGAAACCAGCCTTCGGCACGAGTGTAAGATTCTGTTAATCATATGACCCTTTAAAATGGGATGTTTAAAAACGCCTTCAAAGTGAACATTGTTTCAATAAGATAACGCATTGATCACGCGGTCGTTGTCAATGACCTTACGTACATGTATACGCGCCAAAGTGTTATTCCATGTGCGGTCATACGATTTTTATAGCACGACGATATTCACTAACAAAAAGAGTTATAAAAGAAGGCAACAAACAAACCTGAGACAAAATTATGTAAACTGAATGTTTGCAAAATCTCCATAGGAAAATTTAAAGCTGCTTGTAATGCAATATTTAGAAATATGATTCTTTTCTTTTTGTCCCATTTATATTTTAATAACTGTAAGGCTAATTTTGACGTGTCTTTAATTAAGTGACAAATGTACTGATAACTTCATATTCAGGTTAACGCGTTAGAAAAACTGCAGAAAAGTCAGATAAGTCCCCCGTTTGAGTTGCTCCTGATCGTATCCTAAATAATAATTGTTTAGCGTCATTCAAATAAGTATATATACTAATATTTCTCTTGGCATTTTGTTTGCACTCCGTACAGAACACAGGTTACTCGTGGTGCAGCTTAAATTAAATGAGCCGCGACACGAGAAAACCAACACAGTGGTTGTGCGCCCAGCGCAGACTCAGATCAGCCTGGGCAGCCGCCCAGTCTGATCAGAGTCTTCGCTGTCCGCATGGAGATAGCTCAGTCCCTTAGCTACCCTTTATGTGCTTAGGGAAGAGTCTGAGCAGACTTGGCGGATGCCCAGGCTGATCTGAGTCTGCGCTGGGCGCACAACCACATTGTTGGTTTTCTCGTTTCGCGGCCCAAATGCCTATATTTAACATGGTCTCGTGTTTTTCTAAAGAGCGACAATAAAATGTGACAAATTTGTTCATAGACGTCGCTTGAGATTCGTTTGTTAATTCTTGAAAGCTTTTTAATATTATATTACCATTTATTACCACGGATAAAATTTATATTTTATTGCACTCGTCTCATGTGACCAACAAACATACTCACTGATCATATTTTATTATAAGAGAGGCTTAAGCCGTTCGAATTACATTAATATCGATGGTATTTATGCAGTCTATAGATGAATACGGCTATGATGAGGCTTGAGTAGCTGAAAATTCGAAGTATGGTCCACGTTCCTTCTTTTGAATGTATTCTCTGTTCTTGAAGGAACTCTTTTAGATTATAGTTCCTACTCATGATGGGCATTCCTTCTTATTCATATCCCAATTAGAACAGACGGTAAACATTGTGCGTTTCTTTGGAATTTCATTTTAGAGAATCAGATAGACCTTCCAAAATCTATTTGGTCATTGTGGCTTAACAAATTTGTTTAGCCACGATGACCAGGGGTCGTATTTGTAAAAGGACTTACGTTGTTGCTATGCTGTTTCTAAGTCTAAATTTCTTTGCAACTATGAAATTTGCTCCAGAGCCAATTTCAATGTTGTATAGAATCTCCTTCATAGCAATTAAGCCTTAGCAACAGCATAGCAACCACTTAAGTCGTTTTATAAATACGACCCCAGATGCTTTGGGAACTAGGACTACTTTTCTTTTAGTAACAGCTCTTGTATATACATAGTTAACCAGGGGTGATTAAGTTGCACGCTAGAGCTGATCAGATTTTGCTCCAATTAAACATCTTTTACATTTTTTAAATAATTTCCTTGTACATAATCCTATTGTATCGTGAACTATTTAAACTAATAGAATAAAACTACTAAAAATAAGACGAGTTCTTAAATGGGCAAATCTACTTGATCGAATCGAACGGTAAAAGACGGTACTAAACGTAAAGATAAAAATTCACACTCTTGCAAAAACAACTTTGGATTTTGCTTTGGTCTTGTTCATCAACAGTTGTTTTTTTTCTAAGATAGTCCTCAGAATGCTCTAGAAACGAATACATAACTCGCACCTTCTGGCACCAAATATGTCCATGTCCTAAAAATGAGGATGCCCCCCCAGTCGTACGCAGTATTAAGCCCAAATTAGAGAGTATTCAGTACGCAGAGTCATGCTACGCAGTATTCAAGAAAAACAGCAAATCGTACGCGTACTCGCAAAAATATAAATAAATTAATTAATTAATTGGCAGTCATTCAATAATAATGTGCAGAGCCGCAGTGGTTTCCTGTTGCATGACCTTACAATTGTAGAGATCTATAGCCAAACCGCCTCTTGGATACCTTGATACTTCTGCCACTGGTTGACACTTTTGTTACTGGTTGAAATGTGAAGGGTATCCAAGAGGCTCTTTTGCTATAGAGTATGAGGCCTGATGCCGAAATGTTTGTGCATATCTTTCTCTTCTTTAAAAGTACAAGCACTTATTAGAATTAACAGGGAGAGTCAGTGTCCATTAATTTACAAGGAGTGAAAATGATAAAGCGTGCATTCATAAAACGCAATATTTTGCCAAAATAAAATTGGCAAAGTCCACAAAGTTCCATGCCTTTTCAGGGAGGGGGGGGGGGGGCTGCGCATATTCCTGTTATTCCAAAAACAAAACGTATATGTTTACATCCTTTAATGTTCACAGAAAGTTTCATTTGAATTGGATCCTTAGTCGTTAGTTAGAAGGAAATGGATTTTTATAATGTTTAAGGCCCCACCTTCTTGGATGTTGGGAGCTTAGTATATTATCTTTTTGCTTATCTTTACGTTTTGCCCTTGCACATAACGGCACAGCGAACTTTAAACGTCTAGTAATTTTGATGGATGTATCGTGACTACAGGAGTGTTCATATAAGGCAACATTAGCCAAGACATCGTCTGCTAAGTTCCAACCCTGCCCAGGGACCACTAGGCATACTATCCCCACACTGTATTATTTACGATGCAGTTTAAATCCCAAATGCCCACAGAAAGCTTCATTTGAATCGGTTCACAAGTTAGAAATTTATAGATTTGTCGACTCTATCCCACCCCTGGGACCCGAGGCTAGACGTTTGTGCGCAACTAGATATGGTACCCAACCATACCAACCACAACAATAAGTTTTCATGTTCCCATCGTTAAGTGTAGCAATTATGACTTAAGAATGGACTGGCTGACTGACTGAACGAGGTGTGTTCCAAAATTAATGTCGTCAAAAATCGTGCAATGTGAGCTCCAAACGACCTCTTATCGACAGAGTGATCACTAAAGTTTCAGCATAGGTAAATCTCACTCACAACTTCCCAGACTTTTGTACAGTGTACGTCAGCAGCAACTTAAAGATGCTGCGCACACAGGTTGCCCTGCTACAACATTAACCGTAAGTTACATCGAACAAACATCCACAATATCCTCAGAAAAGATACCCGATTTAAAGTGAGTCAATTAGCCCGGTTAACAAATTGTCGTTAGCACGAGTTCATGGTATTTTTGAAGCAGCATTTTCAACGTAGGAAAATAAATGCAAAAGGGATGCCCCATTTGTTGACAGATGAACAAAAGTGGCCCCGTGTAGCAAGTGCAAAATAAAAAGCTTCTGAAAATATACCCAAAAATAGCAAAGACGCTTTCAACAATTTAGTCAGTGGTGATGAGACCTGGGTTTACTGTTTTGAACCAAAGCGGATGTGTTCCAAGAGAATTTGGGCCAACAAATGTGCGAGACGTCCAAGTATTGCCAAACGAACACGAACGGTTTTATATGTAATTTTCTTCGATAATAAGGGTCCAGTCATGCAAATTCCGGTACCAAAAGGCATAACAGTCACAGCAAAGTTCTATAAAAATATTGTAAACAAAAAATGATGAAGTACTACAAAACCCGCCGCCCCAAAACAGGACCTAAGCACCTCAGCCTCTTGCATGATAATGCTCTCGCTCACAAGGCACACCTTGAGGCCGAGTTTTTGGAGTCAGAGGAGGCTACCGTCCTACCTCATCCGCCATTTTCGCCAGGCTTGGCTCCCTACGACTATTTTCTGTTTCCAAAACTCAAATTTCATCCATCTGGAAAGAGATGCAATTCGAGAAATGCCATTGGATCTGCGGTTTATCAGTATCTGATGGGTGTCCCCATCGAAGAATATGTGAACTGCTTCCAAAAGTAGACTTACCGGCTTAACAGGTGTATTTAGGTAGATGGAAAGTATATTGAAGGACAGCTCAAGTAAAAAAAAGAGCATTTGCAGTAAAGGAAGAAACAAAGCAAGTGACATTAATTTTGGAACAGACACATGGACTGATTTTCTTAGTAATATGCGGATATAACTACCCAGCTTTCAATGTGTGAGAAAAAAATATGTTGACGACAAAACCTCGGACCGAAACCCTAAAGTATATAATAGCAAGGCATTCAATAAATTGTATACACCGAGGCTTCTGTAAATAAGGCATTCAATAAATTATATACTGAGGCTTCTGTAAATATGCGTTCAATTAGAGCAGGCATCATTTAACTTGTACATGAATAGTTGCTGCGACTTGTGGCGACAAGTGGGGACTTTCAGCAGTTAACGCCGAGCAGAGATTTCTTCTAAATGTCATGTCCTTTTGAACAGCTTTTAACTAATTTACCTAATATCTGGTCGGACATTTTCATAATACTTTCCATCTACATAAATACACCTGTTTCAAAGGTATGCAGATCCGATTTACAGGGAGCAAGCATGTCATGCCTGCATATTTTTGGAGCTACATGTTTGGCTGCCCTGCATTAATTATAGGGGTTTGGAGAAAAGGCGAATAATAGTTAAATTGAGCATGAGATATTTTAGAATGCTGAGGAGATTTTGATATTGTTTTCACAGCACGCAGTGTCCAGCACCCCATTCCTCCTACCTCACCTATCGGCCCTGGGATAGGAGCTCAGAGATATAAGCTTCGGCATGACTGTTACCGACGAAAACACAGCTAACAAGTTTAGGAAGTGGAGAGTACACAATTGAAAATTACACTGAAACGACAAACGAGGCAGAATTGTTAAACTGAACATTCTGTTTAGGGTTTGCAGAGTTTAGCAATCGCTTTAATTTAATGTTTCTGATCATTTGACTTCAAAATCTATAATGAATTTAAATCATGCTGCTAAATAATTTCTTAATATTTACTAGGATTTTAAACTGCGCTACTCCTTAAAAAGTATTCAGTATTCAACCCCGTTTTTTAAAGAGTATTCAGTATTTAAGCTCAAAATTAAGTGGTATTTAGTATTCAAGGGGGAGGGGGGTGACACCCCCAAAAATATATCAAAACTTTCATGAAAAGTGAAGATACTCACCGTAATCATAAGGTTTTGCAAAGCGAAATTAAAAAAAAAAACCTATGTGAGACACTATAGTCTCATCGGTCCCTTCAGTGTGGCCTAATCAACAAATTCGGAATGAAAGTCACACAAAAAATAAAGAGATACGCTGTGGTTGACTGGTTAGAGCGACTCGGTTATTTTGCATTAGGTCGCCAGAAGGTCGCAGGTTCAAAGTTGGATCCGGCCATCCGCCGACTGGGAAACAATAAATGTAACCAAGCAGCTAGCGGGTACCTGTTTCCAATCAGGTTAGGACATGGCATTGATAGGAGAGTAATGGCTCCGTCTTTCATATACTGTGCCCAAGAGTAGTGGGCATCTAACCTCCTTTCCCCCTAGACCATTTCCCTATGGGAAACCTTTACCTTATCTTTTGTTTCCAAAACTGAAATCGGGTTTCTGCCATCGAGCTCTCAGATACATAGTAATGACTGGAGGTTTTTCATAAGCAGGTGTTACTTATTTCTCGCGAGAAATCACAACTCTGTAAAGGGATCTATGTCTGCGTATCCAATTATTTCGTATTTATCAATATTTTAAGACAACGGGCAAGAGAGTAACAAGCCAGCTGCACAATAAGTCTTTAAACAGAGTATCGATTTTCTAAAACACGACCGAGCTGGAATTCAAATAACATACTTGAGACATTACATGATCTAGAGTCAGCCCATCAAGCAGTAGGACCGTGAAACAGTTCACGTCACAGACTTTTAGTCTATTTTTCAGAAGACGCATATTTTTATAGCTGAACGGCTTCAGATTAACTGCTTTGTTTTTTTCTGGATTAAAAGAATCTTACTTCAGCTTTTAGGATTCTTTCATAGAATTTCTTATTATCATATAACTATACATTGCCTCAAAACTCAAATTGTACTCAAACTGTAAAATTGAATCGGCGTTGATTCAACGTCATGATATGGTTTCATTGTTGTATGCCCAATAGGAGCTTTGTACGAGGGCTATCTCAAAATGCCGTATACTTAGCTTAAAACCTGAAGATGATAATAACATTTACAGGTAATAAAACAATAGGATATGAGATGAAGCTGACAAAAATTTAGTAAAATGTCTCTAAAAAAAAGAACTGTTTTCAACATTTGAAATATAGGACAACAGCGAACCAGGCGCACGGTCGAACGTCAGTAATGGCGCCGTGAAAACCATAGCCACACTACTTTCAATTATAATTATACTTTCTCGCAAGTTTTATTCTTCTGGTCTATAATTCGCATATCCGTGCAGTTCTTTTCAAGCTTTGTACAGCTGTAGTATGTATAGTTTTAAAGTTAACCCATCCAGTCATAAAATAGTTATATTTTAGTCCCAAGAAATATAACCGGTGGCTTAAGTGGCTTATTTCGGTGGCTTAAGTCAGAATACTTGACCTAGTTGCTTTAGAGTACAGGAAGAAAGGTTCATCAACAATTTTGGGAGTTTTTTTTTATTTAATATTTTATTTCATATTTACCCTTATTTTATTTTTTTTTTTCAGAACATAACTTGCTGTATAACTGTGCAATAAAATATACTTTGCATTTATGTGGTGTGTCCAACACTCGGCTATGTAAATCAAAAGCACAATCTTAGCATGTTTTCACCGCTTGTGCAGTCTCAGATGGGTCTGCAGTACTGCCTCAGACTTTCTGTCTTAATATGCAATAATTTTATGATAGTACTCTGCGATGCACATTATTCTTCCAAGAACTTCAAAACACGTTCATATAATCTCATACTACGGTTGGTCACTTACATCAAAATATCTAAGAAAAGATGCAGAAATGCCAGATAAGCCGATCTGATGCTAGTTAAAGGAAGGTTGTTAATTATGGCTGCCATCGAAACCTCATTGTATAATCGGTCTTTCGGCATTACGTCATGGATAAAGGCATAGTTCTCTAGAGAAATTTGAACAATGTTGCCATGTAACTCATATTCCCAGCTCGTGAACGTTTTTTCTAAATATGTTTCCTTCAGTATAAGATAACTGTTGTTCATGTGCATTTGCAATTCGTTGAAACCAACTTCTACTGATGGTAAAATATCTATCATCTTAAATGGTCTAATCTCCTTTGCGAGACATGAGTGAGTCGCCACTATTCCAACAAATCCACTAAACACATCAGATCCACTTAGATCTAGCTGTTCTAGCACGTCAGTATCCGGACCGGGGTATTTCGGAACCAGTATCCTACTCTCACCATTGGCATCAATAGAAATGTTATAGACTGCTAGCTTAGAGGAAAATACAAAGTTGTTGTTCGGTTCGGTTTTTGTATCAGATTCTCCTTCGTTCAGATGTTTTACAATGATACTCAATACATCAAATGCATAAGTGTCTTTAACGTCCACAACGAGACGTACCACGAGATAATCAACATATGACTGTCCAGACTTTCTCTTAAACTTAGGGTATATCTTAATTTCTTTAATAATTGCTCTATCCGTCTCCAGAAAATATGTAAAGTAATTTGTAATATATGTAAGCTGGTGATTTTGTTTAAGCTGCGATTTTTTAAGTAGGTACCCTTTTACAGTCAGCTTTATACACATGGAGAAGCAATAGTCTTCGCCAAAATGAATTGAAGGTAAGCAAGTGTCCCTATAATAAAGATAGAATCGGTCCTGGTGACATAATATTTTCCTGCACTGCCTCTGAAATAAAACAAATATATTAAAATTATAGCAATCAAATTTGATCACAAATATGAGACTAGCTTTTAGGCTATATCATTTGCAGCCTAACCGAGGCTAATTTTTTGCTTATGCCTATAGGTCCAATTTCATAGGAATCTATATAATTACAGCTTTATATTACTTACTGAGCTTACATGCCGTGTTAAACATTTGTGTGGTTTTAGATATATATTTTTACAATTAAAAAATAAATACGTATTTATGTTGGCATTTTCATATTTATCCGCAGAGAAAATGTCATGCTCAGCTGAGTTGAGCATGAAAATGTATTATAACCTCGGGGCCAGATGCTGATAGCGACTTGCGCACGATTTTTCGCGATAAAATTGTTGGACATTGTGTTTTCCAGTGGCTGATTAAAACTAATGTTAAAAAAAAAAGAACAAAAACAAACATATATTTACTTGGAATCTTCCGAGAGACCACTACGTTGTTCAATCATTCCGCTGTTCAACGATGGGTGATATCGCACGCTAATGCTAAGAATGTTGCTCGAACTGTGGCTGATCGTCAGACACTCGTGTGGATAGGCAGGCAAAGTGATAGCATTACATATAAACTAAATAGTATTCAGCCGACAAACAAGGCTGTCGTTTGCAAAATGAAAATATGATAAGATTAAAATCTTAAAACGTTCCTTCAACAGCAGAGAATCAATACAGAAATAGGAACATGGGCCAGACTACGTAGCTTCGGCTAATAAAGCCTCGTCACTGACCCTGACAATATCTGGTGACGAAACCAGAAAAAAGCATACTGTAATATCTGTTACGAAATGAATCGGATAGTCGAATATGCCGTCGAAAATCGTCGAAAATTGTAGTTCTTTTTAATGCTTTTAATCAGTAGGGTTACAGTTTTTAGGGTAACTGTGGTAGTAAAACATTTACGGAAATTGTGGCTATTTGTCATGCATGAATTCTCGGTGAATACCTACATGCTTAAATCGAGTCGCAGGAGTTTAAGGTGAGATGCATAGTATTTATAATCGTAAATTATTATTGAAAATTTAGACGTTCTCCATCTCCAGATTAATACTAACCCGGGTAGAGGCAAAATCACAACGCCACGTGCTCAAGAGTCCTAGCCAAGGCGGGATGCACGTAAACTTGGCGACGTCGGCCGGTGTTGTCGAGGTGATTGGTTGTTGAAAGTGTGGGACGGGGTGAACCAGTAGTGTTCGACCACTAAGGTGTTTCCCATAATAAATAGACTGGTCCCTGGTACGACCCATGGAGCGACCCAGTATATAAGTGCGTGCGCGATAGGGTATAAGTGGGTGTTTCCCATAATATATGGACTGGCCCATGGTAAGATCCAGGGAGCGACCAGCTTAACTCAGCCGGCATAAGGCCTTTTTTTGTGAGCTCAGTTAACGTTTTTGTTCTTTGTATTTTCCTTTTAGTTCATGGCGCTGAGCCGAGTACGGTGTTGACATCAGACGGTAATCTATTTGCGTATCGTACGCAAATCGATTACAGATGTGAAACAAACTTGGGCCAGCGACATGAACTGATATGTGTTGTATATAATTGTAGTTGTGACAGTTGTAAATTGTATTGTTTGTATATAGAATTTATATTACCATATATATAAACTTCTAAAATTCTAACGTTGTTAGAGTTTCCTTGTTAATGTAATACACTGGTCGATAACCCTTTAACCGGAAGACACTCGTGTCAACCGTGTGAGGAACTTTCTGCGTAACATTATCTTAATTTTAATTGGGCAGTCGATTCAAAGACTGATTAGTTTCAAAAGTATCCAAATAATATAAAAGACGATGATCTAGAATGATAGTCTAAATCGATATCAAATTTTAGATTTCTCAGAGTCCATCCTCTGATCTCAAAGGATGTAAATAAAATATAATCTGCACTCTGGATGATGTACGGGGAGACGTTTTACGGCCGCCACACGGCACAACACCACCTGCAGTGAGGTAAAATTAAAGTTTACATACTTAATTGAACGAAAAATAAAACTCCTATAAAATATTTTGCTGTCTCTTTTTCAATAAGTTCTGAATAGCTAGATCAAGCCTGAACTGCAGAAACTGTTGTTAAAAGAATAGCAGTTTAAATTTTCATCTAACCCCCACAATGCTATACAGCCTGTATATTAACAGTAACTAACCAATTAACCAAACCAGAAACTTTAGCTAGTGTAAGATTCAATTACTTTTGTTAAAGAAAAATGAGTTGGCAGCTTACCAATTTTAGGTCCAAAAAGTGTGTTTCTGTATCACATCCTGGCAAGTCATCAGTTTTCAGCTTATTGATAAGCTCAAGGTCATAAGTGAACTTATATAGAGGGTTTATAGGCGGCGAGTCTTCACTGGGGTCATTGCACTGCATGTTGTCTAGTTGTGCTGGATCTCCTGTGTTACAAACATAACAAAAGTAGTTTTTATACGTTAAATTAAAAGGGTCTGTGAACGAGTTGCAGGCAAGATCTGTGATGCTATTATACCTAGGCCAAAGTCCAGTTTCATTACATCGAGATATTAAAGCAGAGATTAAAACCGTTGGTATAGCACACTTTTGTGCATGCATATAATATGCCTTTTTGTAGAAAATGTTGCACTTTTTCTTTCTGACTGTTGTCAGCAAGCTTTCTTCAGTAACAGATACCTCCTCAGAACAGAACACGTTTAATTTCCAATTTCCCAAAGACAAGTAGCCAATTCCATTACAATAAGCACAGTATCTGTTCCTATAATGAAATACTCCGTCAGTCACTGGTACTTCCGTTTCAAGACTACTTTCAAAATCAGGTGCTTCACAGAGCTTAGTAACCCTTTCACTTTTATAGACACTATCTGCAGCACACTTGGTAACCATCCACACTTGTTCAACGTCAGGACTCTTTATATATTGTGTCTCTTCTTGTACTGTTATCAACTGTGGTAATACACAACTGAACCTAAAATCAAACGTATGCCTCAAAACATCATGACTTAGACAGATTTCGACAGCAATGCGGTTCTATAATCAGGGGCAAAAGAAAAAATACAGGTAACGCAGTCTTTATTTTTATAGAGACATCTACATATTTGTATAATACCTGAGCACTGTTGATAAATCCAATTCGTTTCGCATAATTTGCAATAATTTTCAGTACAATCGGTCAAAGGATAAGAAAATAACAATTTAAACCCACCAGGGGTCTGAATCTATATTGTCGCTGGAGTAGCTCCCCTTTAAACATACACTGTGGACAAAAGAGATTGATTTATGCATTTTATGCATCACATTAAAAACAGGATCAAAGACTTGTTAATGATATATCGCACTCCCATATAAAAACGGGGTAAAGTATCAAATTTTCGTATCAAGAAATAATGTTTTTGGCGTCTTCTGGTAAAATGCACTGAATAGGCACTAAGTTCTAATGGGACATTTATTTGCAATTTTCTTTCAAATAAACAAGTCTCTGAAGTTCCTTTCGAGTTTGTACAAAGGCAAGAGGCCAAACAATAATTTTCCGAAAAATTCAAGTGAAAACTTCTAACACCAGGTAAGATAGAGAAACATTTAATTTTCTATGATTTTAACTCAAAGGGAGATAATTTGAGACATGTAGCAATTTTAACTGTGGTTGATGACGTTTGGTGGGAGTCTAAGATTAAATGATGATGTGGTTTTACTCACAGACATTAGCGCTAGACATTCGTGAAGTGCAAAATGCCATCTGCCATGTGCAAAGCGAGTTTTGATTGGAACTACTGATTTTGAATTAAGAGCTATAACTTCATTATTAATGACTGCAAAACAATTTGTGTTTTGCAGAGCTAGACGATAGCCGAAATGGCATTATTAATATGTTTACACAGCCAATTACACGAGAACCAGTATTCAAAATAAAAAACTGTATACTTTTTATTGCCTCTGAGTATGTATGCCAGTCTTTTGTCACGGATGAAATCGATGATTTGTTCTCTCTGGCAATATCTACCAAAATTTTACCAGAACTATTATTACTAGGGCTTGTATATAAGACCATTTGAATTCTCAAACGAGTTAAAACGGAGAAACTTAAAACTATTTGAAAGAAGATCTAAGTATAGAAAATAGGTGTCGATTTATCTTCAGAATCCTATTTCGCCTTTGTAAATACACGCATGCAAACGCATTTATTATGAGTTTATCTGACTCAGGATCGAAAAGTTTATCATCAAAGGACTCATGGGCTGGGGAATGGACGTGACCATGACGTCCCAACATGATGGTTCACAAAATTTCAGTTATATGGTCTATTATATGTCAACTGTACACAAGAATTGTCAGGCGGCAAGAATTGTTTCTGGAACAACTAAATTGGTTTCTATTGAGTCACTATATATAGAAACTGGGTGGGAGACGTTATCTTCTAGACGTTTGAATCATAAACTTCTTCTGTTCTTAAGATGAAATCTGGTCTTTGTCCTACATATCTATCCTCACTTGTTCCGCCTTCTGTTGGAACCAATGCTCATTACAGTTTACGTAACGCAAATGATATTCAAACTCTGCAAACAAACTCACAGTTATATTATAACTCTTTCCTGCCTTCAGTTGTTCGCCATTGGAATGACTTGCCGGATGAAGTACGAACCTCTAATTCTATTGTATCTTTTAAGAGAGGTCTAAATGCTAATCGTCAATCTCCTCCTGCTTATTACACGGCCGGCAAACGACTTGGTCAAATATACCACGCACGTTTAAGGACTAAGTGCAGCATCCTAAATCAGCATCTTCATTCAAAATATATAGTAGAAAGTCCTTTGTGCTCATGTGGTTTAGTTGAAAACACAAGGCATTTTATTCTTGAATGTCCACTGTATTTCAACTTAAGACAAGTAATGCTAATAGAAATTTCCGAACTCTGCCTCCCTAGCCTTAATGTCTTTCTTTTCGGAAATCCAGATCTTACGACACACTGAAACATACAAATATTTAATGCTGTTCAAAGCTTTATAATGAAAACCAAATGCTTCCTAGTAATTCAGTAGCTCGTTAATAAATGATTTCAGGAATCTTAACCTAGACATTTTAAAAGTGTTTTGTTTTATCCAAGCGTTCATCTGAGCCTAATCTACTAGGATATTATAACCTTCAAACCGTTTAATGCCTTTAACCATCAAGCGAGAATCAATAAAGTAAGTAACAATATTCGAAATAGTTATAAGCCCGCCGTCTTGAGACACCGCCTTCGGAAACTCCATTCCCCGTGGAGCAAATATTCAGATATTTGAGCATACCTTTAGTATACTAGTTGTTAAAGCTCATAGACATTTGATGTATATGTAGAGAAACTATATGAATACATATTTATGTATATTCAAAGTGTAACGTAAAATTTTCATTTCACATGATGCTTTACAAGTTCCCTACTTTATATCATCGATCAATGATTAGTATATCGAAAAACATTTTTCTGTTCATGAAATCACTTATTTATTGATTTATCTTCTGATGTTGCAATTCGGGATACAGATTCAAATAAGTCTTATGACTTTTTTCTGAATCCCTTTTGTATAAGGTTGTATGATATTTATGACTTTGATGTTTGTATTTTTGTATGTATTCTTATACAAATGAAATAAAGTTTAAACCATGAATTGTCAGAAGACAATACAGCGCAATTTATGGGAGCCTGATTTTAACCAGAGTCAGTACCGGTACAGTGAAATTAGATCAACTATAGTGTCAGTATAAACACTTATCCTTAGAATTTTTCACACGCGTAAAATATTGGCAGAGATATGACAATGTGTCTTAAGAGAGCCTGCCACGAACCATGGAGCTTCGGTAATGGAATGATGGAATGTGCTAAATCAAGGATTTTTGTGATATTACTGCAGTAGACTGTCCTCATAGAGACATGTGTGCCCCCTTAATTTTTCTGCCCAAATCTCTACCGTTACCATGGCAACGGCTGCCAAAGTTTTTAACTGGTTAAAAAGCAAGAAATCGACACCTTGACAAGTTTGATTTATCTGGTAAGTAAACAATAATTTAATACAATCAACTTTTATGATAATCATCCAGGGAAGAGGTCAAGGAATTGTAATACTACAAAAGTTCTCATAATTGCAACAGGTATATAGGATTTATTGCGTCTGAAAACCAATTTTGTGTTTGGTAAAAATGGTAACAGTGTGTAAAATCAATGCTCTGCTGTATTCAAACCTAACTGGTTCATGACATACTGACCAAAAATTAAGAATGGTAAAATGTTATTTTATTTAAATCTGAAATAAAATTGGCTAGCATTTTTACACTGCCTTCCTACAAGGCAGAATCGGAAATTTCCTGGATGTCAATTACCTCCCTTAAAAAAGTCTCTAATTGCAAACCAATAAGAGTGGTAGAAACTACAATACATTTAGAAGAAATTGAAATTAAAAAACCTATCTGTGAGTGCATAGTTTGCAATGAATCCTTCATATACACCATTAGGTCTATTTTACGTCGGTCTGTCTAAAAGGTACAGGTTGTTTACCTATTTTTCTAGCGATAGTACTGAGTCAGATAAGAAGTGAACGTCATTTCGTCAGGAGCCTAAGTTCACGAATTGCTGCATAGTCAATATCCATACATGTTATTACTTAAATGGAACATTGAGGGAACTAAAACTGATTTAAGTAAATAATTTGTATTTTAGAGGTTGACCATCCATTTGTCATTTGATCTTTGTAGGAGGTGGAGGGTGTGTGTGGTGGTGTGTAGGAGGCGGGGGGGTACCTTGGAGGAGGAACAAAAATAAACTGGCCCAAAAAGGGGAATGAAAATATTCTTGCAAGAAAAATAATTAAAAGAAAATAATCTAGCTCTGCCCTCAAATTTAGTAAAACTATAGTCTGCAGATTTTAATTAAGTTGCAAAATGTAACTGGCCAGTTGTTGTTTCTACTTATAGAGAGAGTATATGCCAAACTGACTTGCTTGTACAGTTTGTAACCACTGATATTTTGTTTTCAATTTGTAAATAAAACTGCAACTTTTGAATATAGTATTAATTCAGTTATTTCATTGCCAGAAGTTTTAAACGAGACTTACATTGCTACACAGTCTCTGGTTTTTACGACCCTTCATACAGTACTTCAGTCATATCAAGCCGATGAAAGAGTGATAATGATGAAAGGGTGTGTGCAATGGAATGATTGGAACCCTGTTTACAGTTAAACTAATTTTCGCTGCTACAGATTCAAACACTGACCGCTTGCTCAGCAGGCCAGCACTTTACCCACTGAGCTACTGAGGATTAATCATTCAGTAGAAACCACAATTTACATGATTTCTGTTATTATAATCACTGCCATGTGATTATCATTGCAGAACAACAAGCCACTGATTGAAAAACGACGCCAACAAAAATCAGATTAACAATGTCTTGGCCAGTTGAGGGCCCTGGTTCTTTATGCAAGCTATGAAAAAAGATATAAGTATTATCAGATCAGAATTTGTATGAAGAATATCAGATTTCAGGCATGATTTAATTGAGTAGTCTGACCGAGACAGTCTAATCCAGTGCATTCCATTGACTTCCTTACAGAAAATAATTTGCACCCTCTAGGGACAGTCTAGCTATTCCATTGCATTTCATTAATTCTGGATGGCTCTGTTACAGGAAAGAATTTGCCTCCCCCACTGGGGGAGCAAATTCTTTCCTGTAAGAGCACCATCCTAGGCTCTGGGAGCAAATTGTAGCCACTGGTTATCTCATTCCATTCCATTCCCTTCTAGGTTTTAAACTAGTCCCTTCTAGGTTTTAAACTATGTCCAGATCTGAAATTCTTCAGAATCCATATATTGTGAACATAAAATGTTAGAGAAAGCTTATATACTGGAAATGTCTGTGAAACATCTCAAACTGGTCCAGAGACAACAGATGGCAGGTTGGTTGGTAGCGTTTTAATTGAATGTGGTTTGCTTAACATCTCAGAATACCCGTGTTATACAGAGGCACAGATGAGTATTTGAAGATGATTCCAAGGTAGTTCTTCATAAAAACAAATGTTGGGACCCCTCAATAGAAGCGCAGTAAGACAGTTCTATTGAGGGGTCACAATATATGTTTTATGGAGAAATAACGTAAAATATTGCAATTATCTCCAAATATACACCTTGTCTGTGCATTTGCCTGGTACAACCTGAACCTGGGACAGAACCATTTTACAGGTTGCCACTCTGCTGCTGAAGCAGTTTTTTGACTCATCCCCAGATACCGTCAAAATTGGAACACAAACAAAGGCACCATTAACTGTCCTAAGAATGGAGCAGTTTAGATTTTACAATGTAGTAATGTGTCCAAAAGACGCAGATGGAATGGCGAACATTTTCTATACCAAGTCTGATCTCAGACCTATCTGTCTTGATATTTAGATTTTTTATGGTACATTTGAAGCTTACTGTATCTATCACTAATGACATTGTTATAGTTTTGAACAACTTGGCTCTGATCATTGTTAGCGTATATCATTATCAGTGCTCCAGATAAGAAGGGATCAGCAGGATAATTAAGGAATATTTTTTTCATATGTCGCCACGAAAGTATATGTTGTGTCACTCATTAGAATCGTATTGCCGAGACAGTTTATATTAGGGTCACAACATAATGTTTTGGATGAAAAATAAGAAAAAAATATTCCTGAATTATCCTCAGTACTCTACCTTATCTGGAGCTCTGGCGTATATAACCGAAGTTTTTAAGGAATGTTTATTTTTGTTTTCAGAAGCCATGTCTATTTCCCAAGTACTAAGCAGGTCTTAATGAGTGTGCGGCTGAGATCTCGCGTTACATTGACACAGTTAACGGTGGAAGTCCCGAACTTAAAGGTCGTGAATGAATTCCCTCACAAACATTAGGTCACAGTTTCCAGTTAATACCAGTCTATCAAGGAATGATACCCACCTCAGCTATGCATATTTGATATTTGAATCTGGTAGCTCATTGGAACATTTACATGTCTTCAGGATTTATTCAGTCGCAAGTAGATAATGACAGACAAGAGGTAGATAACGATAGACATGTACGGTTTTTCGTGAACCATGAATGTGAACTGATATCAGTATCTCCTGACAGATGGGTCTCCTCTCCATGTGATTCTGACAGTTAAGTGACAGCTCAGTGCTAGCTCATTGAAGAAAATGGGAATTATTCCTAGCCCAGCTCTGGGCCGGAAAATACCTAGAAACAAGTCTCAATTTTCACTGAATTAGAAACTTTGTTATTGAAATAATTTGGATCCAGAGCTGCATGGACTAGAATCATTCCCAATTTAATGAAAACAAAATTCCAATTCACCATGTTCACAGAAGGATTTAAACTGAAAAAGGAATCTCTTTCAATATACCACAGAGCAAACATTCACAAGTACAAATGTACTTGGAAGGGGTATTGCTTCCGGTAAAAAGGGGCAACAGGGACAATTTAGGGACAATTTACGTATTTCTCCATAAAACATATGATATGACCCCTCATTAGAGCCATCTCACCAACAAAGTTCTAATGAAGGGTCACAACATGTTTTCACTGACGAAAATTATGTCTCAGAATTATCCTCAATACCCCAGCTTTCCTGGAGCTCTGAAGGGATTGTGACATATCATATTGTACTCTAGAGTATATGGCTGTGAGATTTTCACTTTCTTTGCAGTATAATTTTGTTATGACCTTATTACATTTTCTTGTTATCTGAGATTCATTGCTGTACGAATAAAAATATGAATGCATTTTGTTTCATTGTGTCCCATTAACTGTGGCAGTGCTCCAGAAAAAAGGAGTAACATGGATAATAAGGGATAATTTCCCTTATTCTGCATCAAAATCTATGTTTTGACCACTGATTAATTCTGTTTCGGAGAGGCAGTTCTAATAAGTGGTCACAACATATGTTCTTTATGAGATTTAACAGACATTATCCCTAATTATCACCAAATACTTCCTCTTATCTGGGCCACAGGCATTGTAAAAATCATTCTTATTACCCTCAATATAACAACATGTACATGGGCAATTTAGCTAATTAACTACAAGTTATCATGAAATTCGGAAACAGTACTCTAGAGTGTCGATGTGGCACTTACTGCCATATCATCTCTTGTTTTCAGTCCAAATTCAGTGGATGAATGACTGACTTGTGATTTTACATTCTTTTCAACAGTTTTTCAGTAATATAAGGATGAAGGGAGGGTGACTACCTGTCTGAGGAACAAAGTAAATAAGCATCTGAGACTAGCATCAAAATGTTGGAAGGGTTCACAGACGCTTCTGTTTGGAATGACATAGTTTAAAACCTGGAATGGAATGGATACAATAATCAACATTCCATTGGTAACAGTTTGCTTCTAGAGCCTCCGATGGTACTCTTTCAGCAAAGAATTTGCTCTCTCTGAGGGAGCGAATTCTTTCCTGTAAGAGTGTCATCCCAAAAATCAGTGGAATGAAGTGCGGAAGCTTATCACTGCCAGCCCATTCCATTCCACATTTCAAGTTATAATTTCTAACATCTGTCTATCTGCAAACATCTCCACCAAAAATCCATCAATATTTGATGTGAGAGAAAAGTGAATGAAAATATTTGAGCATGATGGCTAAATATTTTAGAAGATCATAAACATTGCCTGTATTGCCTGACAGGGCACGTCAATTTTAGGTGCATGGGTACACCTTTCTGTATTTTTTTGGCAATCTTTGCAAAAGGGACAACAGTTACTTTAGTAACTCCTAATGATACAGCCCTTAAAAAATTGGTCTACTCTCAAATGCAAGCAGCAACGTTTTTCCCTAAAGTGTGAAATAAAATGCTCGGCAGCTACCTAGAGCTGCAGAGATGAAACCCGGGCACTTAAGCCCTGCTGTATACCCGACCCCATATGGCCTATTTCTAAGACATCAATAGGTACTGAAGTAACATTTTTAGCTCGCCTGAACGCAGTTCAGAAAGAGCTATTGTACCTCCGTGGGCGTTGGCGTTGGCAGCGGCAGCGGCGGCGGCAGCGGCGTTAGCAAAATGTTTAAGTTTTACGTTAAAGTTTTTAAGATCTCATAGTTTCTAAACCCTTTGATCGATTTGAATTATATTTGAATGGTGATAGATATTGGTCTAAAATGTCATTCTGCAATATCCCCACCCCTGGTCATGACTTATAGGTCAAGGTCACAGACTTAGAAGTTTTATGTTAAAGATTTACGTTAAAGTTTGTAAGATGTCATAAATTTTAAACCCTTAGATCGATTTGAATTATATTTTGTATGATGATAGATATTGGTCTAAACTTTATTCTGCACCATCCCCACTCCTGGTCAGGACCTAAAGGTCAAGGTAATGGACCTAGAAACTTTATGTTACAGTTTTAAGTTAAATCTTTAAAGATATTATATTTCCTAAATCCTTTGATTGTTTTGAATTATATTTGCAGTGATGATAGACATTGGTACAAAATTTTATTCAGTACCATCCCCACCCCTGGTCATGACCCATAGGTCAAGGTCATGGACTTAGAAATTTTATGTTAAAGTTTTATGTTAAGTTTATAAGATCTCTTAGTTTCTAAACCCTTTGATCGATTAGAATAATAGTTGGTATGATGATAGATATTGGTCCAAAACTTTGTTCAGCACCATCCCCACCCTTAGACATGACCGACAGGTCAAGGTAACAGACTTAAAAATTTTATATTGAAATTTGAGATGTTCTTGGCTACATCTCATTAACCCTTTGATAGATTTCTTTTATACTTCCACAGATGTTAGGTAATGGTCTAAATTTTTATGCATACCACCCCAACCCCCTTGATGACTGAGGTCAAGGTCATGGACTTACAACTGTTTTGTTAAACTTTTTGGTTTTAAGTTTCCTAAAGGTACAGTGTTTCTTAGTGTGTGGATGGATTCAGTTGATACTTAGAATTTGGTTAAATGCTGATCCAGAGTTTTACACAGTACCAACTCCACCTCTTTCATTGACCTTTAAGTCACAGCCTGACGGCTTATAGTTCCACTTTGCCTAGATGGAAAGTTATACCCAGACTGATGACAGATACTGCTCCAGAGTATTACATGGTAGAAGCATCACCTTCCTAATTTACTGTGGAGCTCAAGATCACATTCTTAGAACTTTGCGTTCATGATGGGCAAGTACCAGTTCAGGCGAGCTATGCTGTCTAGTGACAGCGCTTGTTGTAAATGAAAAGGATTTGACAAACTAGCTGCAGTGAGAGAGGGATAAATAGAAATTTTCATTTTTATCCCCCCGAACGAACTTCGGGTGGCATATTAAAATTGCACCGTCCGTCCGTCTGTCTGTCCGTACGTCCGTCTGTCAGTCCGTCCGTCCTTTACAAATTATATCTCAGCGATAACTTTAAAACTACTGGAGCAAATTTAATGAAACTTCACAGAAAGATAAAGCATAATGAGAAAGTGTGTCATGCGCAAGACTTAGGTCCCTACGCCCAAGGTCAAGACCACAGTTGGGTCAAAGGTCAAATTGTATCTCAAAATCGTGTCTCAGCGATAATTTTAAAAGTACTGAAGTCAATTTGATGAAACTTCACAGGAAGATAAAGCAGAATGAGAAGGTGTGTCACGAACAAGATTAAGGCCCGTACGCCCAAGGTCAAGTTCACAGTTGGGTCAAAAGTCAAGCGATTACTTATAAACTACTGAAGCAAATTTAATGAGACTTCACAGAAAGATGAAGCATAATAAGAAGGTGTGTCGTACATAAGATTTGGGTTGCCAGGTTCAAGGTCAAGGACACAATTAGGGGTCAAATGTCAAATTTCGCCTCTGTGATAACTTGAAACCTGCTGAAGCGAATGTCATCAAACTTCACAGAAAGGTAAACCATAATGAGAAGGTATGTTACACACAATATTTATGATCCCAAATCCAAGGTCAAGGTCACAATCCTGGGTCAGAGGTCAAATCATGTCTCGGCAATTACTCAGAAAAGTACCAAAGCAAAGTTTACAGAAAGATAAAGCCTAATGAGAAGATGTGTCATGCACAAGACATAGGTTCCCGCACTCAAGGTCAAGGTCATAGCCAGAGGTCAGAGGTCAAGTCATTTAATCCTCATTTACTTAAAAACTACTGAAGCAAACTTCACTAAACTTCATGAAAAGGTATAAAACAATGAGGGAATATGTCACAAACAAATTATGGTTCTGTTGCCCAAAGTCAGGATCACAGTCAGGGCTCTGAGGTCAAATCATGTCTTTGAACTGACTCAAACTGCTCAAGCAAATTGCATCAAGTTTCACTAAAAGGTAAAGCATGATAAAATGGTAAGGTAAATAAAAGTAAAGGATAATGATAAGTTATGTAAGGCACGACATTGAGGTTTCCACACCTAATGTCAAGGACACAACACAGTTTGGTGCAGTGGTTGAATTAAGTCCCCTTGAATCCTCTTAAACTTCCAAAGTGCATTTAAACGTTACAGAAAAGTAAAACCAAATGAGAATGTATATCATGTGCAAGACTGAGGTTCGATGCCTAAGGTCAAGGTCACAACTAGGGCTCAAAGGTCAGTTTAAGGGGCCTTCGGGGGCATTTATTACAGTCTGTAAAATTTTTTGTTTCCTATTATAATTTAATGGACACTCTTAAGTTGCCATAGCAACCTAGGCGGTTGAGCAAAGGCTATAACGAGAAGTATTGTTTTAGTCTTGGCTAATGCTGTGAACGTTCAGCAGGCATCAGAAGTTGATAAATCTCTGCAATGAAATCATTTTAATATTGTTAAAGGACTATTTGTATCTTTTTCATAATTCAATGGTTACTTTTAGGTTGCCATAGCAACCAAAGTGCTGGAGCGAAGGCAATACATAACAGTATTTTTGTTGACACTAAAGCAATGAAAACTTCCACAGTTCAAGTGCTATCCTGCATGTTGATTCAGAGAAATTGATCTTTATAAGAACTAATGAGATAAATTGAGCATTTTGGTTGCTATGGCAACAAAAGACTTCGAGAGACTCCGACAAAAGTGATACGGTTGTTACAGGACTACTGCAAAACGCATTGTATATCAAAATACTTTTGTATCTGAAAATAAGGCAGCTATAAATGCCAAGATTTGTTTTCCCTTTGCCATTCTGTTGAAACTCGCCATAGCAACCTATATTCTGAGGCTACTTGGGTATTGAAAAGTATCACAATGGTTCTATTTTATTATTTTGATTACACTTTATCTGTTCTAACCCTGTTTAAGCCATTAAAAGTTAAGCAATGTCATAATTGTCCGTTTTAGCCTATTTAATATCATATATACAGTGTTTATGTCCTTGTTGCTAGGTAAAAATTTGGCTGCTATGATAATTTTACGAAGACATTCAAGTTTCCAATGATACAATTTAGTTGAAAACATTTGAAAAATCATATTTTATAAAATGATTTAGTTGCAAATGCTCGATTCATGTTATAGTTTCTTGGATGAATGGAAAACTGCTATTTTGAGTGAAAAAAACAACATGAAAATTCAACAATTTCAGATACAATTTTTTATTTCCTTTATGAAATGCTAGCCAATTTTATTTTTGTGTTCTGTCATACTATTATTCCGCTTTACCATCTGATGGGCCATATGATTCTATCTGGCTGGGTTTAGATTTCATGAGCAGTTATGTTAGTATACTAAAATTCAGGTTTTCTCTTCAGTTTAAAGGTATCAGTATTTGCGTTAACATAGCAACCAAATTCTTTCAGGTTTTCCACCAAATTTAAGTTTTTGATATTATTCTGAGGATGCTTTATAATATGAAGAACACTTATATTGAATTGCTTTATTCAATATATAAAATAAATAGTGTCTATTTTGGCATAAAACATTATTTTCATAGCCCGAAATGTTTGGATGTTACCATGGAAACAGATTTTGCCATTTTCTGGCTCTATATGAAAAAAAATCCTTCTAGGGTATTACATACATTGGTAAGGCCAATAAATTGACAAAGTATTGACCGAAAACGAAGTTTTCGAGTTTCCACTCAATGCTCCATGGTTCGTGGCAGGCTCTCTTAACTACAAATACATAAGTCAGAGTGTCCTAGAAGTGACATGAGATCCGACGCTGAATCTGAATGTACTATTAAAACCAAGTATAGTACAAGCCAATGAAATAGTGAATCAGATACTCTTGACAATAAAATATAGGTCACACTGACCAAACATTTGTATGATGTTACCAACAGTGTCAACCCAAACCATTAATCCAAGTATAATGTAAATCCATAAAATAATGTTAGAGGTATTGATTAAAATCACTGGACCATGAAATATAGGTCACACTGACCTACAATTAGTAAATGTCACTCACAATGTCAGCCAAAACCATCGATCCAAATATACTGCAAATATGTTATACTGTTAGAAATATGATGCAAAATCACTGGACCCTAACATTTAGGTAACACTGACCTACAACAAGAATGAGGTCACTCATAGTGTCCACCCAAAACATTTATCCTAGCAAACTGCAAAGCCATGAAATAGTGTTAAAGATATGAGGTAAAATCACTGGACCATGAAAAATAGGTCACACTGAACTTCAGACAGTATGAGTTTACTCACTGTATCAGCCCGAACGATTAACCCAATAATGAGGGAAATCCATACAATAGCAAAAGAGATGATAAGTCAGAATCACTTGACTATGAAATATAGGTCAAACGGACCAACAATTAGTATAAGGTCACTCATGGTGTTACCCCATATACTATAAACTCAGGTTTCTTAGAAACTGAACTAAACGCGATAGGTTAATACGTTTTTTCTATGTTCAGTGATCTGTGAAATATAGGTCATTGCCCAATTTACATCAGTTTTCAGTAAACCTTCCCCAGCTAAACGCAACTGGTTAATATTTGCTAACGCGCACTTGCACTTTCATGCGCTCGCGGACGCACATGAAGGGTATTGCATGAGCAGGTCTTCGCTTGGCAAATATGCTCTTAAACTTGAAACGTGGAAACAGACTCGCGCACTTAATCTAACTGAATGACATCTCAGGGATCGCTAGCTGTCGCTATACGACAGATGCCGACGAATCCGAAAAAGGTTGGTACACAGACATAGGCCCCCAAAATTCTAGTGTAATCAGGTTCTCGTGAGTAGAAAGAATTATTTGCTGCTTTGTATACACCCGCCATGTCTTTGTTTCTGATGGAAAAGTCAATGAATTATTCACGTGGATCGAACAGCTAACTAAATGCTTTAAAAAAGGTGAGGGTCTGGATCCATTGAGACGGGGTTAAGCCCCCTCCGCCCCCCACCTCCTCCTATCCCCCACCCCCAAATTAATTACAAATAGCTCCAAGGTGGCACTTCTGTTATGGTTCCTTTCTGTTACTGGTTCTGGTTTACCATGTCGGCGCTTACGTTCACCAGTTGTGCAAGTGGTGTTTTAGCTGGAATATGTGAATGACCACCTGTCTCGGAAAGAGCTGTGAATTCGGTTTCCACTAGCATATATTTTTTTCCTTTCGTTTTTGAGTGCGGACTAGGAGATATGGCTGTATTAGAACCTGATCGCTGCCATATAGTTTAACTACGAGTGACAGATATGTTGATGTTTGCAGGTCATTATGTCCCCCGTCCAAAGGTAAGTGGTGCGTAAGTTGGGATATATTGTTTTCAGTGCGGATCCCGGGCGTCGGCATATGCGCCTGAGACAATTTCTTTTATGCATAATATATTTTAACCCAATGGATGGAATTGCAACAAACGTGTATGTCAATGTCACAGAAGGACTTACACATGTGAAACACAAAAAAGATTATACCTCTTGAGATTTTGGCTTGATTCCCACCAAATATCCACAAATATGCCTTTGGGACAATTTGTTTTGGTGACCTTGATCCCATTTTTATTATCAAAAGCCAACTTACAAATGTTTTTTTTTTGTTTATTTACTTCTTTTTTTATTTTTATTTTACTTTTATTTTTTTTATTTTTTTTTTGTGTGTAAAAATGAGATATTTTTTCAACCAGTGGATGGATATTCATCAGACTTGCATGAATATATTATTGTGACAGATTTAATTTTTGCCAGAAATGAAACTCGGCGTATATGGGTTCTCCAACTCGCCGTTTTTAACTCGCCTGAACGAAAGTTCAGGAAATGCTATTGTTGTCACCCTGGCGTCGGCGTCGGCGTCGGCGTCGGCGACCGATCTGGATGTTTTGGTTAAAGTTTTTTAAAGACCTATATTTTAACCCATGGATGGGCAAGGCACTGCAGGCGAGTTATCCTGTACGCGGACAGGTCTTGTTTTTTTTTATTTATTGTTTTTTTTTTATTATCTATTTGCAACTACGCGTGCACATCAAACTAGTACAGCCTGTTTTCAAATTAATTCTATATTCAATATTCAAAGCAGACTGGTTTTCACCAATTTTTTCTAGTACAATCTCTTAAATTAATACAGTTCTGCCTAATTTCAATCGACTTATATACAAAGAGGTGTAAGTATTTTTCAACAACAGTCAAAAAAAAAATAACTGATTTGTTTTCAGTTAGGAACTCTCACTTGAAAGGTTCTCAAAATTTGTCTATATATTCCGTAAATCGTAAATTTATCTTGCTTTCACATGATTCAATGTCAGTCTGAAACCTGATTCAGTTACAGATATACACATTATATTTAATAACATTTAGATGATGATAAGGCTTGATAAATAATCTTACTCTAAAGCAAAGGTGACATTTCCGAGAGACGTTATCTAACTTTTCTAACTCGGCGTACACCGGCGCAACTAACATTTATAGACGTACACGGCACAGCGGATAGGAGAGTAAGTGAAATTTACCTGCTCGATTCTGCTGATTTCTTTGCATCCTCAAAGCTTTGGTAGACAGCTGGGCAGCATGACCCCCTTTTGGCACAATCTGGATCACAGTCACAAAACCCACAACACGTGTGATTAGATGCATGATTTCCAAAAGCTTTTCCATAGGTGTAGTTTTTGCAAACTGGATCAACTGGCAAACACAGCTGCACGTATGTTTCAAAGGCATAGGGGAAGGATTGTGCATGTGTAAGAGAAATCATCACCCATTGGCAAATTATATGAAGCAACATCGTGTTAACATCTGCAAATATTGATATTATTCTCACTCGCTTATGATGTCAGAAACCAGCTTAACCAAACATTGCCTACTGCGGCACTGAATTTCCTTGTTGTGCTTTTGTGTTATTGTTTAACGTCCACGGTAAACAGCTATGATCATGTCAGGACGGTCAGGTAACGTAACCACAATATTCCTGGGCAGGCTTAGACCTCCTAAGCGGTTAACCAGTACTAAGTGAACTTACTTTCACCAGTAACTGACATTTGCCCTTCTTAAATCAGCGAAAGGGATAATGAAAGTAAGTGGCCGGACTAGGTATCGAACCCGGGACCTCTGGCTTATAATTCAGACGCGTACTGACTGTGCTACGCGGCCCGGCACACTTTCCATTACAAAACACACTCACAGTATACACCGAAAGCTATTGAACCTTCAAAGGAGCCAGGACAAGAGAATATCACCAACAAAGGGGCATGCGCTACCAGCAAAGACTCAGATCAGTCGGGGTATCCGCCCAGTCTGATCAGAGTCTTGGCTGTCCGCATAGAGCTAGCTCAGACCCTTGGCTACCATTTATGGTACTTCTAAATGTTAATATGAGCCGCGACACGAGAAAACCAACAATGTGGTTGTGCGCCCAGCAAAGACTCAGATCAGCCTGGGCATCCGCCCAGTCTGATCAGAGTCTTCGCTGTCCGCATGGAGGTAGCTTAGACCCTTAGCTACCCTTTAAGCGCTTAGTGAAGAGTCTGATTAGACTAGGCGGATGCCTAGGCTGATCTGAGTCTGCGCTGGGCGCACAACCACATTGTTGGTTTTCTCATGTCGCGGCTCAATTATGACTAAGTGGCTAAAAATACGAGTGCTATGTATTAATTTTTAGGTTTTACAAGAACAATATGCACTCTTGTTCTGAATTACAGAAATAATCATAAGATATGCATATTATAGTTTAATTTTTCTTGTTTAATTAAGGAATGAATTTCATTTTTCTGACGTTTATCGAAGTGTAAACTACATTGGGTCACGTGCAAAGTGAATGAACCCCGAAGGGGTTCATATAAACTTTGCTAGTGAACCAATGTAGTTTACACTTGATAAACAACAGAAAAATTAAGTTCATTGCTTATATTTACATTCGTTTCAATCAGAATTTTCATGAAAATTCTTATCTTAGCTCTTGAATCGAAGCAGTAAAACATGCACACGCAGTTTTTTTTGCTAACAGCAGAACAGCATGCATGATGTCATGACGTTGCTGACGCCCAATCAGATTGACGAGAGACATTGTTTATTTTGACGTCATTGACGTCGCGTGTCTCAATGTAATTATTGGAATGTAAACTACATTAGGTTCCAATGGTTTACTATAGGGCTTTTCAGTAAATACACCAAGAATGTAAATAATAAAAAATAAACATCTACTTTTCACCTTTATAGCATACTCTATGAACTAAAGCAGCCGAAATATATATTTTTTTTTCAATAAAATGTCATTTAAAACTTATTTTCATGGTTTAAAGACCACACCCAACATGTTATACAACACACAGTGACAGGTGGGTAATCTACCTAATGTACATGTAGGTAGATGTAGCTTTAACATGTATAAGTGTGTGTGTTGTAAAACAAGTTGATCAGACGGATGCCCAAGCTGATAGGAGTTTTCGTTGGGCACACATGCTTCTTTGTTGGCTTTGTCATGGTCGGCTCAAATAGAGGTGTACATCATACAACTTAAACAGCCCGATTAGGTTTTTGAGATGTGTTGCACTTCCGTTTCTATTTTCTCTTGATATTAAGGGAGGGGATGGGGTGGGGGATTACACGGCAACACATTGTGCATGACACATGTTTCTTGCACCCATTTAGGTCATGTTTAGACGATTAGACATACTGCATGCAACATATGTGGGTCACGAAAATACTTGTTTGAGGCATGTACACGTGTTGCATGACCCATGTTGCATTACCCACTTCTGAAAAACCATAGACCATCAAATGGAGTACATCTGTATAGATGGAAAACACACCAGGGACGGAATGTTTAAAGGGGAAATAAACCTGATTTTCTTCAAACAGAACGTGGCTTTCTGTCTTGTGCGCCGCGCAAGGCTCGATTCCACAGCAGTAAGAGACCTGATGTTTAATAGTCAGTGATTCAATAGGTCATTAAGACCCGGACTTCAATTGGAATTTAAAGATTCTTTTATAGAACATACATGGAAGCAAGATTTATGCCGCGACACGACAAAACAAACAAAATGGCATGTGTGCCCAGCTAAGACTTGGATCAGCCTCGGCACCCAGCCTGTCTAACCAGAGTCCTCGCTGTTGGAATGGCGGTAGCTTAGAACCTTGGCTTTCCTTAAAGTAAACAGCAAAGACTGTGATCAGATTTGGCGGATGTCCAGGCTGATCTGAGTCTTCGATGGGCGCACATGCCACTTTGTTGGGATAGTCGTGTCGGGGCTCATTAGGGTTCAGTTTGTAAATGAAATCTCCATTCATTAACGGTATATGAGTCCATGATTTTCTTTTCAGTGTTAACAGAGGGTAACAGATTGTGCTTTTCCTGTTTCCTTCCCTGGAAGATTATAAGTATGTTTCATGGGTGTGAGGTGTGGATAGAAAAATCCGTCACGAGGGTCACTGTTCGGCATCACGAGGCTTGCCGAGTGATGCCGAACAGTGATCCCGAGTGACGAATTTTTCTATGAACACCTCACATCCATGATAGATACTTTTTCTTGCACATCACGTTTTGTTTTAACTTCAGAACTTGTTAAAATGCGTAATTCTAGTGTTTGAGAGGTTTCAATTTGATTTTGAAAGAAGGCACCGCTTTCAATAACCGCCATTCGGCTCTTTACGTCAACGCCGGGCGTGCATAAACTGGCATCATTTTTGCCGTCTTCGTGACGTCATCATCTTAAAAGGCAACGTCACTTGACGACGCAGGTACGTGCATTGATAGCTCGTGATTTTTATCCGGTCCTGGGTGAGATAACATGGGTGAGGTAAGATTTGTAGGTACAGGTGAAGCACGCGGATATCCTTATCTGGTGTGCAAGAAAAACCCTTCCCAAAAGAGGATATGCGCCGCGACACGACAAAACCAACAAAGAGACACGTATACCAAACGTAGACTCAAATTAGCCTGAACAATGGCACAGTCTGATCAGACTCTTCGCTGTGCGCTTAAAGGTGGCTAAGGGTCTAAACTAGCACCATGCGGACAGCGAAGACTTAGATCAGAATGGGCGAATGCCCAGGCTGATTTGACACTTAGCTAGGCGCACATTCCACTTCGCTGGTTTAGTCGTGTCGCGGCTCATGTATTCTTAGAGGAGCGAATTCTTCCCTTTAAGAAATGACCTCGACTAGGAGAGGAGGCGAAATGAAAGTGACTGAATTCCTTCTCCTGAAATTGTATCAATTGTTTCCTAAATATGAATTGGTACCCATTTCTTTTGTCCTCCCTTTTTGTAAGGAGCCTACTAATAGAAATGAAAATGCTTTTCAGAAAATCCTGTCCTTAAAACTGTATCCCCTTGGAAAAATGGAACAACAAATGTTTATGCATTTATCATAAGCTTCTATTAACTGCTTAAATGCTTTTCTGTTTGTGTGGTTGTGTACTTAGCCTTAACACATATAGGCCTATTTTCCCATAAAAAGGCCACTGGCAAACAGAAAAGACCAAGATCAGGCACCGAATAAAACACGGCATCTGATTAGGGTCTACACTATTTGCATGATACACATTGGCATTTCTCCTTAATATAATAAACGAAACCAGACACCCTTAAAAATGAAGTCAACTTGTATGGGTTAAAACAGAAGCACATGTAGCAATATTTCTTATTTCTCTTAGAGGTTGTGCAATGCATGAAATAGCTACCATAACTGTAAGAAGGCTTGCGTTGATGGTATTTCCACAAGCATTAGGCACATCACTTAAATGTTGGCATACATTCTCAGGGGTGGCTATTCTTAAGGAAAATAATTGGCTCTCGGTAATGAACAAATTATTTTCTTTAAGAGTAACCTACTTGCGATAGGAATTCACATATCTAGTAAGCAAATAGTATTCTCTTAAAGGCATAAATACTTTGTTGCCAGTCACCGAGTCAGAGCTTTTGGATGTTATTTTTTCCGGGGTACATAAAAAAGGATTTACCAATACATTTCTTGAATGATTTTATTTCTTTGTATGTAATCTTTATTCTTCTGCATATTATTTTGATGAAACATGATGATATCATATGATTACTTTCCTTCTTTTTTTTAAACTGATATCTGGCAGGCACAGCATTGTATCATATAACTTCTATCATATGACTACGTTCCTTCTTTCTTTTAAACCGATTTCTGGTAGGCACAGCAGGGTATGCTTTCCACTGAAGGTACTATCCGGGCCGCGTAGCGCAGTCAGCAGCACGTCCGACCAAGAGCCGGAGGTCCCGGTTTGATTCCCGATCCGGCCGTTTACCTTTGTGGAGATTGATTCTTTCCCTTCCGCTGATTCAATGACTGTTGTTAGTTACTGCCGAAAGTATGTGCCTTTAGTACTTGAAATAGCGAATGAGGTCTAACCTGTCCAGGAATAGTGTGGTTAGGTTAACTAACCATGACCATAGCTGTTTACCGTGGACGTAAAGCAACAACAACATAACAACAGCAACACGGAAAGATATCCTGATTTTGCGTTCATCCATTGTTGTAAGGATGAATTATTGAAATTCCATATAACAGATATAATAAGCAGTATAGAATTACTACAAAGTCTAAAAGATTTTTTTTCAATAACTCAAACTTTCTTACCGTATTAACTCAGTGATTGGACGCGGTTTTCCTTCAAAATATTACCCTAAATCTGTAATCAATCCAGTGCAATTCAGCTTTAAGACGGGGATCTGTCTTCCAAAACAGTCCCGAAAATATAGTTCCGTCTTCTAGATTTTTGAGATTGTTTTGGAACGGAAAACCCCAGTCTGATAACAAGTATTTTGACCTTGACGCATCAGCAAATTACATGTCCGAGCACGTTCCGACGTTTTTTTGATCATCCCTCATATATAGGAGACAGATGTTTGTATGCTTGAGCAAAGCGATTTCTACAACATTTATGAGCTTTTCACAGAAAGAAAGTATACACCCTGATTTCTTACATCACATACCATGCGTGCCAAAAACACAAGTTCTCTTTGATAAAGTGTATATTTCACTGTATAAAAGTATAACATAAAATTTATATTATCATGTTCAGAACGTTTCTGATTGCCTCACCTGAGAATTTTTAATGGCTCAAAGTCTTTAGACGTTTTATTACTGATCATTAATACCGATTAATTTCAGGTTTTATTCCGAACGTCTCCCGCATCAATCAACATAGTAGGCCCGCAGGATATCGACGGGTAATCTAATATCAATACTGATTATGATAATAATAAGTTAATCTGAATAACTTTTTACTATGCCCGTTTATAGATGGAGTACATGTATATCCTGCATTATTGCGATAAAATGATTTAAATCCTTGCAACAAATATGGGATGACCTTATAAATTGCCAAAATAAATAGATAAGAAAATGAAAGCAGTTGTTCCTCACCGCGAAGGCGGTGAGGGCTCTAGTATTTGCTGTAGACCTTTGACACTTCATGCGGCTTTCCTTAGCGATTCGTCAAGGATGATCTCCCTTATTATTGATCAGGGGCCGGTTTCATGAACATATCTTAGATTTGTGCTTAAGTTACAACTTAAGTTATAACTTAAGTAAAAAAGTAAGAATGACTTAAATTCCTACTGAAGCCGTTTCACAAATGTATCTTAGCTAAAACTTAATCTGTTTTGACTTGTCTTCTCTATTTTTAGGAGTCTATTTTTTAGCTACGTTAAATGTCTGCAATATACTTCTATGTACCAAACCACATGATTACGTATCTGAGGTGGTGGTGTAGTGTACAGCGTTTTGCGCTCTAGCACAGACAGTTACGGGTTCGAATCACAGCTTTTACAGTCTTTTTTTTTTCAGTTTGTTTTATTTTATAATTTTTTTATCATCATTAATATACGGTACTTTAATATAATATGGTACTGCTTTGAACGTGTTCCCTAATTTTTATGCATTCTAAAGTTAAATGGAGTATACGAAGTTTCCCAACATGCTTGTCGTTATTGAAAACTATGCTTCCCCAACCTTTCAGTGATAGTCGTGGTCGAGAGATTGAGCTGGATAAGTTTCAGTGCTAGGGCGTCCTCCTAATATGGATAATAGTGGGGCAAGTGCCAACTGTGGTTGCAGTAGGTGCGGGCGGGTATTGTTTGGACATCTTTTTCTCTCTCCTATCCTATTTCTTTTCTTTCTCCCTCTCTCTGAGAGACGGTTCGATATAGACTGAAAGACTTTCTCAAAGAGCCGTTAAACCAAAAACGACCAACCAACCGAATCCCCAACCTTTTATGCTTCGTTCAACTGCGGCATACACAGTAAGTGCCACTGTGCGGAAATGATAGAGTTGTCTGGTCGAAAACTTGATCAATGGAAAGGCTATTGCTAGCTTCAGAAATATTTAGACTGCTGAGACCGTTAATCGTTATCAGCAGTCTGTACAAAAAGTAGGGTCCCTCTGTCAGTAATCAGATAAGAGGGGGAAGCACGGATATTTTAGAGACAAATTTCAATATTTCTCCATAAAAGCATAATGTGTTATGACCCCTCAACAGAACTGTGTTCCCGAGACGGTTCGAATGAGGGTCACAACATATGTTTTCCTTCAGAAATAAGGAAAATTATCTCAGATTTATCTCTGTAACCCCTTCTTATTCGGAGCACTGCTCTTGTTTCCTAACAAAAAGTCGACTATTTAATGAAATATACCCTTATCGGATAGGCACTCCCTCACTTCATCCAGGAGCCCCAGTAGCTCAGTGGGTTAAGCGCTGGCCTACTGATCTAGCGAAACGGGTTTGAGCCCCACTTGAGGCGAGAATCTGGGGTCCGTTGCACACAACCTTTCATTATCACCACCCCATCGTCCTGATATAACTGAAATACTGTTGAAAAGGACGTAAAAACGCGTCATTCGTCCATCCATCACTTCACCCACTCACCCACACCTAACTCTTGTATTCCACTGAAACATGGCTAAAGGAGAATTTTGTGGGACTTTGGCATTTTCCACTCTAATCATAGCTGAATTCCTCGATCTGAAATGCACCTTTAGTGGGCACACACGTAACAAACACCAACAACAAAAAACATTTATGACCATGCAGACCATCCACAAACGCGCACATAGGTATGACAAAGATACCACGAACTTTCGACATTTCGACGTCCCAAGGACCAACTACTTTTGCAGTAGGTGCAGTATTTCAGTGAACTACTGTCTCAACAGGGCCTTTAAGGTGAAAACAATCAACCAGTCGCAGGACATGGAGCCTGCGTGCAGGTTTAGCTTATAATTTCTTCATATTGATAGAAAGAGGGACAGGCATACTAAAAACACACAAACATATACGCATGCGTTCGTATGAGGCATTATAAACTTATTCGCCGTATCGTGAGAAAACGTCCTGAATGTACAGGCCTATGTTGCCATATACATACCGTTTTCTTTTTTAACTTATAAGCACTCAGTGCCCCAGGGAATGGGTCCTAAATCCGAACCCTTTCTTCATCACCTTGAGAAGTACTCATCTGTATGACATTTAAATTGGTTCAGCTATGGCAGAGCTATGAATTTACCCAGAGATGGACGCAATCACAGAACAAAGAAATCCCGAAGCAAAAGCAGTAGAATACTGAAGGATGACACAATCAAACCCCATAATGTACAGTGCCTACTAAACGAACAAAGAGGAGCGGGAACAGAAACCACATTGGTGTGAAGCGACTATATGGGAAATGCGCTTAAGTAGGATAAATTACGGCTAAGTAGGAAAAGGTCTATCAAGCGCTTAAATAGGAAATACAACTAAATAAGAAAAATGAACTACCACAGCTTAAGTGGGGAAAAACGGGCGCTTATCTGGGAAAGAACAACATTAATTTCGTAGGAACCCTGTTAGCTCAATAGGTCAAAGACTGGCGCCCTTCTTCCAATGATAAATTTGTAGCTTTAACCTAGAGAAAACCACATCAATATCTATTTTATTATCTGTTTTATGATTGTTGTTAGATTGCAGCAACAGAAAGCTAATTTATTAGTTTATCCTGACAGCTGCAGTTTGTATTCCACTGGCTACTTTTGAGATTTAGAGGTAAACTAAGCATGTGTCCAAAGTACACAGATGTCCCCGCCCAATGGCCTTTGCCGATATGGCTGTTTCATTTGCCCCGCACCCTAGCTCGACCCACTCCACACAAGGGACTGACCCTTATGATTAAGAAATCCATAGTAAACAATTTTGTCAAATTACAACTTTACATCATCAACTGTATTGTAATTAAGAAATTGATCAGTTCTAGCTGTGAGTTGTCGGTCAGTTGTAAGTAGATATATCACTCGCGCTCCGCGCTCGTGATATGATCTACTGTACAACTGACCTCCAAACAGTGAATTATTACTCAACAATTCAATGCTAGAGCTGAACTATATCGATTCTAACGCTCAAAATGCTGAAAGAGTGTTCTTTTCTTTCAAACTCTCCCAACCTTTTTGCCAGCGCGTTCATGCTCCCGCCAATATTCTTAACTGTATCTAGGGTAAATGTACGTTTTTGTGGCGATTTTAGAAAGAAAAAGAGATGTTACACCGTTTACCGTCTCAAAACATCACAAAATTACGGCAGTAATGCAAGTGACGTCAGCCGTTAGACTCACGTGCTCCGAGACAGTGAATTGTTGCAGAATAAAACACAGCAACTTTCCATTGCTTCTATAGGCGCACTGTGTTAGAATTCTGAGTAATGCACAACAAAATATTGAACATGTTTTTAGGCCCTACTCCACAGCCGCAACCCTAGCCAACCTAGTGGCCTGGCCATTCCACGTAAGGGTCTGACCCTCAAGGCATGAAACGTATACCTTGATAAAACTGACAAATGTATTTTCATCATCTCTTGGGCTATATACTTGTTTACCTTTTTTTCTTGTGGTTGGGGTCCGACAGGGAGGCATCGATTGCCTTTTATGTAAATAACATTTACATGAAATGAGTACAGAGCTAGTCTGTTTTTCTTTACAAAACCAAAAGCTACTCGCCCTCTTTCTTTATTCAGGATCATTGTTTTTGGCTTTTCTGAGTAATTCGGGAGTTCTATATCCATTTCTGTAAATAATGACATTAATAGGTCTTTGGCTAAAAACTGGAGTGCCAATGATTGTGGTAGCTAGTGCACGAATGAAGTTTGCATCACAAACTAAACTACTGAGTAAGTTTTTCCCATTGGCTATAGAGAGTCGACTTGTATGCCACTATCTGGACACTTTGTGGACATTGAGGGTCGGGTCCTAGTGCACCAGACGGAACGATACTAACTCAGGCTAACTTAAAATGCCTCATGGTGACAAAAGGTGGTTCCTAGTACTGATTTTCACACCACCTTTACCCAGTACTAAGTCGTTCTGACGACACCTCCATACCCTTTGCAGACTTCTCATGTTAAACTAATCATAGTTATTTTGGTACTGAAGTAAGCGAAGACAACATGTGCAGTATGAAAATAGAATGAAATAGCAACTGTGACCTTGCCCTAGACCCTACTACCCTGAAACACCAAATCGCTCGACGCATTGTCATACCCAATATTGATTAAATTTTTGAAGAACTCTACCATGAAGTCAAAGGTGTTAGTCTGGGTAAGCATCATACCAAATTAAGACTTTGTAACATAAATGGTATCGGAGTTATGAGCTCCAAGAGAAATACATACCGGTATGTGTTCAATATGACCTGTTATACATTTTGACCCCCTGCCCCCCTCCCCCTTCTTATAGATTGTGAACCCTGGCCCCACCTAGGGGCAAGCCCCAGGAAGATTTTACCATGAATTGAAGCGTGCTGGGTAAGTATTATACCAAATTTAAACTTTATAGCATAAAAAGATATGAGCTTGAAAACGGCGTGAAATCGCAAGTTATCCATTTTGCATTTATAAATTAATCAACAAGTAAGCTGCACTCTGTAAAAAGTGTTATATATATGTATGAACGGAATTATCCCCCCCGCCCCCACCACTCACCTTACCTTCCGGTGGAGACATATTGTTTTTCCCATAGTTGTCTGTCTGTCTATCTGTGTGTCCGTCCGTCTGTCCGTCACAAATCGTGCCCGCTCCTTAACTCTGAATCCGTTCAAGATATTTTCGCCAAACTTGGTACAAATACAAAGGGATCATCGGATGATTTGCAGCGAACAAGAACTGTAACTCCGCCTACTTTTTTGGCGGAAGTATGCCCTTTGTAATTATTAGTATGGCTATCATGTGCTCTATACCTTTAAAACCGCTATAGATATTTTCACGAAACTCGGTACACTAATACATCATCATCAGACAATGTGCAGAGAACAAGAACTGAACCGCCACCTACATTACGTACGGAGTTATGCCCCTTTGTAACTATGACAATGGAAATTGTGTCTGCTCTATCACTTCAAAACTATTCAAGATAGTTTTCACGAAACTCGGTACATGTACAAACATATTTAACATCATCGGATAATATAGAGAGAACAAGAATCGTAGCTCCGCCTATATTATACACAGAATTATACCCCTTTGTAATAAATGGTATGGAAATTATGTCCACTCTATAACTTTTAAACCATCAGGACATTTTTATAAAACTTATTAGAAATATAAAGCATTGTCAGTCGTTGTGCAGAGAATAAGAAACATAACTAACTCCAGCACATTTCTAAAGGAATTATGGCCCTTAGTAATTTTCAGCTCAGAAATTGTGTCCGCTCTGTAACTTTAAATCCACTGAATACATTTTTACAAAACTTGGCCCAAATATAAAGCATCGTCAGTTGATGTGCAGAGAACAAGAAACAAAATTGCACCTACATTTTTACGGAATTATGCCTCTTTGTAATTTTAGTATGGCAGTTGTATCTACTCTATAACTTTATAAGTATTAAATATATTTTCGTGAACTTTCTTACAATTATAAAGCATTAACAGATTATGTGCAGAAAATCAAGAACCATGAAGGACCATACGTTCACCTACATCTTTTACAGAATTATGCCCCTTTGTAATTTTAATTTGGCGATTATATCCACGCTTGTAACTTTTCAGTATGGAGATCTTGTCTACTCTATAACATTAAAACCGGCAAAAGTATTTCATGATTTTTTTACAAATATAAAGCATTATCTGACAAAAGTGCAGAGAGCAAGAACCATAACAGTACCATTTTGTAACGAGTTATATCCGATGAAATTTTTAGTTCATTGGAAATTGCAGATATTACCACAAATAAAAGGGTGCTTGGAAATATAGAAGGAAAGGGGTGATACATCTGTCATTTACCTGATAAGAATTTCTCCGTAGTGGAATAGACTTGATCAGTCTCGGGACGTAAGGCAACCTAGGTCTTTTTTTTACAATAAAAAGTCGAACCAATCTGTATGCATATGCAAAATATCCGTAGTGCTTACTTTTCTGTTTTGTGATTCACACGGGTTTTTTGCTCTTTGTATATATAAAAATCGTAAATACTTATCAGTGTGCGCTCAGCTTCCCTGCTTTCCAGTGCCTTAAGATACCTGTTTGCCAGTCATTAGTAAATTCCAATTGTGCGCGACATGAGAAATATGTGCCTTGTCCCCAGTTGCTCTTCTTTCTGTATATGTCAAGCAGGCTTCTCCGTTGACTAGATGAGTAGATCTATAGCAGGCCCTTTTGACATTTACAGAATGGCTGTGGGCAGAGACTCGAACATCTAGCGGCATCAAAGGGCACAAACTGTGGTATAAGACCCCTTTTACAGCAAAGTTTATTTATGATACGATACAATGACTGAAACTGAAATAAATAAAAATATCGTATTTGTATACTGTAAAGGAAAAGCAAAGGCTCAGATTAGCTGTTGCATCACTCCACCAATTTTGTCGAGTACAGATCATTTGAGCCAGGTCACGCGAAAAAGTACCTTAATGCACGCATAAGCAGGGACGGCTTAAATCAACCTATTAAGTCCAACCTGGGAGGGGTGCGCTCTGTGTGTGTGTGTGTGTGTGTGTGTGTGTGTGTGTGTGTGTGTGTGTGTGCTGACATCGGTATGACTGACCTTACCGTCAAATTAAAGAAAAATAAATCAAAAACTTAAAAATACTGTCCGAAGCCGAATCCTCATTACAAACATAGTCCAATTCTTTGTAGTTGTCAGTTGCGATAACCAAACTATAATAACTCACTGCTCTTTCAGGGGACTAAAACTATAGATTTGATCATAGAATGCATGGCTGGATGACTTTTAATTTTACGCCATTTTAAACAGTATTTCAGTCATACCAGAACGATGGGAGGGTGATAAAGAAAGGCTGTGTGCAATCGAACTCCGTTTACGGTTGTCCGCCACCAGTGGATCTCGAACCTAGGACTGCTAGATCAGTGGGACAGTGCTTAATCTACTGAGCTACCGGGGCTCCTGATTGGATCATACTGCTTGTATTGAACAAGGCAGGATGACTTAGGATACGGCTAAAGAATATGAATATCTCTAGTTGTTTTTTTAAGTGTGCATTCTTTTTCTGTTAAGTGTAATCAAAGTTACATTTCTGACTTTAGCGCCGAAATCAGTTTTCCGGGATAAGCGTATTTTTGCTATCCCATTTAGACGCTGTTTATCCTATTTAAGCGCAATTCCCATTTAGTCGCCTCACAGACGTGCAGTTGCAAAGTTGCTTGTATTTCAAACCGCTTATAGGTTACAACATAAAATAGATTTTCGAGACGCATACTGGATGAACAAATTCGCGCATTTTGTAGTATCTCCTGAAACATGACAGCCTATCATCTGCATATCTACCTTACACATTTTAAATGAGAACTTCAGTCACCTCGCTGATTGACTTAAGTTTACAGCAAAATCTAAGCAAAGAGTTTAAACTAAGATTTTTTGTGAAACCACATAAGTATAAACTTTTGACTTAAGTTATAACTTAAGTTAAAAGTTCTTGCTTAGATCGTTCGTGAAACTGGCCCCAGATCCACAAGAACAAGAAAAAGATCGACACGGACACAGTCTTGTAGAGTCACTAAGTGCCGAAACATGTCTAAAAAAAGCTCTGCAGGCACATAACGCTAACGCAACATAGAATCAACTTTGATTGAACATAATGTTGAATCAACGTTGATTTAATGTTGATTTAAAGTTGTGTGCCCAGAGAGCGGTCAAATTCTGTTTGGTAACCACAAGTGCCAGCTGACTGAGGACATAGCATCTTAGCACACATACAAGACAAAGCATCATGACGATCCCCCCAAAAGAATGAATGAAATTCACAACATATTGATATGGCCCACAGTAAAATTTGTTGCTAAAGGTGAGGAAAGCTTTATGTTAAAGCTTTAAAATCAAATACGGTATGTGAAATATGAAGAAAAAAATTATATTCTTTACAGCGAATCAGCGAAACCGAAACTGCTTCTGCAAATGAGTGTAGACATTTTTTTTTCATTATACGTTTTACAATTTGGGTAATTAGAATCTACATACACTACTGAAAGGACGCTATAACTTTTATTTTGTAGCTTGAACTAGTGAATGAACTCACCTGAAATACTATAATCGACTATCGGATTATGAAAATAAGCGATGATCGAGTAAACACCGATTAATGAAAATGTTAGAGGCCTAATAGTATCTACAATCTAAAGTAGGTTCCGTTCCAGAGCTGTTCCTTTGATATGTTTTATTGCATCTCGGCTTAGAAGGCTACAGAAAATGCTTAAACATTTCTGTGGACTTCTTAATGGAGTTGCAACAGCAGCTAATGCTGTTCTTGCGAAGCCAAATATTAAAAGGAGCATTAAATATGCAGTAGGCCGCATACACTGGACATAACAGTATTAATCATATGACGTCGCTATTATTTAGTGGATAACGTCGTGTTATAAAAAAGCGTATGACCACACGTGTAATAACAATTTGGCGCGTACTCCTAACGTCATTGGCAAGGTCCGTGTCAACATTGCGTTTTCTGATTGAAGAAATGTTCATTTTGGAGGCGATAAAATCCTATTTTAAAGGGTCATGTTATAAACAGAATCTGACACTCATTGTCATTTCATATAAAATTTATGAAACCCGCCGAAGGCTCGTTTTATAAATTTCATATGAAAAGACCACTCGTGTAAGATCCTTTATATACTGATACATCGATAATTGCATATTATGATCGATTGTTTAATCATTTGCTGCTAACGAGAATCGATTGAGTAATTCAAATCATCGGCAAACTACTAGGGTGAATTCAGGTAGATTTGGACAATGGATAAATTCGGACAGTGACATTGTTTTCTTTATATGTCATTTGTTTGGAATTAAAACAAAACTAACTGGACAAAAAGTGAAAATCCTGATGGGACGGCTTATTATGAGCCGTCTCATCAGGATTTTTACTGTTTGCAGTGGTATGTCCTAATTTACCCGTTGTCCAAAGTTACCGGACTTGACCTAAATAGTACTTATTAAAGTCTCCATAGTCCTATCGGTGGTAAAAATCGTCGAAGCACAGATCCTCATAAAATTGGTACAGTCTTCAGAATTGATGATAATATGTCGGTTGTTGTGCTTTTGTGTCATATAAATGGCTAAAAAAGAAGGAATAAGGTATTTTAAAAAAAAAAGTCAAGTCTCTACGTAAAAATACGGTATTTGTTTCTGGTTTTCCGTCGGGCAATTAACCCACACAACAGAAATGAGATCCTTACCGTACATTGTATTTTTACCAGCTATTAAACGACTGTACATTGTATTTTTTCACTGTACCCTGTATTGTTACCTTTTGTACCTTGTATTTTTACCATGAAATGAAACTTGCGAAACCGACAGTAGGTCATTTTAGTTACCCACTAAAACGACCTAGATATTTTTCGAATCGTTGTTATCACAGTGTATAAGCGGACAGTCACCAAATCGGAAGCGACAATTGACTGTACACCCGAAAATCAATAGTGCTACATAAACAACTTGTGAGGTGAAACGGTCAAAAGCAGGTAGGTCCATATCGGATTTGTTCTTTTAGATGCGGTTTTCGACATCGGGGAGAGGATTGGATGTACTTCACCTGTAGCATTGTCAGTTTGACATATCACCTCCCAATCTCTGTGTAAAAATCAAGTTTTCCTGCTTAATCACCAGTTTTGCTTTATTTTCTGTCGATCGACACGGACAATCGGGGTTAAAAAGACTAGAATTATGGCATCATTTCTGTATAAACCAACATAAAATCATCGCTACATCTTTATCCCGTGATATCCAATAGCTGAATACATCGAAACATTACTTTAATTAAATATATTGCCTCCTGAATCGCACACGTTCGTCTCATTCGACTATCCGACTAGTGACTTAAACAAAATATGGTGTTGAACGACTAGCGGCGATTTTCGTGTAAGTCTTATTGAGCATAAAATGTGTTAGTAAATATTTTTCTTATGTATTCTTTATCGAAATATAACGACAAAGGAGGGTAAGAGCTTCTACTGGATTGAGTTTGTTTTCAGAAGTCCAGTATGCTGTTTATATCTACCATAAATTTGCACAGATTAGCATGGCAGGCTCAATGATTTATTCGTAAGATTCGAAATAAATTGAAAATACTGAGAGTGTTTCTGAAATTTTCTGTGTAAAGAAATTGTACTTTGAATGTGTTATCAAACAGGCGAAACTAATTACAATGGTCAGACTAGCAGCTTAAAAGATATGAAAACATATTTTACAAACGGCACAATATTGTCACCTAGATCTACATTGATACCCTATACTACCCTTCTACATCCTCTTGCTCTCCCTTACCTAAATTACAATGTAGGACGAGGACGTGTGCTTGCAGCAGGTGCGTAATGTGGTAATGTGTGCTTTTTTGTGTATGTGTGTATTTTTATTTCACGTCTACCCTATCTTTCTTTCCTAATTCCCCATCTCTTGGGAAACAGCTTAACGTGCCCACAGATATATACCTGCATATGTGCGGCTATAACCAACGCTACTTGTCATTTACTGTCGGAGGAGGACTTACCTGTTATTCGTTTCACTTGCTTAGACAGTCTAAGCTTGTATATAAACAGTTAACTGGCTCGTCATGACCTTAACTGTGCACCGGACCGCTAACCCAAACAAAGAAACAAACTCCCCATTTCTACCCCACCAGCCTCGCCCTGCCCTACCCTTAGCCTACCATTTTAGCTTTACACTAACAAAATCACCCAATCAGACCAAAACTACCCAGGACCGAAACGATTCGAGTTTCTTTACAAAAACAGGAAAGGTAAAGATCCCCGAGGACAGAGCCCTGGTGTACACCTACAACGTCATGAACTTTGTAGAACTGGCCATTCAATATAATGCTGCTTAAATACTACCGAATTTCTTAAAATGCTTAAATGCTAATGCAGGCATCATTAAATAACGTGTATTCTTTTTATTTTATTTCATTTTTTTTGTATGTGTGTGTGTGGGGGGGAGGGGGGGGGGCATTTTTATTACTTTTTGCGAATTTGTATTTGTTTACCCATCTTTTCTTTCTTTCAGACAATCGTGGAGGTCACTATTTTGATTGAAATGTTGACAGAGAAAAATTTAGTCATATGATCATTTTTATCAAGAAATGCTTGATAGCCTTCTCCCCAAATAATGATCCCAGCAAAAGCATCCAAAATGATATTTTTATTACCTTTTTCAAGCATTTGTTGAAAACGAGCGTCATGAATGTGAAAATACAATCACAACTAGTCGGACAGTTTTTCTTTCTTGATATGTCGCTAATGATTAGGTACAGTTGTCACTAGTCGGACAGTCGAATGAGACGAACGTGTGCGATTCAGGAGGCAATGTATTTGTTTACAGTAATGTTTCGATGGATTCAGCTATTGGATATCACAGGATAAAGATGTAGCGATTATTTTATGTTGGTTTAAACAAAAATAATGCCGTAATTCTAGTCTTTTTAGCCCGAATTGTCCGTGTCGATCGACAGAAGATAAAGCAAAACTGGTGATTATGCAGGAAAACTTGATTTTTACACAGAGATTGGGTGGTGATATGTCAAACTGACAATGCTACTGGTGAAGAACATCTAATTCTCTCCCCGATGTCGAAAACTGCATCTAAAAGAACAAATTCGATAAGGACTTACCTGCTTTTGACCGTTTCACCTCACAAGTTGTTTATGTTGCACTGATAATTTTAGGGTGTACAGTCAATTGTCGCTTCCGATTTGGTGACTGTCGCTGTGACAATGTCACTGTCCGAATTTACCTGTTGTCCAAATTTAGCTGACCTGTTCCTAATATATTTGAGACATTACATGATCTAGAGTCAGCTCATGAATCAGTAGTACCGATAAATAGTTCATTTCACAGCCTCTTAGTCTAGTTTTCAGAAGATGCATCTTTTCATAGCTGAACGACTTAAAATTAACTGCTTTGTTCTTTTCTGAATTAAAAGAATCTTACTTCAGCTTTTAAGATTCTTTAATAGAATTTCTTATTATCATATAACTATACATTGCCTCAAAACTCAAATTGTACTCAAACCGTGAAATTGAATCGGCATTGATTCAACGTCATGATATGGTTTCATTGTTGTATGCCCAATAGGAGCTTTGTACGAGGGCTATCTCAAAATGTCGTATACTACACATAAACCTGAGGAATTTAATAACATTTACAGGTAATAAAACAATAGGATATGAGATCAAGCTGACAAAAATTTAGTAAAATGTCTCTAAAATAAAGAACTGTTTTCAACATTTGAAATATAGGACAGCAGCGAACCAGGCGCACGGTCAAACGTCAGTAATGGCGCCGTTAAAACCAAAGCCACAGTACTTTCAATTATGATTATACTTTCTCGCAAGTTTTATTCTTCTGGTCTATAATTCGCATATCCGTGCAGTTCTTTTTAAGCTTTGTACAGCTGTAGTATATGTAAAGTTTTAAAGTTAACCCATCCAGCCATATAGTCCCAAGAAATGTAATCGAAATTTCGGTGGCTTAAGTCAGAATACTTGACCTAGTTGCTTTAGATTACAGGGAGAAAAGGTTATCAACAGTTATGGGATATTTTTTATTATTTCATTTCATTTTTACCTTTATTTTCTTTTTTTTTTCAGAGCATAACTTGCTGAATAATTGTGCAATAAAATATACTTTGTGTATATGTGGTGTGTCCAACACTCGGCTATGTAAATCAAAAACACAATCTAAGCATGTTTTCACCGCTTGTGCAGTCTCAGATGGGTCTGCACTATTGGCTCAGACTTTCTGTCTTAATATGTAAGAATTTTATGACAGTACTCTGCGATGCATGTTATTCTTCCGAGAACTTCAGAACACGTTCATGTAATCTCATACTACGGTTGGTCACTTACATCAAAATGTCTGATAAAAGGTGCATAAATGCCAGATAAGCCGATCTGATGCTAGTCATAGGAAGGTTGTTAATTATGGCTGCCATCGAAACCTCATTGTATGATCGGTCTTTCGGCATTACGTCACAGATAAAGGCATATTCCTCAAGAGGCATTTGAACAATGTTGTCATGTAGCTCATATTCCCAGCTTGTGAACGTTTTTTCTAGATATGTTTCCTTCAGTATAAGATAACTGTTGTTTATTTGCATTGGCAATTCGTTGAAACCAACTTCAATTGATGGTAAAATATCTATTATCTTAAATGGTCTAATCTCCTTTGCGAGACATGAGTGATTCGCCACTATTCCAACAAATTCCTTAAACACATCAGATCCACTTAGATCTAGCTCTTCTAACACGTCAATATCCGGACCGGGGTATTTCGGAACCTGTATCCTACTCTCACCATTGGCATCGATAGAAATGTTATAGACTGCTAGCTTAGAGGAAAATACAAAGTTGTTGTTAGGTTCGGTTTCTGTAACAGATTCTCCTTCGTTCAGATGTTTTACAAAGATACTCAATACATCCAATTCATAAGTGTCTTGAACATCCACTATGAGACGCACCACAAGATAATCAACATATGACTGTCCAGTCTTTTTCTTAAACTTAGGGTATATCTTAATTTCTTTAATAATTGCTCTATCCTTCTCTAGAAAATATGTAATGTAGTTTGCAATATATGTAAGATAGTGATTTTGTTTAAGCTGCGCCTTTTTAAATAAGTACCCTTTTACAGTCAGCTTTATACACATTGAGAAGCAATAGTCTTCGCCAAAATGAATTGAAGGTAGGCAGATGTTAAGATAAGAATTATAGAATCGGTCCTGGTGACATAATATTTTCCTGCACTGCCTCTGAAATAAAACAAATATATTAAAATAGCAAACAAATTTGATCACGAGATATTAAACCAGCTATTAGGCAATATCATTTCCAGCCTAACCTAGGCTATTTGCTTCTGCCTATAGGTCCAAGTTCATAGGACTCTATGTAATTACAGCTTTATATTACTTAGTGAGCTTAAATGCCGTTTAAGACATTTGTGTGGTTTTATAGCTTAGTGAGCTTAAATGCCGTGTTAGACATTTGTGTGGTTTTAGATATATATTTTCATAACAAATAAATACGTTTTGGCAGCATTACAATATTGTTATGTTACCTTTTTAGAGTGCCTTTAACCTAATTATGCCCCCGACATACGAAGTATGTCAGGGGGTATATAGTTTTTGTCATTCCGTTCGTTTGTCCATTTGTTCGTTAGTCCGTTCGTTCGTTTGTTTGTTCGTTCGTCCGTCCGTTCGTTAACTTTACGTCAAAGTTTTGCGTTAAACCTTTTTTGGGTTGCTCTTATCTCTGTAACTACACATCAGATTCTTTTCATATTTTGTTCATGATGTCTCTATAGCATTACCTTTGATGTGAACTAGCTAAGCCCCTGGGTCACGTCCCAGGGTGGGACCAGGGGTCAATAATTAGGACTTATGCATTTTCATTATGTCAGAGTTTTGCGTTAAACCTTTTTGATTGCTCATATCTATGTAATTTTATTGAAGATTTCTTCCATATTTGGTTCATGATATCTCTACATCATTGCTTTCGTTATGGACTACCTAAGCTGCAGGGTCAGGCTCATGGGTGGGGCCAAGGGTCAATAACTAGGATTTAGCCATATGCTGTAGTTTTTGGCGTATAGTTCATATATATTTCAGTGGAGCCTAATGATACATGACTAGGTTTATTTCATACTGGTTTACATCATATGGATGCTGCTGCTGCTGTCCTAAGGTCAAGGTCACAGACTTAGAATTTTGTATATGTATGACATTTGCATTGAAGTTGTGTGTTAAAGTATGCTTTCATTAGGCGGTGGCACTGGTCGGGGGTAAACGTGAGCCCTTGCTCACTTGCTCTAGTTATTTGTCAATTTAACCTAATTATTTGTCAATTTAAATCGTACATGTTTTTGAGCATCTATTATGTCATTTCTCTGGCAATAGAATATTCCACCATGATTTAGGTCTTCAGGTAGCTATTCTTTACTGGTAGGTTTGTATTGGTAAAGGCAAATAACGCTTAGTCTTTCAATTGTATTGTCCGACTTCTGATTTAATTGTTAACTTGGTGATAAATTGGTGTAAACGGTACACTGAACAAAATTTGTGATTAATTATTTTTTCCATATAATTAATCCTCCTGCAAGCAAATTTATCTGGGTACAAATTAGGAAGAATAAATGCAAATATCGATAATATTAAAAAACAAGAGCTTCGCAAGCGACGCATAATACGCCCGTTTCAGTGTCATGAAGAAGTAACAGAATGAACAAGATTGTTTATAGAAGGATGGACAGGCACACAAAGAAGGGCAAACACTCTGTAATTAATGACTGCAATCTAACATATCAAATACTTTAAGTATACCCAAAATTAGCTTCCAGGGTGTACGTGTAGCAGCTCAGAAGTTGAGAAATGCCAAAGTCAAACAAAGGAGATAATTCATAAACGAAGTAAACTAAAGTACCATTCTTTGACATAATACATTCCCTTGACAATATACACATCACCATAAAGTTGTGTTATAGTATTTCCAACGATTAAGGGCTTGCAGAGTAAAACGAAAATTGATGCAAGGGAGATAATTCAGAAGTAAGCCAGAGTTGTTGTTCATGCTCATGATACATTGCCCCATTATTATACACATTCCTACAAAGTTTCATTGAAATATTTCAAAGGGTTAAGGGATTATGGAGTGAATGGGGAAATGGGGCTAGCCTAAAAAACTAATCAAAGGGAGGTTTCACCAAAATTAAATAAGGAAAAAACACCATTCTAATATGTTACACACCCTCTTGTGATCATGCACATTGCTATTTAGTTTCATCAAGATATTTCAAATGGTTACTAAGTAATTGAATGCACAAGATTAGTATACACAAAAATAACCTAAAATCAAATTAAAGGGATGCAACACCGAAACGAGGAAAAGGATGGTTACCATTGTTATACGCGACACATCGTCAGACCCTTATACACATTGCTATGAAGTTTCATTAAGATATCCCAAATGGTTACTTAGTTATGGTGCGCACAAGACTAGTAGGGTAAAAAATAATCGAAAGGGCATAACTTAGAAAATAAAAAAGGGGGAGCAACCATTACTGTACATGACACTTCGCCCAATCCTAATATATATGCCTACAAAATTTCAAGAAGATTTCTCAAACGGTTATTGAGATATGGTGCGCACAAGAATGTTGACAGATGGATGGACGGACAGGCGGACAGCGCCATGCCTTAATACGTCCGTTTTTTTCAACACGGGCGTATAAAAATGGATAAGCCGATTTGTCTACAAAACGGCAAACTTTCACGCCAATTTGTCAGCGTAATTTCACAGTTAATGAATTTGATGCAATCGAAGTTTATTCTTGTTTCTCTTTTTAAAATATTTTTTGTGTGTGTGAAAAAGGCGTGTCCTCCTTTCGATTGCGACTTTAGGAAAAATGAGAAAATGACAAAGTAGAACAGTACGATTAAGTAGAAAAGTCAGATTTTTTTTACACATTAAAGGTGTAAGCATGCCCCACTCATGGAACTGTGGGAAGGAAAGCAGATGGTTTCGGGAAGAAATAAATTCCGGAGGCAAAACATAATGCTCGGGACCTGTCACCAAATTCAGGTACCAATTTTCGTCAGCGAAGTATTGGTACTTAACTTGCAATTAGCGAACAGAAATTTAGACCACAAGCACAAGACTTTGAAAAAGCACAGAAGTATTTTACGTATTTTTTTTTACATAAGGCCGTGTCAGCGATTACTAACTAGGACCAATGTGTTGCTGGGTCAACAAAAATATAAAAATAATGGGATTTGAAATGCCTACGTACACAAAAATTAAATTCTTCTTGACATCGCTTAACTGGCCTCGGATCTTAAATGCTTGATGATTATGGTTTTAAACATTCACTTTTGCCCCCTTTATTTAATGACGTACATCTAGTTTGCGCAAAAGAGTATACCCATACCAGGGTATATCCATACCAGAAGGCACCATATTGAGCAAAGAGTATATCCCTACCAGAAGGCACTACCGAAAGTTTATCCATATCCATGAGAAACTAAATTCATGTCCCATTTTGAAAATAAGTATATTCCGTATATTAAGTATAAAAGTGAAATAGGATAAATTAAAAAAAAAATAAAAAAAAGCCGCAATTGTCGGAAATTCGGAAATATCCTACAGCAATTTTCTAATATAGAGACAACTAATTCAATTGATTTTAAATAATGTCCTTACATAAGGATGAGGAATACAAATTTGTACATTTGAATCAAGCAGTTCATCACTCTAGATAAAATTTGGCATGTATGACATGGTACATGTAACAGTACTTTGTTCCTCTTTAGAAATGCGTTTTTAGTGAGCAAATCAGAACTGGCTAGAAACTACGGAAGCCCGGAAGTGATATTTCCTTTCCGATATTTATCAGAAAAGAAATTGAAACAAGAGAATTAGAACGGAAATCAAAACAACAAAATTGTCGTTAACCGGCTTATTTTATCGTTTAAACGACATAATATGCCGTTTAAACGATATAGAATAGAATGGAAATTAAAACAAGAAAGCCAGAAATGAAATTAACTCAAGAGAAACAGAACAGAAATTCAAACAAAATATGTCGTTTAAACGACTTATTATCTACTTTCCGGCATTCCGATAATTATGAGAAAAAAATCGAAACAAGACTATTAGAACGGAAATTAAAACAACAAGTATCTCGTTTAAACGACTTAATAAGTCGTTCAAACGAGATATTTGTTGTTTTTATTTCCGTTCTAATTTCATACGTCGTTGAAACGATATAACTAGTCGTTTAAACGAGATACATGTATCTGTTTTTTTTTTTTTTTATTTCCGTTCTAATTTTCTTGTTTCAATTTCTATTCTGATAAATATTGGAAAGGAAAGAAGATAGAAAGTCATTTTAACGATATTTTTTGTTTCACTTTTTTTTCTGTTTTTCTTGATATAATTTCCACTCTGTTTTTTTTTTTTTTTTTTTTTTTTTTTAATTTCTATTCTATTTTATATCGTTCTGACAAATATCGGAAAGGAAATTTCCTTTCAGGGGTTCCGTAAGAAACAAACAAGCTTTTCTGATTTTGTTGTTATTCTACACATTTGTGTAATGGAAGACAGTGCATGGGTATTTATACGGGACAATATTAATATACATAGTTTTATACTAGGCCCCGAGGTTATTACATGTTAATTTTTTTTCATACTCAACTCAGCTGAAATTTTACCTGCTAATAAATAGCAAATTACCGAAAAGTAAAGTTTTTTTTTTTGCTCAGTTGAGCGGAGTATGAAATTTTCTCTGCTTACGAATATGAAAATACCAACATAAGTTGGCATTTTCATATTTATACGCAGAGAAAATGTTATGCTCAGCTGAGTTGAGCATGAAAATGCTTTATAACCAGTTGCTGATAGCGACTTGCGCACGATGTTTCGCGATAAAATTATCGGACATTTTATTTTCCCGTGGATGATTAAAACAACCCAACTAAACAAACCAACGAAAAACAACATATAGTTACTTTGAATCTTTCGAGAGACCACTACATTGTTCAATCATTCCGCTGAAATTCGCAACCACATGCTTCACTGTTCGATTAAGGACCTCTTGCTCTTACTCGACCTTAGGTCAGATAGTCGTCCGGGAAAGATGTTTTTCTAAGAAAAGTTGTTTTGGAAATGCGGTCAGCCGGCCCTACGCCATATTTCAGCAAAGGGTGATATCGCAACTTAATGCTAGGAAAGTTGCTAGAACTAATGCTGATCGTCAGACATTCTTGTAAAAAGGCAGTCAAAGTGTTGGCATTACATCTCATTTAAATAGTTTGCAGCGGACAAACATGGCTGTCGTTTCCAAACTGAAAATTTGATAAAGTTTACATACTAATCTGGACGAAAAATATATTGTGTTGTCCCTTTTTCAATAAGTTCTGAATATTAATATCAAAACTGAACTGCATTATTAAAAGCAAGTAACAGTTCAAATTTTCATCAAACGCTCGCAATGCTATCAGCCTGTATATTTACAATAACTATCAAATTAACCAAACCAGGGGCCGTATTCATAAAGCCACTTAAGTCGTTGCTATGCAGTTGCTAAGGCTAAATATCTATAAAGGAGATGTCCTACAACGGGAATCTCCTTCAAAACAATTTAGCCTTAGCAACAGCAAAGCAACCACTGAAGTCGTTTTATGAATACGGCCCCTGAAACTTAAGCAAGTGTAACGTTCAATTACTTTTGTTAAAGAAACATTAGTTGACGGCTTACCAATTTTAGGTCCAAAAATTGTGTTTCTGTATCACATCCTAACGAGTCATCAGTTTTCAGCTTATTGATAATCTCAAGGTCATAAGTGAACTTATATACAGGGCTTATAAGCGGCGAATCTTCATTTGGGTCACTGCACTGCATGTTATCTAGTTGTGCTGGATCTTCTGTGTTACAAACATAACAAAAGTAGTTTTTATACGTTAAATTAAAAGGGTCTGTGAGCGAGTTGCAGGCAAGATCTGTGATGCTATCATACGTAGGCCAAAGTCCAGTTTCATTGCATTCAGATATTAAAGCAGAGATTAAAGCCGTTGGCATAGCACACTTTTGTGCATGCATATAATATGCCTTTTTGTAGAAAATGTTGCACTTTTTCTTTCTGACTGTTGTCAGCAAGCTGTCTTCAGTAACAGATACATCCTCAGAACAGAACACGTTTAATTTCCAATTTTCCAAAGACAAGTAGCCAATTCCATTACAATAAGCACAGTATCTGTTCCTATAATGAAATACTCCGTCAGTCACTGGTACTTCCGTTTCAAGACTACTTTCAAAATCAGGTTCTTCACAGAGCTTAGTAACCCTTTCACTTTTATAGACACTATCTGCAGCACACTTGGTAACCATCCACACTTGTTCAACGTCAGGACTCTTTATATATTGTGTCTCCTCTTGTACTGTTATCAATTGTGGTAATACACAACTGAACCTAAAATCAAACACATGACCTCAAAACTTCATGATGTGATCAGATTTCGTTAGCAAGGCAGTTCTATATGGCAGTCTTTTGTCACGGGTGAAATCGATGATAAGGACATCTTTTCTCTGGCAATATCTACCAAAACGTTACCAGAACTATTATGACCAGGGCTTGTATGTCAGACTATTTGAATTCTCAAAAGAGTTAAAACGGAGAAAAATAGAAGTATTTGAAAGGAGATCTAAGTATAGAAAATAGGTGTCGACTTATCTTAAGGTTCCTATTTCGCCTCAGTAAAAATATGCATGCAAACGCATTTATTATGAGTATAGCTGAGTCAGGATCGAAAAGCTGATCATCAAAGGACTCTTGGGCTGGGGAATGGACCTGACCATGCCGTCCCAATGTGATTGTTTACAAATTTTCGGTTATATGGTCCATTATACGTCAGCTGTACACAGAAATTGTCAGAAGACAATACAGCGCAACTTATGGAAGCCTGACTTTAACAAGAGTCAATTTAATATATAGAAAACTGGCACAGTGAAATGAGATCAACAATAGTGTCAGTATAAACAGTTATCCTAAGAATTTTTCAAACGCCTAAAATATTGCAAGAGATATGACAATGTCACTAAAGTACAAAATATAAGTCACAGTCTCCTAGAAGTAACGCGAGGGCTGTCACTGAATCTGAATGCACTATGAAAACCAAGTATAGTACAAGCCCATGAAATAGTGATAGATATGTTGGCTTAAAACACTTGACCATAAAATATAGGTCACACTGATCAAAATTTGTATAATGTTAACAACAGTGTCAGCTCAAACCATTAACCCAAGTGTAATGTAAATCCATGAAATAATGTTATCACTGACCTACAATTAGTAAATGTCACTCACAATGTCAGCCAAAACCTCCAATCTAAATACACGTATACTGCAAATATGTTACATTGTTAGAAATATGATGCAAAATCACTGGACCCTAACATTTAGGTTATACTGACCTACAACAAGGAGGAGGCCACACATAGTGTCCTCCCAAAGCATTTATCCAAGTAAAATGCAAAGCCATGAAATAGTGTTAAAGATATGAGCTAAAATCATTGGACCATGAAAAATAGGTCACACTGACATTCAGATAGTTTGAGGTTACTCATTGAATCAGCCCAAACGATTAACCCAATCATGAGAGAAATCCATACGATAGCAAGATAATTCTGAGTGATTCTGAGATAATAAGTCAGAATCACTTGACTATGAAATATAGGTCTTACGGACCAACAACTAGTATGAGGTCACTCACGGTGTTACCCCATGCTATTAACTCAGGTTTCAGGAGAATTCATGAAAAAGTGTTAGAATTATGAGGCAAACTCACTGGATATTAAATATAGGTCACTGACTTTCATCTATTATTGTAAATTCAAACATCGGGTCATACTGAAGCATTATCCCAAGAATCATGGTCAATCAGCAAATAGTCTTCAAGTTATAAGGATAACCAGAGGACCAATGGAGGACACCAGATGACACCTTCTGTCAACAGACACAATTTGTCATTTCGCTCATTTGTTACAAATTTGACACCAGTAACTTAAAAGGTGTGCATATTTTAATTTTAAAATCTCAGTGACCTTGAGCAAAGTTTAAAAAATGACCTTGACCTTTGATGCCCTTATGTCTTCATGTATTCATTTAGTTAACCATATTTTCCAATTATTATATCTAGGCTTAAAAAAAATTCCATGAAATCAACTGTTAAAGCATTTTCCCATATAAAAGCATAACATACCAAAGTTGACCTTGCCATATATTAGGTCAAGGCCAATGCACCATCATGATTGTACAAACTATGATGGGCCCAAGTTCTACCATGCCACGAGGTCATTGTGCGTTTGATTCAGGATAAGAAGCTTTTTGAAGGAGTTATACCATATATTGGCATGGCGTCCATCATGGTCATGTGACCATGACCAGCTCAACATACTTTGGTTCTTTTAATCCAGTAAAGCTCCATATGAAATATAGCTTCAAACAGCCCAGTGGCTTCAGAGAAGATGTTTGAAAATGTTGACAGGCAACAGAATCACAGTGACCTGAAACAAAGGCCAAAGAATGACCTTGACCTTTAACAACATAATATCTTCATAGGCTCACTTAGTTAACCATAAATGCCAAATATCATAGCTTAGACTTGAATGGTTTCTGAGAAATCCACTGTTTAAGCATTTTCTAAGGCATCAAAATTGACCTTGCCATAAATTAGGTCACACTCAATGCACAGTCCTGATTTGTATAAATAATGATGGGCCCAAGTTCCAAATGCTACATACCAAGTTTCAAGGTCATGGGCCTTTTGGTTCTGGAGAAAAAGATTTTTGAACGGGTTTTACCATATATGGACGTGGCGGCCATCTTGGTTATGTGACCCAGGTCCCAGGAACCAACTTTCGTTCCCCCATCCCACTAAGACTCCATATGAAATTTGGCTTCAATCGGCGAAGTGGTTTCAGAAGGGCAGATGTTTGAAAATCTTGACGACGGATGGACAGATCAAATGACCTTGGCCTTTAGTGACATAATATCTTCATTGTTCATTTAGATGACCATGTATACCAATAGTTTCTGAGAAATCCACTGTTTAAGCGTTTTCCCATATAAAAGCCTAACGTATTAAGTTGTCCATGTCATAAATTAGGTCAAGGTCATCGCAAGGTCATCATTTGTATAAACTATAATGGGCTCGCATGCCCAATGTTTCATACCAAGTTTCAAGGTCATGGGCCATCTGGTTATGGAGAAGAAGATTTTTGAAGGGTTTTTACCATATATGGGCATGGCGGCCATCTTGGTCATGTGACCCAGACACCGAATATAAACTTTTATTCCCCTATCCCACTGAGACTCCATATGAAATTAGGCTTCAATTGGCCCAGAGGTTTCTGAGGAGAAGATGTTTCAAAATCTTGACGACGGACGGGCTGACAGGATGACTTTGACCTTTAGTGACAATATGTCTTCAGCTGTTCATTTAGTTGACCATAAATACCAAATATTGTACCTTAGACTAAAATAGTTTCTGAGAAATCCACTGTTTAAGCGTTTTCCCATATAAAAGCCTAAGGTACCGAAGTTGACCGGGTCATAAATTAGGTCAAGGTTATCGCAAGGTCATCATTTGTATAAACTATGTCGGGCCCGCATGCTCAATGCTACATACCAAGTTTCAAGGTCATAGGCCTTTTGGTTCTGGAGAAAAAGATTTTTGAAGGGTTTTTATCATATATGGGCATGGCGGCCATCTTGGTCATTGGACCCAGACTTCGGGCACAAACTTTTGTTCCCCCATCCCATTGAGACTCCATATAAAATTTGGCTTTAATCGGCCCAGTGGTTTCAGAGGAGAAGATGTTTGAATATCTTGACGACGGACGAATCTAATGACCTTGACCTTTAGTGACATAATATCTTCATTTGTTTATTTAGATGACCGTGTATACCAAGTATTGTACTTTACACTTAAATAGTTTCTCAGAAATCTGCTGTTTAAGCGTTTTCCCATATAAAAGCCCAACGTTCCAAAGTTGACCATGTCATAAATTAGGTCAAGTTCATCGCAAGGTCATCATTTGTATAAACTATAATGGGTTTGCATGCCCAATGCTACATACCAAGTTTCAAGGTCATAGGCCTTTTGGTTCTGGAGATGAAGATTTTTGAAGGTTTTTTTACCATATATGGGCGTGGCAGCCATCTTGGTCATGTGACCCAGACCCCGGGCACAAACTTTTGTTCCCCCATCCCACTGAGACTCCATATGAAATTTGGCTTTAATCGGCCCATTGGTTTCAGAGGAGAAGATGTTCAAAATCTCAATCGACAGATGGACGGACCGAATGACCTTGACCTTTAGTGACATAATATCTTCATTTGTTCATTCATAGATTAAAATAATTTCTAAGAAATCCACTGTTTAAGCGTTTTTCCATATAAAGGCCTAACGTACCAAAGTTGACCATGTCATAAATTAGGTCAAGGTCATCGCAAGGTCATCATTTGTATAAACTATGATGGGCCCGCATGCCCGATGCTACATACCAAGTTTCAAGGTCACAGGCCTTTTGGTTCTGGAGAAGATTTTGAAGGGCTTTTACCATATATGGGCGTGGCAGCCATCTTGGTCATGTGACCCAGATACCCGAACAAATTTTCGTTCCCCCAAACTATGAAGGCTCCATATAAAATTTGGCTTTAATCGGCCCAGCGGTTTCAGAGAAGAAGACCTTTTAAAATGGTGGACGGACGGACGGACGACGGACGGACTACGGAGGCCTGCCTATACTATAAGCTCACCTTTGAGCCTTCGGCTCAGGTGAGCTAAAAACTGGACTACGAAATAAAGGTCTCTGTAACCTACTTTTATTTTGAGGTTAAACATCTCATCACACTGGCCTATTATCCTAAGGCATCATGCCCAATAATTAAACAGTCGTGAAGATATAAAGCAAAATCTCTGGCCTATGAAATAGCTCATAGCCCGATATACATTACTGCCTTCAGTAGATCTTCTCCAGATATTCCTGTGTAACAGGTTTAAAGACTTAATCGCGCTTTGGGTTACACAGAAACTGCGCTAAACGCAACAGGTGAATATTATTTTCCATTTTATATGCTCCGTAAAAAATATAGATCATGGCGGAATATGCATCACCGCATTCAGTAGACCATTCCAAGATGTACCTTTAGAGCAACTTGGAAGACTCTATCCCTTTTGATTCCCTTGAAACTATACTAAAAGCAACAGGTGAATTTATTTCCATATTCAATGATATGTGCAATATAGGTCGTAGCCTCACATACATCACTGCATGCAGTCGGTCTTTTACAGATGTAACTACAGAGCAAGATTGAAGACTCTTTCTCTTTTGGTTTCTTAGAAACTGAGCTAAAGGTGATAGGTTAATACTTCTTGTTCTATTTTCAATGATTTGTGAAATATAGGTCATTGCCCAATTTACATCAGTTTTCAGTAAACCTTCCCCAGCTAAACGCAACATGATAATATTTTGCTAACGCGCACTTGTACTTTCATGCGCACGCGGACGCACGCGAAGGGTACTGCATAAGCAGGCTTCTCTTCGCAAATATGCTCTTAAACTTGAAACGTGGAAACAGACTCGCGCACTTAATCTAACTGAATAACATCTCAGGGATCGCTAGCTGTCGCTATACGACAGATGCCGACGAATCCGAAGAAAGGTTGTTACACAGACATAGGCCCCCAAAATTACAGTGTAATCAGGTTCTCGTGAGTAGAAAGAATCATTTGCCTCTTTGTATACACCCGCCATGTCTTTGTTTCTGATGGAAAAGTCTATAAATTATTCACGTGGAGTGACCAGCTAACTAAATGCTTTGAGTAAGGTGAGGGTCTGGATCCAGTGAGATTGGCTTAAGCCCCCCTCCGCCCCCACCTCCTCCTATCCCGCACCCCCAAATTAATTACTAATAGTTCCAAGGCGGCACTTCTGTTATGGTTCCTTTCTGGTACTTGGTCTGGTTGTCTATGTCGGTGCTCACGTTCACCAGTTGTGCAAGTGGTGTTTTAGCTTTAAAAACCGTATACAAGGTAATTTTCGCGGCGTTCCTTTTTCGCGGTTTTTCGCGGTCACTTAGAAACCGCGAATATTAAAATCGCGAATAATTTCCAGTTATTTACAAAGTGTCTTCTGTGGACACAGTGTTCATATATTTTGTTTCTGTTTGCTTCGGTAGTTGCTGGAATTTTTCACTTGAGCCAGTTCTTTCATAAACCTGCGGCGGCCCTGCCGCAGGTTAATGAACGAACTGACTCAAGTGAAAAAGAAATAGATTTGCTTTTCGCGCATGTTGCTAACCGCGAAAATTAAAAATCGCGAAAATTAATATTAATGTTTTGGACCCTTAACCGCGAAAATTTGAACCCGCAAAAATTACCGCGTATGCGGTATCTGAATGACCACCTGTCTCGGAAAGAGCTGTGAATTCAGTTTCCACTAGTATATATATATTTTTTTTTCCTTTCGTTTTTGAGTGCGGACTAGGAGATATGACTGTATTAGTTCCTGATCGCTTCCATATAGTTTAACTATGAGTGACAGGTATGTTGATGTTGACAGGTCATTATGTCCCCCGTCCAAAGGTAAGTGGTGTGTAAGTGGGGATATATTGTTTTCAGCGCGGATCCCGGGCGTCGGCATATGCACCTGAAATAATTTCTTGTATGCATAATATATCTTAACCCAATGGATGGAATTGCAACAAACGTGTATGTCAATGTCACAGGAGGACTTACATACGTGAAAGTTTCACAAAAAGATTATACCTCTTCAGATTTTAGCTTGATTCCCACCAAATATCCACAAATATGCCTTTGGGATAATTAGTTTTGGTGACCTTGTCCCCATTTTCCTTATCAAAAGCCAACTTACAAATGTTATATTTTTGTTTATTTACTTTTTTTATTATATTTTATTTTACTTTTATTTTCATTTTTTTTTTTTTTTTGTAAAAATGAAATATTTTTCAACCAGTGGATGGATATTCATTAGACTTGCATCCTTAAATATTATTGTGACAGGTTTAATTTTTGCCAGAAATGAAACTCAGCGTATGTGGGACTCCAACTTTTTTTTTTATTATTATTATCTATTTGCAACTACGCGTGTACTTCAAACTAGTACAGGCTGTCTGCAATAAATTCTATATTCAATATTCAAATTAGACAGGTTTTGACCAATTATTCTAGTACACTCTCTTAAATTAATACAGTTCTGCCTAATTTTAATCGACTTACATACAAAGAGGTGTAAGTAATTTTCAACAAAAAAAACAACAACAAAAAACACAAAAAACACTGAATTGTTTTCAGTTAGAAACTCTCACTAGAAAGGTTCTGAAAATTTGTGTATATATTCCTTAAATTTAACTTGCTTTCACATGAGCCAATATCAGTCTGAAACTTGATTCAGTTACAGATACACTCATAATATTTGATAACATTTAGATGATGATAAGGCTTGATAAATAATCTTATTCTAAAGCAAAGATGACATTTTCGAGAGACGTTATCTAACTTTTCTAACTCGGCGTACACTGGCGCAACTAACATTTATAGACGTACACGACAGAGCGGATAGGAGAGTAAGTGAAATTTACCTGCTCGATTCTGATGATTTCTTTGCATCCTCAAAGCTTTGGTAGACAGCTGGGCAGCATGACCCCCTTTTGGCACAATCTAGATCACAGTCACAAAACCCACAACATGTGTGATTAGATGAATGGTGTCCAGTGGCGTTTCTATAGGTGTAGTTTTTGCAAACTGGATCAACTGGCAAACACAGCTGCAGGTACTTTTCAAAGGCATAGGGAAAGGATTGCGCATTTGTAAGAGAAATCATAATCCACTGGCAAATTATATGGCGCAACATCATGTTAACATCTGCAAATATTAACATACTGAGGGAAATAAATTTAGCATTTTTTCTACAAATCAGCGTATAATTCAGACTTATTTAGAAATTGGAAAATTGTGTTGCTTCCGCTGTGTAAGGTTATCATTTTGTATACCAGAAACCCTAAAATTTAGATCGAATGCTTATGGATAGATTAGAATAGCGTCGCATTTGTACCCAAGGGTTTAACCAAAACAATGCCATAAAACCTCAATGAAATTCATCTTGTTCAGGCGATGTTTCATCGTCAAACCTTAAACCAGAGCCAATTTGCGGGCTTTCAGACATTTGTGAACAAGGATACAGTGCTGTGTGTTAGAAGGTTGTCACCATATTAAACGTAAATGTGCTTATGACACAGTCAAAACTGGCATTCACAAAGCATTTGAGACAGAGCAAAAGTCACCGTTAACGAATTGTTCCCGAATCTTGGACCAAACTGCAATGGCGTGGTCTCTAAATGACCAGAACACTTTCAAGCAATTTGTTGCGGTAAATTGGCGCTATTTCCTCGGAATTAACCACACCAGGTGCGACAGTTACGTCATTTTGACGTCAGGTTTTAGAACCATCAAATATTATGTTGTCAACAGCAATACTGAATTTTAAGTTTCTCTTCTCTAAGTTCGCACAAGGGTTATTGCATATCCACAGATTTTGTTAATTTCTGCCATAACGTAAACTTGACGCATCCGTTCAAATATTGTAAGGTTCTGGTCGGTGCGTTAAAACAAATGGATTACTTCGGGTAATTTTTTTTACGCGAAAGTTTTCTCCATGGTGACAGTAATAAAGCGCGTACAGAATCGAATCAAAACGTTAATTGATAATGGTTAAAATGGCGTTCGAATTTTTCGGCAAGTTAACGTCAAACTAACGTGCCCCATCGCCGGCTTTTATTTTCAAAATCATTTACGGTTTTCTTGTTTAAGGACCCAATTAGAACCTTTCAAAAGCATTTTGTCAATTTTCTTTGTTTTATTGTCCGTCAGCTCGTGCTATGAGCGAATTCATTTAGAGTGACGTCAAACGTGAGTTAAGTCACTTTTTCGTTCAAGTTTGATGTAATCGCAGTCTCCTAACTTAAACTAACTATATGCGATCAAAAACCTAGGAATACTATTCCTAAAGAAAATTTCACAACCCTTTGATAAACTTGCTAAATTTATTTCTCTCAGTATATTATGCTCACACGCTTATGATGTCAGAATCCAGCTTAACCAAAAACGCCTACTGCAGAACTGAGTTTCCATGTTGTGTTATTGTTTAACGTCCACGGTAAACAGCTACGGTCATGTCCGGACGGTCAGTTAACGTAACCACACTATTCATGGGCAGGCTAAGACCTCTTAAGCGGTAAACCAGTACTAAGTGCACTTACTTTCGCCAGTAACTGACAACTGCCCGTCTTGAATCAGCGGAAGGGGAAATGAAAGTAAGTGGCCGGACCGGGTATCGAACCCTGGGCCTCTGGATTATGTCAGACGCGTACCGACTGCGCTACGCGGCCCGGCACACTTAGTTTCTATTACGCACAAAACACGCTCACAGTATACAACGAAAGCTAACTGCAAAGGACCTGCGACAAGAGAATATCATCAACAAAGTGGCATGTGCTAGCAGCAAAGCCTCAGATCAGTCTGAGTATCCGGCCAGTCTGATCAGAGTCTTGGCTGTCCGCATGGAGCTAGCGCAGACCCTTGGCTACCCTTTAAGGTATTTTAAATGTCAATATGATCAGGTGGCTAAAATATACGATGCTATGTATTTTAGGTATAACAAGAATAATATGCAGTATTGTTCTGAATTACAGAAATAATCATAAGATATGCATATGATAGTTTATTTATTTTTTCTTGTTGAATAAAAAATAAACATTTACTAAATAAGTCATATACTAACTTGAACTTGGCCAAATTTGGGAAGCATTTTCCTTCATCAGAAATATAACTATTTTGCACCAATATATAGCATGATCTATGAACTAAAGCAGCCGAAATGTATTTTTTTTTTTTTTTTTTTTTTTTTTTTTTTTTCATTTAAATGTCATTAAAAACTAATTATAATGGTTTAAAAGCCAAACCCAACGTGTTTATACAACACACAGTGGCACAGAAAATGTAGCTTTGACATGTATAATTGTGTGTGTTGTAAAAAAAAGTTGATCAGACGGATGCCCAGGCTGATATGAGTCTTCGTTGGGCACACATGCTTCCTTGTTGGCTTTGTCATGGGCGGCTCAAATAGAGGTGTACACCATACATCTTAAACAGCCCGATTAGTTTTTTGAGATGTGTTGCACTTCCGTTTCTATTTTCTCTTTATATTAAGGGAGGGGGAGGGGGTGGGGAATTACACGGCAACACATTGTGCATGACACATGTTTCTTGCACCCATTTAAATCATGTTTAGATGATTAGACATACTGCATGCAACATATTTGTGTCACGAACAATACGCGTTTGAGGCGTGTACAAGTGTTACATGGCCAACCTGGTGAAAACCCCATATTTAAGTACTCCTAAACCATCAAATGGAGTACATCTGTATAGATGGCCAACACAGGAGAAACGGAGTGTAAAAAGGGGAATGTAACCCTGATTTTACGCAAACAGAACGTGGCTTTCTGTCTTGTGCGCCGCGCAAGGCTCGAACCCACAGCAGTGGGAGGCATAGTGTTTAATGGTCAGTGCTCTTATTCGATAGGTCATAAATGGAATTTGAAGATTCTGTTACAGAACATACATGTAAGCAAGATTTAAGCCGCAACACGACAAATCCAACAAAAGGGCATGTGTGCCCAGCTAAGTCTTGGATCAGCCTCGGCACCCATCCAGTCTAACCAGAGTCCTCGCAGTTGGAAGGGCGGTAGCTGATCAGACTCTTCGCTGTGCGCTTAAAGGTGGCTAAGGGTCTAATGGGCGAATGCCCAGGCTGATCTGACTCTTAGCTGGGCGCACATTCCACTTTGCTGGTTTAGTCGTGTCGCAGCTCATGTATTCTTAGAGGAGCGAATTCTTGCCTTCAAGATATGACCTCGACTAGGAGAGGAGGCGAAAAAAATGACTGAATTACTTCTCCTGAAATTGTACCATTGTTTTCCTAAATATGCATTTGTACCCATTTCTTTTGTCCTCCCTTTTTGTAAGGAGCCTACTAATAGAAATGAAAATGCTTTTCAGCAAATCCTGTCCTTAATCCCCCTTGGAAAAATGGAACAAGAAATGTTCATGCATTCATCATAAGCTTCTATTAACTACTTAAATGCTGTTGTTTTGTGTGGTTGTCTACATAGTCTTAACTCATTTATGCCTATTTCCTCATAAAAAGGACATTGGCAAACAGCACGGACCCTGCTCAGGCACCGCATAAAACACGGCGTCTCATTCGGGTCTACACTATTCGCATGATACAAATTAACATATATCCTTAAAATAAAATGTTATTTATCAAAATAAACGAAACCAGACACCCTTAAATAACTAATAAAGTCAACTTGTAATAAATGGGTTAAAACAGAAGCACATGTAGCATATGGAATCAAACACTATTTCTTATGTCTCTTAGAGGTTGTGCAATGCACAATAGCCACCATAATTGTAGAGAGGTTTGCGTTGATGATATTTGCACAAACCTAAGGCACATCACTTAAATGTTGGCATACCTTCTCAGGGATGGCTATTCTTAAGGAAAATAATTGGCTCTCGTAATGAACAAATTATTTTATTTAAGAGTAACCTATTCACATGTCTAGTAAGCAAATAGTATTCTCTTAAAGGCATAAATACTTTGTTGCCAGTCACCGAGTCAGAGTTTTTGGATGTTATTTTTTCCGGGGTAGATCTATATAAAAAAGATTTTATTAATACATTTCTTGAATGATTTTGTTTCTTTGTATGTAATCTTTATACTTCAGCATATTATTTTGATGGAGCATGTTAATATCATATGACTACTTTCCTTCTTTTTTTTTAAACTGATATCTGGCAGGCACAGCATTGTATCATATAACTTCTATCATATGACTACGTTCCTTCTTTCTTTTAAACTGATATCTAGTAGGCGCAGCATTGTATGCTTTCCACTGAAGGAATTAGCCGGGCCGCGTAGCACCGTCAGCAGCACGTCCGACACATGAGCCGGAGGACCCGGGTTCGATTCCCGATCCGGCATTTTTACCTTTGTGGATATTGATTCTTTCCCTTCCGCTGATTCAATATCAGTTGTAAGTTACTGGCGAAAGTATGTGCCTTTAGTGCTTGAAATAGCGAATGAGGTCTATCCTGTCCAGGAATAGTATGGTTAGGTTAACTAACCATGACCATATGAGGCGCCGTTTTACTAAACAAGAGCTGTCACCTGACAGCATAGCTCGCCTGAATTGGTGCTTGCCCATCACTCAGCCGCTATGGTGGTGTAGACTGCTATGCATAAAACTTCATGCAAGCATGTCCATAATGAAAACACATTTATAAACAAAAGCTATCTCAGATATAAGTCTTGAAATAAAATTAGAATAAAAAATGAAATGAAATTTCAAAGTCCATGAGCTTGAGGTAAAAAAAAACTGACGGGTGGGGGGGCTATGTGGACTGCTATGCATAAAACGTCATGCTAATGAAAACACAAAAGCTATCTCAGAAATAAGTCTTAAAATAAAATTAAAATAAAAAAAATGAAATGAAATTTCAAAGTCCATGGGGGGGGGGGGGGGGGGGGGGGCTAGTATGTATCAAAACCCTGAACCATTTTCTAACATCAGCCCAAGTATAAGTATCAATCAACTGAGTCCATCATCGTGGCACTGTGAAATTATGTCTTCATAAATATAAAACTTTAACCAAAATCTTTAAAACAAAATTCTAAGTCGATGACCTTGACTTCAAGGTCATCCAGTGGGGTAAGTATAAGGTGTTTTGTAAAAACTCAAAAAAGAGTCTAACATCAGTTCAAGTATAAATTAAATTTCTGCAAAGCATTATGAATCAGTATGCAATTACAAAACTTTAAAAAAGACAAAAATTTCCTAAGTCCCTGACCTTGACATCAAGATCATTGAGCGGGGTTGGGGTAGTACTCTGTAGATCTAACTACGGTGCAAATATAAAAAGAATTCATCTCTGGGTTCAGGAGATATGTGTCTTTAAAAAACTTTAACCAAAACATCCAATCAATAAAAAGACAATATTCTAAGTCCATGACCTTGACATCAAGGTCACAAAGGGGGGTGAGGGTAGTACCTTCGAAAACTTTAGACCAATATATAACTTTAGTGCAAGTATCAAAGGAATCCATCCATGGGTTCAGGAGATATTGGGCTTTATAAAACTTTAACCAAAACATCCAGTCCAAAAAAAACACCAATTTTCTAAGTCCATGACCTTGACATCAAGGTCACAGAGTGGGGTGGGGGTGGTACCCTGTTAAACCTTAGACCAATATCTAGCTACAGTGCAAGTATCAAAAGAATCCATCCATGGGTTAAGGAGATATAGGTCTTTAAAAAACTTTAACCAAAACATCCAATTCGAACGCGGACGCGGACGCGGACGCTGACGCGGACGCGGACGCTGACGCGGACGCGGACGCCGACGCCGTGGTGACAACAATAGCTCTTCCTGAACTTTCGTTCAGGCGAGCTAAAAATCCCTATTTTGTAATATCACAAATTCTATTTTGTGATTTCACAAAATCTTTTATGAAATCACAAAATAGAATTCGTGATATCACAAAATAGAATTTGTGATATCACAAAATAGTTTGTGATATCAAAAAATCATCACTATTTTCTGATATCACAACACAGATTTTATGATATCACATATTCGATTTTGTGATATCACAATTTCGATTTTGTGATATCACAAAATCAGAGGGATTATATGATATCACAAAATTAATTTTGTGATATCAATGAATCGATTTTCGATATCAAATAATCGATTTTGTGATATCACAAAATCAGAGGTATCTATTGATATCACATATAAGATTTTGTGATATAACAAAATCGTTTAGGCATTTAAACAGAAATTTTTTCACATTTATTGATATCACAAAATCTATTTTTGATATCACAAAATCTTTTTTGATATCACAAAATCGCCTTTATTTTGTGATATCACAAATTCTTTTTTGTGATATCACAAAATACATTTTATGATAGCATAAAATGAGCCTGATTTTGAAATATCTCAAAATGGATTTTGTGATATCACAAAATAAAATTTGTGATAATAAAAAATGCATTTATTGACATAAAAAAATAAGCTTCTTTTTTATATCACAAAATCAATTTTTTGATATCAAAAAATAGAATTTGTAATATCACAAAATCTATTTTGTGATATCACAAAATGAAGCTCATTTTGTAATATCAAAAATGTAATTTTTGATATCAAGTAATCGAATGTGATATCAAAAAATAGAATATATGATAATAAAATTGCTGATTTTATAGTATAACGGCGCCTCATATGACCATAGCTGTTTACCATGGACGTAAAGCAACAACAACACAACAACAGCAACACGAAAAGACATCCTGATTTTGTGTTCATCTATTTTATTGAAATTCCATATAACAGATGTAATAAGCAGTATAGAATTACTACAAAGTCTAAAGGATTTTTTTCAATAACTCAAACTTTCTTACCGTATTAATTCAGTGATTCGAAGCGGGTTTTCCTTCAAAATATTACCCTAAATCTGTGAGCAAGCAATCTTGTGCAATTCAGCTATAAGACGGGGATCTCTCTTCCAAAACAGTCCCGAAAATATAGTTCCGTTTTCCAAGAGGGATCTAGATTTTTGAGATTGTTTTGGAACGGAAAACCCCTGTCTGATAACATGCATTTTGACCTCGACGCATCCGCAAATTACATGTCCGAGCACTTTCCGACGTATTTTGATCATCCCTCATATATAGGAGACAGATGTTTGTATCCTTGAGCAAAGCGATTTCTACAACATTTATGAGCTTCTCACAGGAAGAAAGTATACACCCTGATTTCTTACATCACATACCATGCGTGCCAAAAACACAAGTTCTCTTTGATAAAGTGTATATTTCACTGTATAAAAGTATAACATAAAATTTATACAATCATGTTCAGAACGTTTCTGATTGCCTCACCTGAGAATTTTTAATGGCTCAAAGCCTTTAGACTTTTTATTACTGATCATTATTACCGATTAATTTCAGGTTTTATTCCGAACGTCTCCCGCATCAATTAACACAGTAGGCCCGCAGGATATCGACGGGTAATCTAATATCAGTATGTCGGAAATAATACTAATTATACTAATAACTGAATAACTTTTTACTATGCCCGTTTATAGATGAAGTACATGTATATCCTGCATTATTGTGATGAAATGATTTAAATCCTTGTAACAAATATGGGATGACCTTATAAATTGCCAAAATAAATAGATAAGAAAATGAAAACAGTTGTTCCTCACCGCAAAGGCGGTGAGGGCTCTAGAATTTGGTGTATAAACTTTGACACTTCATGCGGCTTTCCTGAGCGATTCGTCAAGGATGATCTTCCTTATTATTGATCAGATCCACAAGTACCAGAAAAGGATCGACAAGGACACAGTCTTGTAGAGTCAACTTTGATTGAACATAATGTTGAATCAACGTTGATTTAATGTTGATTTAAAGTTGTGTGCCCAGAGTGCGGTCAAATTCTGTTTGGTAACCACAAGTGCCAGCTGACTGAGGACATAGCATCTTAGCACACATACAAGACAAAGCGTCATGACGATCCCCCCAAAAATGAGTGAAATCCACAACATATTGATATGGCCCTCAGTAAAATTTGTTGCCAAAGGTGAGGCAAGCTTTATGTAAAAGCTTTAAAATCAAATACGGTATGTGAAATATGAAGAAAAATTTTAAATTCTTTTCAGCGAATCAGCGAAACCAAAAATACTTCTGCAAATGAGTGTAGACAGTTTTTTTTCATTATACGTTTTACAATTTGGGTAATTAGAATCTACATACACTACTGAAAGGACGCAATAACTTTTATTTTGTAGCTTGAACTAGTAAATGAACTAACCTGCTATAATATGATCGACTATCGGATTATGAAAATAATCGATGATCGAGTAAACACCGATTAATGAAAATGTTAGAAGCCTAACGGTATCTACAATCTACAGTAGGTTCCGTTCCAGAGCTGTCCCTTTGTTATGTTTTATTGCATCTCGGCCTAGAAGGCCACACAGAAAATGCTTTAACATTTCTGTGGACTTCTTAATCGAGTTGCAACAGCAGCTGATGCTGTTCTATTTAAAGAAGCATTAAATAGGCTGTAGGCTGCATACACTGTACATAACAGTATTGATCATATGACGTCGCTATTATTCAGTGGATAACATCGTGTCATAAAAAGCGTATGACCACACGTGTAATTACAATTTGGCGCATACTCCTTGCGTCACTGGCAACGTCCGTGTCATAATGCGTTTTCTGATTGAAGAAATGTTCATTTTGGAGGCGATAAAATCCTACTTTAAACGGTCATATTATAAAGAGAACCTGACACTCATTGTCATTTCATATAAAATTTATGAAACCCGCCGAAGGCTTGTTTTATAAATTCCACATGAAATGACCACTCGTGTTAGATCCTTTATATACTGATACATCGATAATTGCATATTATGATCGATTGATAAATCATTTGCTGATCGATTGATAAATCATTTGGACGAGAGTTCACGAGACTGGAAGGATGTGTCTTTTTTAGTTCTTAGAATTTTAGTCAAATTTATAATAATTTGGGTGTTTTATTTAGTTTAAAAAGACATGTTTTAAGAGGAGAAACTTCACTGTATATACTACTGTACAAAGAATCACTTTTAGTGCACAAAATTTCTCGTTTAACTAAAATTGTTTTAGAGACAAAGACTTGGAAGGACGGCAGCCATATTTAATTGCCCGAGAGATCTCTGATTCAAATCTAATTTTCAAGTGTTGATTGGTCGTGTTGTGGTAAGAGAAAGGTAGAAAAATGTCAGACAAAGAGAAAGCAATAATCCCTTTAGGGGATAGTAGCCAAGAATCCGCAAATCTGGTCTTAAGAAGGAGTAATCGTCCTATTTTTTTCTATTCTATTCTATCCCATAACCTTACTAGGTCATTGGGGCACCACAGATGACTTCAAAACAATCCCTTTCCACCTTGTCCTGTCTTCAGCTGCCCTAGTTGAGCTGGCAAAATCCATTCCTGTCCACTCCTTGATATTGTCTTCCCACCTCGTCCATCATCGTCAAATTTGAGAAAAGTTGATTCAACAGACAGTCAAGTAAACAAGGGGTACACATTAGATAAAAAAAAAAGGAGGAATCATGTTTGAGAGAACAAATTTCTTTTGTAATGAAACCAGGTAAAAACTTTGTAGCAGAATTTAGTTCGGCGGCATATGAGTTGGCAAAAAAGATAGTTAAACAAACGTTAGAAACTAGTGAGGAGATTCAGTCTGAATTCAGTATAAAATCTGAATCTGGACGTGAGCAAACAGGCGCAGAGTTGAAATGAGATACAAACTATTTCAAAAGGAAAAAGACGTCAAACCAGGTTGTTACTCAAGATTGACAATAAATTTGTACCATACTTCATCAAAAATGCTTGTAAATGGGCCTCGAATTGATTTGTTTATGGACAGAGTTTTTACTAAACTCCTGAGTGAACTGAAAAGTTTGTATAGTAACATTGCGATTACGGATAGACGTATGAACGATGCTATATATAGATCTCTGGACTTGCAAAAACAGTCAATCCCAGCAATAAAGTCCTTTTCAGTTGAAACATCACAGAGTGTGCTTAATGATTTGGCGGAAGAACCATTACCCCAAGAAAGGAATTCTGAGATTGATGTGGTGAGTCAAAGTGATAAAACGATAATGGTTGAGTTCGATAGGGAGGAGGATGATTATGTAGAGTGTCCGGTTTGTAAAGAAGGGGCAATGACAAATACTATACAATGCGAAAACTGTTTTATGTGGTTTCATTATGAATGTATTGGCTTGTCTATAGAGAGAGCCAACAAAATTCCAGACTCAAACCCGTATATATGTGACAATTGTAATGACCATAGATTGTATGAGGATATTCCTCCTGCTAATGCAACTGATGTCACTCAGGTAGGGCCCTCTGTAAACATAAATAAGGCCAAACCAAATAGAAATAATGAAATGAACTTCAGTATTAAGGAAGTAAAGAAGTGGTAATCATAGGGGAAGACTCGAATAAGCTTACAAACTTACCAGAAACTGGGGCGAATTCCGTTAAGATGAAAAGTTGTAAAAAAATAACTGATAAAGATGCAAAACAGTCAAATTCGACAAAAAATGGAAAGAAAGTAAATATTAACCAATCAAAGCGTAAAGCAAACACAGATAATTGTGAAATTGAACATAAAACATTAATTATTCTAAAGAGCGCCAAATTAAGGAAAATGATAAGGCTATTAATCTCCTGTAAACACTAAATGGTAGTAGGGGGATTGAGAGTTTAGAATGTGGTGCTGGTACAGAGACTAGAGGTAATATGCAGGATAAATATTGTCAGAACGGTATTACTTCATCAACCCAGCAAGTCGGGGATTGCGGAGTTGAAAACAGAATTAGACAAATACAACTGAATGTTATGCAAAACATGACAATAACGACTAATAACAATTTACAGATACAGGCGCAGATGCAGATGCTGTCAAATCAAATGTTAATGCAGTCTCAGAGTTTTATGTTGTTGCAGCAACAGCAGGTTTCACATCCAAATGACATGAATAACTTTTATCAAAGACAGTATTCAGTCCCATTACAACCACAACAGTTTTACAGACCGGTATATAACTCAGGAATATTTTATCAGGTTCCTTTTCCACAAGGTTATCAGAATAATCAAGGATATATGTTAAAACATCCAGCTCAACCAGTACCAGTACACAATATCCATCAGACACAATCATTCACCCAGCGTAACTGTGTTGCTCGACCATACATTGCAACAGAGCAGCATGGAAATGTGCAATTTACGAACGTACAGGGAAAATAAAAATAGACGTAGTGTGGGCCATATGATGAATCCTGCAAATGAGCCAGCTCAACTGCAACCAGTCAGAGATAGGTTCGACGAGGTATCTCGGGTCATCAGCGTGAATGCAGGGGAGATGGTGCTTCTGTCCGGTGCCATGATGCACAGGGCTCACAGAGCTCTAAGTCAGAGACTACTTCATGTGCTTTACCTATATCCTCAAGAAGAGACAAAACTGATGACAGCACCCAGATTAACTCCTTGCAGAATGACGAACTCAGTTGTAGGGAGACAGCAGATGGCATGATAAGCCCAAGCATACCCTCGAAAAGTGTGGAAGGAGAGAATGGGTGTTATGAGATACCCCTTAAGAACAAAGACTCTCTTTTACAAGTACCAGGCCTAAAACATATCCCACCAGACAATCATGATCTAATAGTGGGGAAGATAGCAGAAAGAATTTAAAAATTAGCTCTGTTAATATAGAAGGGGTGAAATCCAACATTCCATTTCTGATAGAACTTGCAAAGGAACAGCAACTTATTTGTATTCAAGAACATTGGCTACATGATTACGAGAAATCTGTTATTAACAATTTAATACCAAGTTATGACTCAAATGTTAGATGCTGGGACTATAATGAAAACGTGACTAACTTTAAGGCCAGGCGAGGAAAAGGTGGGGTTGCCATTATGTGGCCAAAAAGTTGGCCTCATTAAATAATGAGACTAGATGAAGGAAAGCGTATTATTGGTGTTGAATTCAAATCTATGAAGGAGAACCTGTATATCTTTAATGTTCACATGCCTACAAATGACAGTAACTCTAAATCAGAATTTAATACGCATCTGGACATGCTACATATTCTAATTAGTAAGTATGGTCTACTGGGCACACTCTGTCTCTGTGGGGACATGAACGGGACACTACTGTCAAATAGAAATAATCCCCATGATGTCAGTCTGAAGGAATCCGTTCGAGAGCACAATTTGTCGTGGCGTCAGGGAGACGTGGGATCAAATCCTACGTTTGTGAGCCACACTGGAAATGGTGTATCACAATTAGACTATATGTTTGCCACTGTGGATAATATACTGAAATCAACAAAAGTAGAAGAAAAACACTATTTGAATCAGTCAGCTCATACCACTGTGAGTTCTGTCTTAGATGTAACGTTTCACCCAATAATATAAAACAGAAAAAAAACAGTAAAAAACCATCATGAAATTGAATTGGGACAAAATAGATGTTGACAGATATCAGAAGTGTTTAGGACAGAAAATTGATGTCTAACAAAATGGGTGAGATTGGAAGCATGGCGAACAGTTAACCTTTCTATGCGACAGTATAAAATATGCTGCTCAAAAGTCAGTACCTAGTAGAACTGTTAAATTACGTGGCCCTCGATTTAGAGTATCTCCTACTGTAAGAGGCTTACTAAAGCAATGTAAAACCACGCACCTAGCATGGAAAGAGAAAGGGTCGGTAGTGCTGGCCCCGGTAGTGCTCATTATGCTGAGAGGAAATTGGCAAAGAAGAAATTGAGACAGTAACTAAGGAGGGAAAATTATAGTTGTAAGGAACATTTTTACTCCGGTCTTATGGCAAACCCAGACACAAAAACTTTACATTAATTAATTTGTATGAATCAAAGTGATAGATCAACCTCAGCTACTTGTTTTTTTGGTATATGGTGAAAACATTATGGACAAATTAAAACAAAGGCAAACTCTGGAACAGTATTATAAGGACTTGGCCGTCCCAAAAGTGGATATCACTTTTGATGATGAATACCTCGAAAACTGCGACTTTTTCTTGGAATTAATAAAGAACTGAACTTGTTGGAGATATCTGAAAAGACTAAACCTTTCACTGATGAGGAAATTGAAGCTTGTATCCAGCAGTTGAATACGGATAAATCTGCGGACGAAAATGGATTATGTGCAGAACATTTGAAGGTAGCATGCCATGTCATAACTACAGTGTTAAAGAATATTTTCAATGACATTTCACTCACGGGAAGTATTCCGGAATGCTTCAGGGGAGGGGTGTTGACTCCGGTACCAAAAAGTGGGAAAAACTCTAAACTTCTGGATAACTACCGAGGAATTACGATGACCTCGATCATTGGAAAATTGTTTGAGAAGTTGATTTTAACAAGATTGTTAGAAAAGGTCAACTCTGAGCAATCAGATCTGCAGTTTGGTTTTACAAAAGGTTTGAGCCCATCAATGAGTGCCTTAATTTGTTCTGAAGTCAATAATGAAGCAAATCTACAAGGGCAACCTTTGTATTTGGTCACTATTGATACCAGGAAAGCATTCGATGTAGTGAACCACACCATTCTGCAGAAGACTCTTTTTGATAAGGGGATTGCACCCGACCTTTTGAGCATTGTGAACAAGCTCTACAGTGACATGTCCTCGAAGATTAAATGGCACGGTGAATTAAGTGACAGTTTTAGTATTATCCAGGGGATGAGGCAGGGAGGGATTTCATCTCCGCACTTGTATAAAATGTATGTCAACCCGCTTCTACATGAACAGGAGAGAAGTGCCCTTGGGGCTCATATTGGTACGATATACACAGGCACACTTGCTGTGGCGGATGACTTCTTGTTCCTGTCACACTGTCCCGATGAACTCCAAATAATGCTTAACTTATCAAGCTCATTCTCTGGAGAACGAAGGTATAATATTCACCCCATTAAAACAACATTGGTATCACGAACCTCAACAAAAACAAGCAGATTGAAGGATATAGGAAGATTGTGGGGTATGAGTGGATCTGAAATTAGTCAAAAGAGTGAAACAGAACATTTAGGTATTATTAAAAGTGGAAAAGATGAAAATAACATGAATATAAGTAAGAGAATCAGCCTAGCTAGGAGAATTTTATATGCCATATTAAAGTCTGGTGTTCACGGTTGTATTGGGCTAAACCCGAAGATTTCGTATAAATCTATAAAGTTTATGTGTTACCCCGACTAATGTATGGATTGGAGGTGCTGCCTCTCAGTAAAAATAGTTAGACGAGTTGGATAAGTTTCACCTTGAGACACTGAAAAAATATTCAATCCTTACCTACAAGATCTGCAAATTTTGTTGTTTATTTGTTATTGGGGGCTCTACCGTTGAAAGCTGAATTATAGAAAAGGCAACTGGGTCTATTTTATTCAATAATAAAAAGTGGAAATTCAACCTTACAAAAGTTATGGAAACGTCAATTTACTCTGAAAAATAATGATATTTTTTTCCAACTCGTGTCTGAGTTTATTGAGAAGTATGAGCTTCCATCAGTTAAAGAGCTTAAGACCTTGAGTAAGGACCAGTGGAAACTAACAGTAAAGAAAGCAGTACGAGAATTCTGGACTCGACTCCGTCAGAGTGAGGCTGAGGGTAAGTTAACATTGGCTCGCTGTGACATTGCGGCTTACTCATCCCGTATGGGATTCTGTTATGTCCACTCGAATGGACGTATCAAGAGCCATAATCAAAGCACGAATGCTCACTAGGAGTTATCTCCTCCAAGTTCATCGAAAGAGGTTCGCTGTGGATGGTGTGTCTGACGCGACCTGCCCTCTGTGTTGCCTAGAGGATGAAGATCTAACTCACATGTTAACGCGGTGTCCAGCACTTAGTGAAGTGGGAAACTGTCATTTAGACTCCTTGAAGAAGTGTCTTCAAAGTGCTCTGGGTCCACAGGCATGGTCAGATCTTGTTAGAGATGCCGGCACTTTGGTTCAGCTTTTGATTGATAGCCAGAAGTTAGTTCCTGACTATTTACCGGAAGATAGAATTCTGCTACACATGATCGAATCACATACAAGACTGTTCTGTTATAAGCTTCATTTGAAGCGTCTGTTTTTGTACAATAACATCAAGGGTGTCTCGGGGGATGATATGGCTACTGACCCATCCTTATAGAAATTTCCATTATAATTAAAGAGTAAGACTATCAGTGGCCCAATAAGAGGACACATGTGCCTATAGATAGGCGGATAATACAACACAAAGAAAGAAAGAAAGAAGCTAACGAGAATCGATTGAGTAACTCAAATGATCGGCAAACCACTAGGGCCAAGTCAGGTAAATTTGGAGAACGGATAAATTCGGACAGGGACATTATTTTCTTTATATGTCAGTTGTTTGGAATTAAAACAAAACTAACTAGACAAACAGTAAAAATCCTGATGAGAGGCTCATTATGAGCCGTACCATCCGGGTTTTTACTGTTTGCAGTTGTATGTCTGAATTTACCCGTTGTCTAAAGTTACGGGACTTGACCTAAATAGTACTTATTAAAGTCTCCATAGTCCTATCAGTGGTAAAAATCGTGAAAGCACAAATCCTTATAAAATTGGTACAGCCTTCAGAACTGATGATAAAATGTCTGTTGCTGTCCTTTTTGTCATATAACTGGCAAAAATGAAGGAATAAGGTATTCTTAAATAAAACTTGACAAGTCTCCGTAAAAATACGGGTTTTGTTTCTGGTTCCCCGTTGGGCAATTAACTCACACAACAGCGAGACAAAGAATGAGATCCATGCCTTACATTGTATTTTTATCAACTATTAAACAACTGTACATTGTATTTTTATCTCCTGTACCTTGTATTGTTACCTCTTGTACCTTGTATTTGTACCATGTTGTGAAACGTGTGAAATCGAAAGTAGGTTACTTAGTTGCCAACTAAAATGACCCAGATATTTTTTCAAATCGTATTTATGAGAAACTCAAGGACGTTTGAATTTTTCAAAGCCGGCCAATTACGATCATATACAATGAAGAAACTGTAGTGAGAAGCTTGCAGCGATACTTCACGATAAAATATTCCATGCTGATAGAGCAATCGGGCCTTAAGCAAACATAGTCCAGTCGAATTGTTTCAATAGGCTGTTGCATCATTTACGGGCCCAAATGAGCCGCGGCACGATAAAAACCAACAGTGGCACTTGCGCCCAGCGAAGATTCAGATCAGCCTGGGCAGCCGCTTAGTTTAATCAGAGTCTTCGCTGTGCACTTTATAGGTAGGTAAGGGACTAAGCTAGTCACATGCGAAGACTCTGATCAATCTGAGTTTTTGCTGGGCGCAGATGTCAGTGTGTTTGTTTTGTCGTATTGGCTTCAAACGTTATACCACACATAAGCGCACCACTTCGTATGATAATACAAACTAAGTTTACTTGGCTGAATTAGGACAGCATAAAAAACCTTTCAGCTTCTTGTCATAACGACATATCATCCAAAACTCGGCACAGTGCAATAAGAACCTCTAGAATCCTCGGCCCTCATCAGTGTCTCCTGTTTAAGGACTGCAATTTTCAAAATATATGCAAAAATTAGCTGTAACCAGGGGCGTAGCTAGGGGCAATAACACTGTACGCACAATTATGCTTTATACTCAATGAGGGCAATGATAGGGGGGTTAATCCGCTAAGATATATCAAAGTTTCGGTCTGTTGGCAGTTAGCATTAAAATTATGCCCAATTAACAACATTTCAGCATGAAAATACGCAGGTGTGTGTTGAAATTTTGTCAATTTGACAAAATTTCAATACGCACCTGCGTATTTGCGTATAGGTAGCTACACCCTTGGTAACATAATCCATCAAAACAACTACCATAAACCTGTACCATCGCAAGATTTACCAATCTGCCATTCAAATTTTTCACATCAATGGATAGCACAAGCAGAGTTGCACCAATACCACTATTAGTTTTATGGACGGAGCGTTACCTATCATCAAAGTTTATTCTTGGGGTTTGCCCAAGATCTCATGCTACAAAACTAGTTACCTAGTCAAATGTCCTAGCTCTGACGATATCTAATCTTTTAGCTTCTGCTCGATTTTTTTTTCTTTTTCCGTTTTTTCGAAAATGGAAACATACATGTAAATTCAAAATAGTGAATAGCATTAATGAACCGCGACACGAGAAAACCAACACAGTGGTTTTGCGCTCAGCGCAGACTCAGATCTGCCTGGGCATCCACCAAGTCTGCTAAGACTCTTCGCTAAGCGCTTTAAGGGTGGCTAAGGGTCTAAGCTACCTCTATGCGGACAGTGAAGACTCTGATCAGACTTGGCGGATGTCCTGGCTGATCTACGTCTGTGCTACGCGCACAACCGTTTTGCTGGTTTTCTCGTGTTGCGGCTTATTTGAGAAACCCGGTGTCCGAAGTCTGTGCATATAGCTTCCTTGGATGTTAGTGCTTTTGTGTGGTCTGTACAAACTTTCATTTCATGGGCAATGGGAATTTAAAAGGGCAGCTGAATTTCTGCAACTATATTAGATATTTTACAAACCTTTCAAAAGGTGTAAATTTGTGAAATGGTACCAGAAAAGTCTGAATGGTAATGACGAATGGATTCTACTACCCTTTTAAACTGGATAAGTCCATTCATCATTTTAGGCGTGTTTAGAAAATTTCCACTTTTGCTTCTTTTACAGAACTGCTTGAATTTTAAGCAAACAGTGAAGACCTAAAACAGACGCCGTGATGCGGCGTCTGATCTGGGTCTGCACTGTTTGCCTGTGTCCTATTTATGAGACGCTAGACATGAATGGATTAAGCATCCAATTTCATACATTTGTGTATAAAACATTTAGCTTTCATGGTGTATATCATACGCAAAAGAATGTGTGAATATCCATACACAAGTTGTTTGAAGAGAATAAACGCTGCTAGCCTAGAGAATTTCTCTTCACTCGGGAAAAATGCCTGTGAGTTTACCATTACATAGGACAAACAAAAATACCTTAGCAGAAGTCGATAGGAGAGGAATTATTTGCTCCTCCTGCTTCATGCCCGGTCCATATCTTTGAATAAAGTATTATTAGACGATATGCAGAAAAAAGACCCATAATCCATCTTTCAATTTTAAAGAGATCGTGTATCTTTTTATCTTCTGAATAGTAATTAAGTACAATGAATACGCTTTGTGTCCGCTCCATATCTTTTTCAGCATTTTAGATTTCTTCATGAAATTGCACAAATATAAAGCATTAGCAGACAATGAGCAGAGAAAAAGAATCATAACCTCACTTTCAATTTTGACGGAATAATCCCAATTTGTACATTTCTTGTAGTAATTTATCTGCAATGTAGAAGATTTTGGTATGAAAATCAGTACAAATATAAAACATCTTTAGCAGGACATATTATTTTGTGGTGTTTACCTGTCCGTCTATCCATCTGTCCATCCGTTAAACTTTCTATTAACTTCGTCCGCTCCATATCTCCTAAACTCAGAGAAAGATGTTTTTAAGCTTGGACCAAATTTTCAATTTGTTATGAAGATCTGCAGAAAAATAACCATGTTTGGCAAAGGTCAAGGTTGCAAACAGAGGTGATTTTTTAAGGATATATGTTGTGTCTCCTTCATATTTTAAAAAAGTTTAAGATTTCTTTATGAAAGATTGTACAAGTATAAAGTGCCGTCAGGTGATATGCAAATGAAAAGAACCATTCATTTTTTTGCCAGCTTCTGATTTTAACTAAGTTATGCTATATTTCATATCTCTCATAATGATTTCGTGTCCGTATCCTAACTTTAACACTTTTTCTGATAACTTTTTTTTACAAACTTCAGACACTATTAACTAGTGCTAAGATACTGTTTTGACGTAGGACGCCGTTTAAACGGGGCAATTAGTTTGATTTGTTTTATGAAAAGACTGATTTTGTCAAAAGTTCTACCCATTTTCCGCTATTTATTTTATTTACACGTTTTAATTAAGAGTTTTAATAATGCTTTCCGTAGTACCTGGATAATTACGAAATGGTACCTCATTTAATATGCCTGCCGAAGGAGGGTATGGAACAGATGTGATATTAACACCCTATTAAAAAGGCCGCAAAGTCGCCGATCATACGTCTATCCCACAAGCCTTATAATTGTACAGAAATTCGACTTTTTTTGTAAAAAATTACGTCCTTTCATTGCCGGGATACATGATTTTGAATTTAAACTAAAATGTGTAATGCGAACCATTTAATCAAGGTAGCCAAAATATAATTTGAAAAAAAAAAGAAGTAACTTCATGATGGGCATGAGTTTTTGCCGTTCAATAATGTAAAACACAAGGACATGGCTAAGAAGTTTAGATTATTAAAATTATAATGGCGAAAATTTAAACTGCATAGAAATGACCATTTGCCGCGCGTATCGGCGCAACAGAATTGATTTCCAATATAAAATATATGCAAATAAATCTTAAACATATCTTATTGTATTACTTTATCAGTTAGACTGGGATTCAGTTCTATCACACGTAAGTAGTTCCCAGGTAAATCTATGGATATCAAGGATCAGGAGAAACTTATTAATGTAGCTATATCTTGCAGCAGTAGCCAGAAAACATCTGGCTCAATTATCAGTAAAGTATAAAGTTTTTTCTATTTTTTCAGCCCTGTACATATCATGTTTTTAAATTCAATACAATACAATACAATATCTTTATTTCAGCATTAAGCTTACAAAACAATGCTTATAGCCTGCCCTGCAATATATACAAACTCCAGTAAATCTTATGTAAACCGTGTAATTTTGGTCTGCGCTGTTTGCCCATGTCTGTATATGGGCTTCGGCCATTAAGGACCTAATAAAAGACACAAAAATGCTAAACAAGCGCATTTGGCGCTTATTAAATAAGGTTTTGTGATTAAGCTTGTCCTAGAAATTTTATTGTGTGAGCCATCTTTAGGCATAATGTCATAGATAAAGATATAGTCTTCCAGACACAAGTGAATTACGTCATAATGTACTTCGTACTCAAAGCTCGTAAATACTTTATTCAAATACTCTTCGTGTAGTAGAAGAAAGTCGTTTTCAATGTGCATCGAGAATTCGTTCAAACCGATTTTAATATACGGTAAAATATCTGTCTTTCTAAATATTTGACTCTGCTTTGTAAGGCATGAGTTCTCTGCGTCTTCTGCAATAAATTTTCTGTAAATATCCGATGCACGTAAGTCCAGCTCTTGTAAAACGTCATCATCTAGACTGTTGTATTTCGGAACAGATATCTTACGCTGACCATTGACATCACTAATGATATTATAGACGGCTAGACTAGGCTGAAACACAGAGTTCTCGTCGTTCAGACCTTTAATATCCATGTCTGCGTTCATGTTTATCATAAAGAGACTCAACACATCAGATTTTTTTGCCTCGGCAACATCAACAATTAGTTGTGCCACAAGATACTCAACGATGGGATTTCGAGATGACCCTCTAAATTTAGGATACAGTCTGATTTCTTTAACAACATCTCTGGTTTCTGTCAGAAAGTCCGTAATAAAGGATCTTATTCGTAGAAGATTGGTGTTTTGTTTTAGTTGTGTTTCCCGAAGCGTATACTCTTCATGAGGAGTCAGTTTGATAAAAATAGAGAAGCAGTAATCTTTACCGAAATTTCCACCAATAAAAGGTTCGCATGTTTTCACAATAGGGTAATAGGGTCGGTCCTTCTGACAATAGAAGTCCCTACATTTCATCTGAAACACAAACGGACAATTATATTATGACTTTTAATTTTTTGACTGTCCTAGTGTTTGAATAGTTAATTTTGAATGTGGTTTGAATAGAAATTTTTATCAGCAATGCAAGTAGAAGCAATAATTCGCAATAAACGTATAAAATACAATGGCGCTGCTATAAGACAAACCGCATGATTAGTTTTTAACCCAACTACAACTGAATTATTTCCCTTCTCTGTTTAATTGCACGCTTGTCGCTCGGAGGCCAGGTTAAATGACGACCCGACTCAAAGCTTATTAGGCTTGTGTACGTACCGGATTGTAACTTTTCATCATGTATTGCACGGCTGATATCATACTCACCCAGACAAGTAAGCATATGTGTATGAAAGTGGAGACGTAAGGTAATTGTACATGATTATTAAAATTATTGGAAGAACGCATATCAGGACTAGACAGCCCTGAAATGTTTTGTCAGTACAAACTATAACCCTAGCCATCATAATAATTTCCGAAATAAATAATTTATCGAAATCCCGTTTGTTAAAGGATCTGTTGATTAAGAATATCGAATTTATGTCAGTGTGTATCTTTTTTATTTGAAATGCAAAATAGCACCTGAACGGCGGCTTGGAATACATAGGGTTTTGTCCTCCAAATAATCGGATTATGTACAGACAGACTCCTTTTGGCCTTTCGCTTAGTTAGAAATACAGAAGAAATGGTCTCTGTCCTTCTGTGATATTGAGTGCAGTCTGCCATTCAATTATATTCGTTGGAAATAATTTGTGAACATATAAATAATGATAATAAAACCTGATTGTAGAAAGACTACCCCGACCATAAGACAGTTACTGTTTACGTATTTCACATTTGTCATTTTTATTATTAGAAACCAACAATACAAACTTAATACAGTAACGGAACCCAGTTCATGCGACGCCAAACGCGTCATTCTGTATGGTCACGCAAATGGGCGATACAAATCATCTTTATTACGTATCTAGGTCATCTGAGCCAAAGGTTTCCGGGAGCTTAAATCAATGACAGGATTGGTCGTTGGTTGTCGTCCGTCTGTCCGCCCACAGTTTCAAACGATTTCTTCTCTTTAACCAGTGGGCAAATTGTCACCAGCTTTTACGTAGAGGCTTCAGGGCTTGCATAAACAAATTATTGTTCAGATGGTTATAGGTCACATGACCAACATTGTCGCAACATTCATATATGGTGAAAATCTGTAAAAGTCCTCTCCACAGCCAATAGACCGATGGCCTTGAAACTTAGTAAATAGCACTGAGTGCTCAAGTCTTTTATCAAGATGATTTAAATGATGCCCTTGGGTTGACCATGACCTTTTTGCGGCAAGGTCAAATTTGCTTTCTGGTGCTATATATGGAAAATACTAGAATTTGAGATTTCATGGAAATAATTGATAATTTTGGCATAGAAATCGTATTTACGGTAAATCTAATTAGTGCACGAACATTCCTGAGTACAAGAGGTCGATGTCATTCTATGACCCTAGACCCAGGTCTCTCACATTCAACAATTTCAAACTTTTCCTCAAAAGCCAATTTGCCAATTGTAATTAAAGTTCATATAGAGACTGCAGGGGTTGAAGGAAAGAAACTTAGTTCAAAAGGTCTAGGTCACATGACCAACATGACCGCCACGACCTTATATGGTAAAATCTGTAAAAGTCTTTTTCAGCAGAACAGAATAAATAGATCAATAGCATTGAAACACAATGTGTAGCACTGAGGACTTAGTTTCTATCACAACTGTTCAATTTGATCATACCTTTTTTAGGGCAAAGTGAGATTTGCTTACTGTTGTTGTTTTTATGGGAAATGCTAGAAAATAAGAGTTAATAGATCTAGTACACTTTTGTCCACAGCCTACACAAATTCAGATTCTGGTGAACTTTTCAGCATGAAATTGTTTGTTTACGTAGATGGCTGTAAGCAGCTGTAACTGTTACTTAAGTCACATCATGCTACAAACAGTGGCCCAAACTGTTTGATGTTAAATATTTTACAAGCTGTATAAGTATTTTCTGTTTTCCTCTGCTATTAGAGGCTAGTCAACAAATAACTATAACAAATTTATCTGATCCTACTTTCTAGGGACATTCCAGAGCTGAGGCATATAGTACTGTAGACTAGTTTCGTGCAAAACTTTGTATAAAGATTTGATTAGATAAGTACATGCAGATTTGTGACTAACAGAGGTCTTTGTCATTCTTTGACATATGGCAAATATCTCATATTTCTACGGTTTCATACACCGCCTCCGTAGCCACTGAGCAAATTGTTACAAACTTCGTACTGAGCCTCCAGGGATTAAAGGGAGGAATTTTTATTCGTAGGTTCCAGTTCAGACGACCAACATGGCCGCCACGACCATATATGGTATAAACCTGTAAAATATTCTCCTCCAGAACCAACTACCCGATAGCCTTGAACCTTCGTATGTGCCATTGGGTAATCTGTTTCTTCTAACATTGTTTAAATGATGAGCTTGGGTTGAACTTGTCCTTTTTAGAGCAAGGCATAATTTACTTTCTGTTGGTTTATATGTCACAATTCTAGAACAGAAGATTTCATAGATTATTATAGAATATTTTGGCATAAAAATGGTATATTTAGTCATCTAAATTGAGTACATCGTACTTCATTGACACAATAGGGCAGTGTCATTCATTGACCGTTGACTCCGGTCTCTCATGTCTCGACAATATCGAACAAAATCTACTAGGCCATTTGTAACCAAATTTTATTCAGAGCCTCCAGGGGTTGAGGTAGCAAAAGTTTGTTCTACTAGTCCATGTTACAAGACCGGCACAGCTGTTATGCTTATATGCAGTCAGCTCTTTAAAACTCTTCTTCACGAGAAACCAGCTGCTCATCAATGGCCTTGAAAGTTGGTATATAGCAACGGAAATTCACGTACTAGCTTGATTGTTCAAATGATGACCTTGGGTTGCCACTGACATTTTTGATGAAGGTCAGATTGGCTTTCTGGAACTTTTACACGTGATTTAATGAAAATTAACATCTAAAAATCTTCTTCACCGGAGCCTTAGGATTGGTAGATCTGAAACATTGTATATAGCATTGAGCACTAGAGTTCTATAAAATGTATTCAACTATTGACCTTAGATTGATCCCAACCATTTTTCAGCAAGGTCAATTTTGCTTCCTGGAGTGCTACGACTTCAATATATCCAATCAGCTATATGAGTACTAAATGAGTACTAAAGCTTTCTGAGTATCAGAGGCCTATATAATTATTTGGCCTTTGGCCGATGTCACTTGTATTTTAACAGCTTCAGAAGTCTTCGTGAAATATGCCTTATGAAACCTCCGGGAGTCAGGAAAATAACAGTCTGCTTAAATGGATCTTGTCACATGAATTTTTCTTTTTACTTTTTGTTATTGATCACCCCACTATAACCTTTGATCTTCAGGGGCTCATGCTGTCTTGTTATGTTTGGCTTGAATGACCTTAGTCGAGATGATTTTGGTTCTTAAAAATACAATTGGTCAGCGTTTCGAAATGATGATAAGAGTAAAATTACTTCAAAGCTTTTGAAACCGCGGTCTATAATTAACAAAAATAGAAACATTAAGGTTTTTGTTTTTATGTCATTTTTTGGATTTTGAAGAAAACAGATGTATGATATATGTCAGTGTACTGCTGTTGAATTGCGCACCATGTGAACATATTTTCCACTTCACTGAACGTGTAAAATCCAGTGTATATTACGTTCACATGTTTTGCATGTTTCGCATGTGCGCTGTTGTGCATTAGTAACTTTGCTAACAGATTGCTACGTAGACTCTCTATGCTGATAGCAAAAGTAAATTCCTGTATAAACTTTCTTTTCTGCATTACTTTAATAATGTTATACGTCTCTGAAAATTAGAAGAATACCGAAATTAAGATTCTGTGCATCGACGTTAACGTTGCCAAATACGTAAGACACTCAATTGCAGTCGCTAGATAACCTTTAATCCCAGAAACCCTTTTACCGACAGTCAGAGACATGAAACCGTTGCATGAAAACAACCAAACACGGATTATATCCACTGTATGTTACATTCACATGTTTTGTAAATTTTGCACGTGCGTAGTTGTGCATTAGTAACTTTTCTAGTAGATTACTACGTAGACACTCTATGCTAATAGCAAAGTAAATTCATATCTAAACTTTCATTTCGGCATTCATTTCATAATGTTATACATCTCTGAAAATTAGAAAAATATCCAAATTGCGACTCTGTGAATCGACGTTAACGTCGCCCAATACGTAAGACGTTGAATTGCAGGCGCTAGATTACCTTTAATCCCAGAAACCCTTTTCCGACAGTTAGAGACATTGAATCGTTGCATGAAAACAACCAAACACGGATTACAGACCTTTGCCTTGCAGTACATGTGAATAAGGCTACGTCAGAATCGGACGTCAACGTCAGAGTTTAAAAAAATATTATGTCATCATTTTTATTTGTTGTACTGCTTTTAAGATAAAATGCTTAATTTCCTGTCAAGTCAAAACTTGTGTATGTTTTCAAATTTGCCTTTCCCTAAAAATTGACCCCAGTCTTTTCTAAAACAAGTTTTAGCATTTCCAATCATTCAAGTTCGCTAATTCTTTATTAGAATTAAAAGCAAAGAATATTTGATCAGTTTCAGGTCACTAGATATTGGTGTGAGTCTGAGATTTCCAAACATGTTGAAGTTTGAAACAAGTTTCTATTTTTGCTCAGTATATATATCCATAAACTTCTGGTTCTGACAGGCTTGCTGGAAATGAAAAAATGTATGAAATGGAACTAAACTTTTAGATCAAATGATACGCTTATATATGCAAAAACTTATTTGCAAAAGTTCGTGCAAAGTTTTAAAAGTATAGATAACTGTGATACACTTTCGTTCCGTTCATTAAAGGATACCATAACACATGTATCGGTAAGGTTTGATTGCCATAACGACTGCAGTGATATAACTATAAACCAGATAAAAGAACTAAGGCAACTTTAAAACTGGCTATAGTATTCAAACTTATTCAATCTACTAAAATAATATATTGATTGAATACCAACAAAAGGACTCGTAGCCCCTACGAAACTCCAATCTGCAGTCGATCACATACTTTCGAATACCAGCTTTGTGCAATAGTTGACAGCACTGACGTATTAATAGTATGTAGTCACATTATTTGCTAAGCGCAGATGATATAAGTTTCGCAATATTATCTAAAGGACCAGGAATAAAAAGATCATTTTCGCCCCCATAAAAGTCATTTTGCAAAAGAGTATCAATTAAGCAAGCTCCTAGTAGACCGTAGCAAGCACAAAGTTCACGGATGGAATATTTTTATCTAGAATATATTCCTTCCCACAGCCGATTTTGATGAACAAAATGACGATTTTGGTTGCCGTTTTGGTCTTCAAAAACTGTCACCTCCAGCTTATTTCCTATTTTGTACACAAGGTTTTGACAGGTTAAAAAACTTTCGATCCTCTAGCCCACTGATGCTACAGATGAAATCTGATCCCCATTGGCCCAGTGGCTTCAGAGGCGATAATGTTTAAGTAACTTTTTTCTGTTTTTTTTTTTTCTATTTTTTTTTAATTTCAGTTTCCATGGCAACCAATAAAAAAAGAGCATTGGGCCAAAAACATATAGCTGATAGAAGACTTCTCAAGGAACTTTCTATAAGAGTTTTGTCAAAATATCTGCTATTTTCCTCATTATCAGTCTATAAGAATCCTAGGTTGCCGCAGCAACCAAACTAAAAAGCCGATTTTCATAGAAAATACAAACCTGCAGTTCTCCAGCCCAAGGATGCTACAGATGAAATGAGGGGCCAAGTGGCTTTAGAGAAGATAATTTGTTAAGTAATTTTTTTTCATCTTGGTTTCCATGGAAACCAATAAAAACAGCAGTGGGCCAGAAAACAGACAGCTGATAGAAGACGTCTCAATAAACGTTTCTAGAAAAGTTTTGTTAAATAATCTGCAATGGCTTGGCAGTAAATGCCATTTTTTCAAGTTTCTTCATTATATGTCTATGGGAAATCTAAGTTGCCGTAGCAACCAAACTAAAAAGCTGAATTTCATAAAAAAAACGTTTTAAATCCCCCAGCCCAAGGATGCTACCGATGAACTTTGGAGCGAATCGACCCAGTGGCTTCTGAGGAGATGTTGTTTGAAAGTGTTGACCGATGACAGATGACGACATACGACAAAAGACAACGACATACGACGACGACGACGGGCAACTGCCTTTCCTATACATTTCCGGGAGCCTTCGGCTCTGGTGAGCTAATAAAGACATTTCATATGCGATTGTAACGCATGTTGCATTTTTTTCATTAATAGTATTGACTATTCATTTGCTTATGAGAAACTATGCAAATTCGAGAATTCAAATAGAATAAATCTAAAACGATGCAGTTCTGAGAAAATATGAATTAGGGCCACAAACGTTCCTTATCACACCAGGGCTGCGTTTCGCTTAACTTCGTAGACATACCATTTTCTTAATCTTAAGATTTCAACTTATCCGAAATTCTTGAGAAATTTTTAAGACCGTTTCACTAACGTCATCGTAAGCTCTTGTCGTAAGAACGTCTTAGTTGAGAATTCTTAGATACTCTTCAATCGATGAAGATAGAAAAAAAATTATAGTCACGTAAACAGTCGCTGAAAACATAGCAAAAATAAAAAAATACATCGGACGTGACCGAAAGCAACACAGCAAATGTTGTTGTTTTTTCTCGTTGTACGATGCAAAACATTACGCTTATTGCCCTGGGACGTCCAGCCAAGTGAACAAACGACTGATTTTGTCCATGCTGGAATATCATTACATCCCTGACGCCTTTTGTCATAAAAGAGTTTCATCGCTACCGTAAAATCGTTTTAGATAGCCCCAAGTAAGACGGCTGATTTCTCGATACTACAGTATATGCTCACAAGCAATGTCACAAAAAAAAAAACCCAAACTGATCCCCTACCCTTCACTGGTTTCTAGTTTGCAGGATACGTATCGGATCATATCACTGAGGTAGAACTAGGTTACCACCCTCCCCCCTCCCCTACCCTCCAAACACACCCCGCCCCATCCGCTCCACCAAAAAAAACTCAAACAACAAACAAACAAAAAACAGCAAATAATAGCTATGATTACTATACATGTATATTATCCAAACAATAAAGCAGGTCCAGTAAAAATGATGACAGTAAAAGGCTCAGAATGCAAAACATTACGCTGACTGCTCTAGGACGTAAACAAAAGACACCGATTTTATCCATGCTGGAATTTCATTCCACCCTTGACGTTTTTAGTCATAAAAGAGCTTTTTTTCGCTAATGTAAAATTGTTGTAGATAAAGCATGGCTATATACGAATGTTAAAATAGAAATCTCTTTAGAAGATAGGGAAATACTTTTTTCATATACTGGTAAAAAAGAACTCGTAAATTACATATATGTGTTAGCAAAATATTATATCTTCCAAAATAAATTCATATCTAGAAACATTAATATTCAAGGCTTTATAAGCCTTTTAAAGAAAAAAATGCTAAGTGAGAGATATATTTCCTACATTAACAATAGGGTAAGTAATTTTTTAAAGAAATGGTCACCTCTGTATGATTATATCTTTCCAAATAGTGATTTTGAGTGAGTTTCGATGTCCCTGATCGGTTTTGATTCCCATTTGTTTTCACGCCGGCCTTCTACCAGAGTGGCTAACATACTTCAGAACGGAAGTTATGCGTGGATATTCAGCCACATGCAGAGCTTCCGTTCTCTTGTATAGGACATTTCAATTACTCTGAGATATATGGTACTTGACAAACTTCAAGCTGTCTATTTAAAATTATTGAGGAAAACACACACACACACACACACAATCCTGCATATACCATTCTATTTACTCTCAGGCTCTTTGCCTGCTCACCTCTCTTTTCTTTTCTCTCAAATAGTTCAGGAATAGTATTCGCTGTTAATGACATTTATATCTATATGTTCTTATTACAATGTTGTATGAATATGTTTGCATAATTATGTATTATTGAACAATGTTTATTCTAAATAAAAAAAAAATGTTGTAGATAGCCCCACGCAACGGCTGATTTCTTTCTTTATAATAAATCAATACAACAATATATGCTCACAAATAATGTCACATAGAAACTCCGATATTGTCCCCTATCCTTCACAGGCCTTCAAGATTGCAAGATGCGTATCAGATCATATCACTCAGGTAGAACTAGTGAGCAGCCCCTGCCCAAACTCCCCCACCCCCGCTCCACAAACAGGAAGAAAAGAAAAGGAAAAGAAAAAAAGGAGAAGAAAATAGCTATGCTTGATATATGTATTATCCAAGCAATAAAGCAGGTGCAGAGAAAATGAAAATAGTAAAAGGCCCAGAATGCTGGAAATATGTCGAAGCTTTTTCAAAATTGTGCAAGGAACGGGACTCCACACCTCCTAACAGGCTCTTGTGCTTTGCCCTGCACATCCAACAGTTTGGCATGCACCTTCCCAATAATCCAGGCTGTTCCTATGCCTTTGATGCAAGAGATTAAATGGGGCGGGCTATGAACGGTTTCCCTACATCTCATTAGAATTGCATTAGCAAGGAAGCAATGAGGTGTGACACTATAAATATAGAATACCATGTTAGTGTCTTTTGATATCAAGTTATTCAGGCGAGACGAGAAACAGCGTAGGAATGGCAAGGCTTGCTGAGCCAGTCCGACATGTTTCTGGTCGAGCCTGATAAACTTGATATCAAAAGGCATTGTCGTGGTTTTCTATTTATCATGCATCATTAGAAGATTTTACGGCGTAAAGAGAGTCAAACAAATGGAAAAAAAAAGCAAATGCAGTTTTGACCGACTTTGTTGACTAACTTCCGAAATTGCAAAATTCATACATACGAATCTCTGCTACCATAGTTTTATACATACTCAATGGTCACCCCGAAATGAGATGAATGGGCTCCATCTCTCGTATGCTGTGTCCAAGATACAGTGGGTCTCTAATTCCCACAGCCCTAACGACCACTAGGCAATGGGAAGCCTTTATCTTATACGTTCACCCCATCATTGTCCACCCCAAGCATTTGTCAGTGATGACACCGTCAAATATTAATCTTACAAAATCCTGTTTATTGAAACCATTTAAGGGAGTGAAATATTTGTCAATCTTCAGTCCCTAAACAGCCCACTCTTTTGTAAAATGCAATGCCCCTGGGGCATTTAATAGGACGAATATTGTATATTGAGAAATAAAGAAATACAGTATATTGCAGAATCCCCCAAAGACAGGCAGAGAACCCAGTCTGACAAAATGCTAACTTTGGAATAGAAAGCTAATTTTACAGAAAGAATCTATAGGCCAAACATTACTTTTGGGACATGTTGAGATCCCCATAGCAGAAACAGATAGCCTTATCAGACAAATTTCTGATTGTAACAGTAAGCTTACCTTACTTCAACTTACTTCCATCATTTTTGTGAAGTTTCACCAAAAGTTCTGACTATAAAATGCAGTACAGGCCAAAACCCAATTCTGGACATTTAGCCAACCACCTAGCAAAGACAAAATGTTTCACCAAGATATGCTGAAAGGTTAAGAAATTACAGGCCAAAACCCAAATTTAGGATTTCAGTTGATGGCTCAAACCCAGAGGCTCTCTCAAGGATTACACAAGTTCTGCAGCTTTAACAAAGCTGAAGTCAATTCCCAGAGCTTAGCTCAGTGGTGAATCTGATGCACTGTTCTGTCGTATCTGTATTTCTGTGTGCCTGTAAATCATGTACTTTCACAGCAGAGTTAGAGAAAGAGACAAAGGTCTTTGAGATAAAATGCTACCAAAGGTTATTGCATGCGAACATCTGTAAGGACCACATCATAACTAATTGGGATATATTCTCAGAAAGATCCAGTCAGCCATTCGAGAATATGACACACAGCATATACTCCATATAGGAAGGGGTAAAGGGGATAACTAAGGGATAATTTTCCGTATTCTCCATTAAAAAATCACGCGTGACCCTTTATTAGAAGCATCTCGCCGAGACAATTCTAATGAGGTGTCACAACATACATTTTTGTCGAAAAATAAGAAAAAATATCTTTGACTTATCCTCTGATTATCCCTTTCTTCACTGGAGCGCTGACACAACGATGGTCAGTTCTGGCTCAGCAAGGACGCTTCTCCAGGGCACAATGAAAGGCAAAAAGAATAGGAGGTACAGAGAATAAGAGGGAAAGACAATATTTAAAAGATGACAGGAATGGACTTTCTAGCATCAGGGCAGCTGAAAACAGGACCATGGTGAGATATATATTCTTTTCAACAGTATGCTCTAAGCTAAGTAAATATTTGTAAAATTCACAAGCATTTTCTTTCAAATATGTGATGATTTATTTTTAAAATAGATAAGCTTTATTTGGAGTGGTTGACATTAACATACTGTGTCAGCATTTTCTCTATTTTCCTGAAAGGTATTTAACTTTATGTCGATAACCCATCATTTCAGTTTTGGCATTGAGCCCGACTAGCAGCATGATGTTATTATAACAATTTTACATGACACTAAAATGATTCTTCTTACTTAAGGGATTACTTTCTGCAGACACTTATCGATGTACATGTGAATAATGATAATAATTAAAGGGATGTATCTACTATTATGCAAATTTGCATTCTGTATTAAACTGTTGTGTTGTGAAAAACATACTGTGTTGAACTGTTGTGCTGTGAAAAACATGTTTATTACCCATTTCTCTGTGTGGAAATTCAGTGGACGTGGAATTGAAATAGGAGACAGCTATTTGACATGAGTTACCTGTGACCTTGTCAGTTTGCAATAAACTGATCAGGCCACATATGAAAAGATTATGGTATAAAGACAAGAGAGAGTATCACCTAGTGTCCCTCATTTTATTGGCATCATGCTTTTAAATGATCCATGTTTACCTTGCAGCTGATTGCACGCTTGTACGAGGGTTGTTCAGAAAGTTCTGATTCTCGCCGCATAACTTTGTTTAGCGGCATGCTGGGGGCAATTGCTATGCATGTATTGAAAGAACTACGCTTTACAGTGATTCCAAACACTATACAATGATACATTGTCTTATGAGTTCAAGCGACATTGGTAAATTTAAGCCTGCTAAATTTTGTACAAATATGCATCAACAGAGCTTATTTCGTTATTTTTGGGATGCTTACCGTAGTTTTACATCAATCAAAATCGATCGTTAGGCAACGTCAGGTACAGTACCGTCCCATAAATAGCCTCCGAAACCTAATTTACAATTAGATACAAACTTTTAAGTGGATTCTTATTTTTCCCAAATAATTTTCGTGACAGGCGTTACCACAGATTTTTTTATCTGAAGCGAGTGTTGTACATGAAGGCACTTACGGAATTTTCTAAACTTAAGACAGCCGTCCCCCTGTCCTAAAGTTACGACAAAACTTCAGAAAATCTGAAGGATTTTCTTACGATCTTGATGTTAGTGAAACGCAATTTTGGGCTAACATTTTTGAAAGATAAAATTAAAGAAAATCTTAGGCTAACAAAGTTTAGTGAAATGGAGCCCTGGTCCTTTAGTGGCTTACCATTTTTAGATCTGGAAACTGTTTTGTAGTATCACATCCTAAAAATTCATCATTTTTTGCCTTACTGATCATTTCCATGTCATAGCTGAAACTATATGGAGGGGTTGTTATCGGTAAATCTTCTCTTGGGACACTGCATTGCCACATGTCTTGTGTTGATGGCTCATTCGTGTTACATACATAGCAGAAATAGTTTTTATACGTTGAATTAAAAGGGTCAGTAAACGATCGACAAGCACTATCTATGTCTCTATCAAATTTAGACCAAAGTCCAGTTTCATTACATCGAGATATTGAGAATGACGTTGACCTGCAGGATTGTACGTCAACCTTTCGTGGTCTTTCGTAGAAAATGTTACATTTTTTCTCTTTTATAATCGACAACATGTCTTCGTCAGTGAGAGTAACAAAGTCAGTACAGTAAATTCTCAATTTCCAGCTTTCCAAGGGTCTTGTAGCCCCACTGCAATAAGCACAATATATGTTTCTATAAGTAAAGTATTTACCACTAACGGGCACTATAGTTTCAAAACTAGTATCAAATTCAGGATCCTCGCAGAGCCTTGTAACTCTGTCGCTTGTGTAACTCGACTGATTTATAGCGCACTTGGTAACTTGCCAAATTTGTTCCACGCCAGGAGCCTTCTGAAAGAACGTCTCTTCCGACAATGTAAACAACTGGGGAGTTTCACACCTGAACCTGTACAAGGGAATAAAGCTAAGATAAAAGTCTACTCCCATACATGCTTTGGACAAGATATCGCATCAAAACAACTCTCCTTTAGCTGCCCGATGCAATTCCCCTGTCCGTCGTGGTCAAACATACGGTTTCCTGTTATTCCGGATTCGGACTGGATTGATTGTATAACTTTGCTTCATAAATTTTTTTTAGTTTATTCATATGGATTAAAGAATTGGCTATTTACTGGTTTGGGCCCAGTAAAACCGGTTTACCCCCCCCCCCCCCCCCTCCACCAGTAGTTATTACTGACCGTCCCAAGGCGGTACTTTCGTTGCGGTTGCATTTGTTTTATGCTCAGGGCTGTTTAATTTATTGTGTTCTTATTTTAACACTTCTATGATAAGCTGAGTAAGCTAATGATATACGCTGCTTCGAAACCCGGCATATGTTTATGGCTCTAAGACTTAAACAGTTTGCAACCTTTAGCAAACTAATGATAACTTTTGGATAAGCACTGGAGGAAGTGACCATGACCTGGTGCGGATGCCTTTCATGTTCATCTGAAGAAGCCCTGAAAACAACCCAGCCAGGACTTATGTTTGCATTTTAAAATTAGGTAATTCAGATGTAGCATGCAGATTCCAAACACTAACAGGTGATATTCTTTTTACCACTAAATCGATCGAGGGACAATTACAATAAGATAGTTACTTAAATTACCACCACAACACAGTGGTGACTGACACAGTGAAGAAGTGAAATACTTCAGAGGCAACATCAAAGTGGAACACCATCGGTCACCAGAGATATTCTAATCGTATAATATGGCCAAATTTGGAACTCGTCCGAGGTTTTATGTCTTTCAAAGCAATCAGCAAGTTAATCAAATATCGATACTAAATAAAGCTGTTATGCCTAGGACAACATTTTCCCCATTATGTCGACTGACGAAGCTCAAGGGCGAGAAAATCCCCGACCAACTGTCCGAACTGACCGGAAATCGAATTCGTCTACGATTTTATGCCTGGCTTGGTTATCTCAAAGTTTTAAGAAGATCCGATCCATAATGAAGGCGCGACACTTTAACATCCAAAGCTTTTAACCAATGTACACCAAAACCATGTATTTTTACCGACGAAATCCGGTAACTTTAGATATTTCATATATTGTATGTTAATGATATTGTTCCATTCATGGTCTTTCAGTCTTTGTTTTGGGAGAAGAATATCTAATGTTGTAATTACTTTGTCCGATCCCTTTGTTTGAATGCAATGAAATTGTTAATCTAATGTGATTAACGTGCAACCTTTTTTCACGGCAGAGGGCTTTTATTCTCGGCGGGGACTGAATAAATGTAAAACATTCCTTATTCCTCCTTGATGTAAATACAGAGAGAAACATCGGCTTCACATTTCGATAACTCTTTATGGATGTACAGGAATTAATAACATAATTACAAAAAGTTAAGTTGAACGAATTTCACCATAGTTTGTTTATTCCTTTAACATAAAAGGAAACACGTCACTCGACCTACATTTGTGTATTAAAGTTTTTGTGTGCGAGCTGCCCGGATGTGACCTTTTTAACAAATGGATATTTAGGTTTTTATTACTTAATTATTAGGTATATCCCGATTAGATAATCCATATTGCACAACCCGCAGGTTTGCACTATAATCACTGTGTGAGTCCGTCCGTCCGTCCGTTATCAGTTAGCGAAAACCGTTATCAGTTAGCGAAAACGCTTATAACTCTTGAACCGCATGGGATATTTTGACAAAATTTTGCATACTTATACATGTCAACATTGTCTAACGACTCGCGTGCATAACAGCCTTATTTAATGGACGAGGCGTTGCTGAGTACAAGTTGAAAATTTATTGCCAACTACTGTAATGCTCATAACTCTTGAACACCGTGGTAAATATGGTTCAAATTTTGTATGCTTATGTATTTTAACATAGTCCAGCCAGCATGCAAAACAGTGACGAGGCTTCACCGAGCATCACTTTGGCCCGTCGAGCTCTTTTATTGAAGCTCATAACTCTTGGACCGCTTGGTATATTTGCTTCAAATTTTGTACACTTAATATGTAATTTAACATTGCCCAGCCACTGGTATGCAAAACAGTGACGAGGCTTCACCGAGCATCAATTTGGCCGGTCGAGCTCTTTTATTGAAAATGCTCATAACTCTTGGACCGCTTGGTATATTTGCTTCAAATTTTGTAGACTTATGTAATTTAACATTGCCCAGCCACTGGTATGCAAAACAGTGACGAGGCTTCACCGAGCATCAATTTGGCCGGTCGAGCTCTTTTAATGAAAATGCTCATAACTCTTGGACCGCTTGGTATATTTGCTTCAAATTTTGTATACTTTTGTAATTTAACATTGCCCAGCCACTTGTATGCAAAACAATGACGAGGCTTCACCGAGCATCAATTTGGCCGGTCGAGCTCTTTTATTGAAAATGCTCATAACTCTTGGACCGCTTGGTATATTTGCTTCAAATTTTGTATTCTTATGTAATTTAACATTGCCCAGCCACTAGTATCTAAAACTTCTTATTGCACAACCCGCAGGTTTGCACTATCGTCACTGTGTGAGTCCGTCCGTCCGTCCGTTATCAGTTAGCGAAAACGCTTATAACTCTTGAACCGCATTCTATATTTTGATAAAATTTTGCATACTTATACATGTCAACATTATCTAACGACTCGCATGCATAACCGTCTTTTCTGATGGACGAAGCTTTGCTGAGCACAAGCAGTGAAAATGCTCAGAACTCTTGAACCCCGTGGTATATATATGGTTCAAATTTTGTATACTTATGTATTTTAACATTGTCCAGCCACCGGCATGCAAAACGGCGACGAAAGTCTAAACAGTATTGCACGACCCACAGGTGTGCACTTTATTCACTGTGCAATTCCATCAGTCTGTTTGTCCTTCCGCTGTAGTCAGTGAGTGAAATTGCTCATAACTCTTAACCACATGGTGTAGTTTGATAAAAATATGCATCATTCTACAAGAAAGACCAATTTCATTTCCTTACATTCCTTCTGGCACCAGAAACTGATTATTCTAACATTCACTACGGGTTGTGCACATTACCACCAGTTGATTGTGATTGATTGATTTGATGCTTAACGTCCATGGTAAACAGCTATGGTCATGTCGGGACGGTCAGTTAACCTAACCACACTATTCCTGGGCAGGCTTAGACCTCCTAAGTGGTTAACCAGTACTAAGTGCACATACTTTCGCCAGTAACTGACAACTGCCCTTCTTGAATCAGCGGAAGGAGAAACGAAAGTATACGGCCAGACAGGGTTTCGAACCCAGGACCTCTGACTTATGAGTCAGGTGCCCTACCGATTGCGCTACGCGGCCCGGCTCAGTTGTAATGGTATTTCAATTTTCACACAACTTCGCTGAAATGAAGTTTCGCGAAATATTTCTCTATTGATAAAGATATAAAGTTTACCTGCTTGAATCTGTTGCCCATTTTATCTGCTCAAATGTGTAATAGTAGCCAAGGCAGCATGAACCTCTTTCAGCACACTCCACTTCACATTCACAAAACCCGCAGCAGGAACCGTTGCTGACAAGTCCTTTGGTTATAAAAGGTTGTACAGTACTATACGGAACAAGGTCGGCATTGTTTCTACAAGCTGGCTGTGCAAACATGCACATTCGTCGATAAGTTCCCATGGCAACAGAAAATGACTGTCCAGTTGCCAGACAACTTCCAATCCATTGCCAAACCAAGTACAGCCTCAGCATCATGCCGATCACAACAAAGATTCGTCGTCACGTGTATAAAATTTAAGCAGCACCTGTCTGTATATAAACATTGATTTAATCATCCTAGGGGTTTCTAAACTCATTATGGCTGTTTTTCCAAACAAAGGACCTGTTATAACAAGGCCCATATTTGTCCCCCAGAGGTAAAAGATGCGCGTGATCAGAAATTTAAACTAACCAATTCAAAATTGCTTATTATCATAAATGCACACATAGCAAAAGTTAAACATTGAATGTAACAACAATCACAAATTTTGTCAGTTCAGGCATAAAACATCTAAGATTTAACCGTAAACATCCCTGTACCCCAAGTCGAGTGTTACGAAAACGAGCTTTTTGGTCGCATTTGCGGCCACGACAGGAAAAACACCAACAAAATGGCATGTGCGCCCAGCAAAGACTCACATCAGCCTGGACATCCGCTCAGTCTGATCAGAGTCTTTTTCTGATCGCTTGGTATTCGCTTGGTGATAGCTTAGATCCTCAGCTACCCTATAAGCGCACAGCAAAATTTCTGAATAGAATTGATGAATGCCCAGGCTGATCTGTGTCTTTACTGGGCGCACATGCCACTTCGTTGGTTTAGTCGTGTCGTTGATCATTTTATTATTTGGAATAGAGATAAGGTTTTGATACATAACATGATTAGAAAGTACCAAATGTGCTGGAGGGCCGGTATAACGAGGTAAAGTGACCTCATAGAATAACGACCCCCAGTCAATATTCTATAGAAAAATTGTCCCTTTTCCTGTAGACTACTGACTCCAGTTAAAACAAATGACCCCCTCGTGAAGAAGAGTGATCCCCGCTAATAATATTATGACTCCCTTGAAGCAATGTTGTCTTCAAAAATGTTTGTGGCATACAGACTGCTGTAAGTGATCTGGTACAACTATCTTATTTGTTGACGGATTTTAAAATAACTTGACACAAATGCCAAGAGGATGTGTCGTGCGCAAGATTTAAGTACCCAACTTAAAGGTCGCGGGTATAAAGATCATTCAAAGATATGATGTCCTGCTTTATGATTCTGGCAAACAAAATGTCGTGCCTTGCCTGTAGCTTTGTCATTTGTGGGTAGAGTTTAAACGACTCGAAACAAATGTTAGCCGTTTAAGGATAGCATGTTATGTATCGCGCGCATAATCTAGATCCCCAACTCGAAAGTCAATGCCACAAATTCAGGTAAATGACTATGGGGCCTCCTTTTTCTCGAAATTCAGCTGAACCGCTTGCCGGCTGTTAACCGGTAACTTCACTTTTTTTTCTAAAAGCAGTTTTAGGCTAGCCGAACCGGCGTGTGCCGCTTTTAATTGATAGGCTATGTGGTTCAAAACATACCGAACAGGGTCCATAGAAATACCGGAATGCACCAAAACACAGATACACAACTGTAAATACCGGAGCGCACTATAAATATGGGGTTTTCTTTGACTTGTTTGTGGTATTAGGACTTGAATATTACATGTATTATATGTCATTATTTAGTGAATAATAAATTAGGTTTTGAATTTAATACAAATTCAATTTGATTTTCATTTTGATACACTATACTTGTTTTCAATCTGATAAAACATATAATTTGTGTAACAGAATATTAACATAAATGAATACTTAAGGGTACCATGTGCATTAATCTGCTACAAAATAATAAAATAGGGCTCAAACAATGCTTTTCAGCAAATTGATCAAATAAGCAATTCATATTAAATCCTAATAACAATTATCTGTATAGGAAAGAAATCTATATTTTAAAGTGCGTTTCGGTAAATACAGGTGGGCTCCAGTGTTTATGTGGCTTCAGGGTTAGCATCTATGGATCGTGGCGACCAAAAGGTAATGAAACTTTCATGGTGTTATTTCATAATTACTCACTTTAATCTCAAGCTATTAATTTCGTTTAACAAATGAAAGACACAGGGTGAAAGCATCATTTGGGGACTAGTATACAGGGTGTCTCAGGTAAGCGATGTGACACTTCTGATTACAAACGTGGGGTGCGAAGTTAATAGCAAAGAACGTGCTTCTCCTCCTAGAAGACGACCCAGCAGGCACAAGACGTTGATATGACATCATACTGACTTCGATGTGACGCCATGACGTCGCATAGACGTCATTACGACGTCATTTCGACGTCATGTGCCCGCTGGAGAGAGACCTACACACACGACTGGATGAGCTAGCAAATGTTTGTAGCAGGCGACTTCATTTGGTATCAACATTTATCATGCATCTGATGCAAAATTCCACTGATAACGGGGCGTGATAACACAATGTGATATTATGTCACTGTAGTACAGCGCTTGCGCGAATGTTATCAGGTCATGCCTTTAGAAGCAATCTATGAAGACGATTGGCTACATACTGACGCTGGCCGTGATATCAACGTTCGATTGGTTAAATGACGTCACCGACTTACGTCACAATGTATTCGCAACGTCAACAATTTCGGTCAAAACTACATTTGTTTTTTTTTTTCATTTAATTGACTCTCTTTACGCCGTAGAATGGTGTAATGATGCATGATAAATAGAAAACCATATAAATGTCTTTTGATATCAAGTTATCAGGCTCGACCAGAAACACATCGGACTGGCTCGGCAAGCCTCGCCATTCCTACGCTGTTTTTTGTCTCGCCTGATAAACTTGATATCAAAAGACACTGACATAGTATTCTCTATATCTCTGAGATTATATCAAAGGCAATCAGGTCTCTAGAAATGTTTGCGACGCAATTTACCCTTAGCACATAGGTACACAAAGGCTGCTGCATGCGAAACATTGGCTAAAGCTAAACTGGAGCACTTCTTCTATTTGCATCCTCATCTTTTGACTCAGATTTAGCAGGTTGAGAAGGTCTAGTGACGATATGCTCGATGGGCTTGGGTGGACATCCCGGAGGTTTGTTGGCAGCAGACCTTTTATAAGATACACTCCAGTGCCGTGTATCATGACAAGGACAAATGCCTGACCACAGATACATGACTGATGCAAATAAGAGCACCACACAGTTTTGAAAGTACTTCTCTTTTCACAGTAGTTTATTTACTACTACCCAAGGTAACACAGGCAACATGGGTAACAATACTGAATTAGGGTTAGGGGTAAGGGTATGTTTTCAGGTTAGGGTTTATCTTCTGTTGCCCTTGATAACACAGGTAACATGGGTAACACTACTGAATTAAGGTTAGGGTTTTGGGTACGTATTGGGCTTAGGGTTAATCCATTACACATGGTAACACCGGTAAAATGGGTAACACTACTGAATTGGGGTTAGAGGCTAGGGTTCGTATAAGGGTTATGGTTGTAAAAGGGTTTGTATCGTGTTACATGTGTTTCCCTGTTACCAAAATATGGTACTCTTATTCTACATTATCAACCTCTGCCACATAATATCCTGCATTTGCCTTATGTATATCTTTATTACGTAACCCTAGGTAACACAGGTAACAGGGTAACACTATAATACTAGACTAAGGGTTAGGTTAAGTTTAGAGTTATGTTACCTGTGTTATCCTCTTACCATGATATGATACTACTGACTCCAAACAAATTAAAACCAACTATTACCATAGTTACCATGTAACCCAAATAGTATGACCAGAATTTGCAATAAATATGAATATTCCCATTGTTACCCATCGTTACCTATGTTACCCTGTTACCCAACCACGGTCATTGAAAATGTGATTTTTTTATTAAAAGAGCTGCATCTTTCTAAAAGAGGCGCATTATTACCTGTTTGTAGTCATGTTACCCCCAAAAATAGTGAAATATTTTACAGCTAACAACTACTTGCAATGTAACCTTGGTGTTAGCCGTGTTACTCTGTTACCCAAACACACTCAAAACATCTTACAATTATAAATATATGCATTCTCTGCTTGTGAATATGATTGAATAAATGTTGGCCCTGCCACCTATATTGCCTAGGGTAACGAAAAATACGCTCCTTGGAAAAGAGTAGTATTTTTGGATATATCTACTCAGTATCGTAGCTGCCAGGTCTATTGCGATGCCCAAAAGAACTCATTCTCAACAGGACAATTCTGCAGTGGAATAGCCTTTCTATAACTGTTGAAGCAGTAGTATGGCAAAAAAAAAAAAAAAAAAGTCTACCAATTATAAAGCTAAACGGTCGCCCAACTTTTTTGAGAAAGCTAAAACTTGTTAGAAGTCATTCTTTACACCATCTTGGTTTTGTAGCCGGTTCACGGGTTTGTAAAAGCTAACCGGTATCAGCCGATTAACCGCCGGCTATACCGGCTAATCGAGAAACAAGTGCATCCAATGCGTTTATTTTGACTGATGGTATTGACGTAAGGTTTGTTGTTACGCTTCTTCCCCAGAGCTATTCGAAATCACACGAAATTCGATTGGTTATACTTACTCGTAGCTTTATCTTTGGAACAGGATACTAACTCGAGCAAACAAAACTATAGCAAACTCGTGGGAATGACATAGCTAACTTGTGGTCAAGATAATACGGAACATTGCAGAAGGGGTTGATCAAATAAACAAAAAGCTTGTCTAAATGTGCAGCGTCGTATACTTGAAGTGACTTTTTTAGCTCATCGTCAAGATGAGCATATAGTATAGCCTTGGTCCGTCGTCTGTATCGTCGTCAATGGCGTCGTCGGCGTGCACACTTTTAAACACCAATATCTCGTACACCAGTAGGCCAATCTTGATCAAATCTTATATTTGGCAGTGCTGGGATGAAGGGATTGACTGCGTTAAGTTTTAGGGCAGATTAGATTGGAACTCTGGTTGCCATGGTAACACATAGATTAAAAATGGGAAAAACTTAAAAATATCATCTCTGAAACCATGGGGCACGGAGCTTGTATATTCAGTATGTAGCAATGTTTAGTGGCCCTCTACAGAAATCCTGCCAGTCATGCCCCTGGGGTCCAAACTGGCCACACCCAGGGGTTCATTTGTTTATGTAGAGCTATTAAGCTAAAAGAACCTTCAAAAATCTTCTTCTCTGAAAACGTGAGGCCGAAAGCTTATATATTTATTATGAGTAATGTTTAATGTTCTTCAATATAAATTCTGCCAATCATGCCCCTGGGGTCTAAACTGGCCACATCCCAGTGATCATTTGTTTATATAGAGCTGTATAGCTAAAGAACCTTCAAAAATCTTATTCTCTGAAATCATGGGGCCCAGAGCTTATATAGTTAGTTTGTAGTCATTTCTATTGGTCCTCTGGATAAATCCTGCCGATTATGCCCCTGGGATCAAAACAGCCCACACTACATTGGGTCATTTGGTTATATAGAGCTATATAGCTAAAGGACATTCAAACATCTTTTTCTCTGAAACGATGAGACCGAGAGTTTATAGATTAAGTATTTAGCAACGATAAATGGTCTTCTACATAAATTCTGCCAATTGTGCCCCTGGGACCCAAACTGGCTACACCTAAGGGGTGACAGTAGTTTATATTGAGCTGTAAAGTAAAGAGGGAGATCAAGGTAAAAGAGCAAAAGCTGGGTACCGTAAGCAGCTTCAAATACCTTGGAGCAGTTGTCTCAGATGATAACTTAAAACAGGAGGTTCTCTCAAGGATTGCACAAGCCACTTCAGCTCTTACTAAGCTGAAACCAATTTGGGGAGATAACAATATATCTCTTGGATCAAAGGTGAAACTTATGCGCTCCCTTGTCATTTCCATATTTCTGTATGCCTGTGAATCATGGACCTTGACAGCAGAGTTAGAGAAAAGAACGCAGGCCTTTGAGATGAGATGCTACCGAAGGTTACTGAACATTTTGTACAAGGACTATATAACCAATGAGGATGTTCGCAGGAAGATCAAAGCAGCCATTGGAGAATAGGATGAACTCCTTACGATGGTCAAGAAACGGAAACTAAGGTGGTTTGGCCACGCCTCAATGTCTTCTGGTTTAGCAAAGACAATTCTTCAGGGCACAGTGAAAGGAAAAAGAAGAAGAGGTAGACAGAAGAAGAGGTGGGAAGACAATATCAAGGAGTGGACAGGAATGGATTTTGCCACCTCAACTAGGGCAGCTGAAGACAGGACAAGGTGGAAAGGGATTGTTTTGAAGTCATCTGTGGTGCCCCCAACGACCTAGTAAGGTTATGGGATAGAATAGAATAGTTAAGCAAAGAAACCTTTAAAATCTTGTTCTATTGAAACCATGAGGCCGAGAGCTTATATATATATATATAAATTAACTAATTCTGATCTGATAAGTCTGTAAATTTAATCATTGTATACTTTCCCTCCATCTAGTTTCGCAAAGCTTATCAAAAGGTTTGTAACATGGTAGTAATCGAAGAAATTATATGTATAACAGAGAAATGCACGATGTAGGGAATTAGATAAACAAACGGAAATTATGGCACAAAAATCGGTCGCACCGCGACCGTAATCGAACCATGGATCTCCTGCTTTCCGGGCAGACGTGCTAACTATTACACCACCGCGGCCTTCCGGCGTTGTGCGCCAATTCTATATTGGTGTAATGGTTAGAACGTCTGCCCGGTGGTGTAATGGTTAGCACGTCTGCCCGGAAAGCAGGATATCCGTAATCGAACCATGGATCTCCTGCTTTCCGGGCAGACGTGATAACTATTACAACACCGCGGCCTTCCGGAGTTGTGCACCAATTCTATATTGGTGTAATGGTTAGAACGTCTGCCCGGTGGTGTAATGGTTAGCACGTCTGTCCAGAAAGCAGGATATCCGTGGTTCGATTCCCGGCCATGGCGCGACCTATCTTTGTGCGTTAATTTCCGTTTGTTTATCTAATTTCCTGCATCGTGCATTTCTCTGTTATACAAAAACGCTCGTAATTACTCCGATGCAGTAGAACATTTGTGGACCTAACACTAAATGGTCCCCTTATAAATAGCTAACAATAGGTAACTAACACATGTATCGTATCTAAGAAACAATTATGACGTTAGGTTTATTAATGTTAAAATTGGCGCACAACGTCGAAAGGCCGCGGTGGTGTAATGGTTAGCACGTCTGTCCGGAAAGCAGGGGATCCATGGTTCGATTCCCGATCGCAGCGCGACCAATTTTTGTGCGTTAATTTCCGTTTGTTTATTTAAATCCCTGCATCGTGCATTTCTCTGTTGTTCATATAATTAGTCCGATGCAGTAGGACAATTGTGGACCTAACACTAAGTAGTCCCCTCAGAAATAACTAACAATAAGTAACTAACACAAGTATCGTATCTAAGAAACAATTATGAGGTTAGGTTTATAAATGTTAACGTCGGAAGGCCGCGGTGTTGTAATGGCTAGCACGTCTGCCCGGAAAGCCGGAGATCCGGGGTTCGATTCCCGGTCGCAGCGCGACCCATTTCTGTACGTTAATTTCCGTTCGTTTATCTAATTCCCTGCATCATGCATTTCTCTGTTGTTCATATAATTAATCCGATGCAGTAGATCATTTATGGACCTATTACCAAAGTATTCCCCCTATAAATAACTAACAATAAGTAACTAACACATGTATCGTATATAAGATACAATCGTGACGTTAGGTTTATTAAAGGGAAATCACCCTATACAAACTGCAATTGAGTTTTTGTTGAAAATTCATACAGTGGTAGAATATCATATGCTGAGAGTAAAAATGAAATAAAAAATTGGGGTCACCGTACTACTTTTTGAGATAATGCAGCGCCATCTCTATGCCTGTGTGAAGCATTTTATGTCTATTACGAAGACTTTATCCGAGAAAATAGATGACCGATCGTTTCGATATGAGGATTAATCAACTACTCTTTCTTGTCTCTTTGTAGAACATGAAAGTTTCATCGTCGTATGCCTCATTATATAGGTTATTTTCAGTTTTTAATTTCCCTCCATTTTCCAATATTGGTAAAAACGTGGAATTTCTTCAATGTAAAAAGTTCCACAATTGAATTTTTTATGTACTTTTGATATTAGTAAAGGGATGATCTACCCCGTGCAAATAAGCAAATGAAAATATAGGTCATCAGCCAAATATTCGAGTTATGGAAGGAAAACCACTTTTATTTCGCTCGGTTTTATATATAAGTGGGTTGACGTCAATGTTTTTACGCGTTGACGTCGCTTTCTATCTGGCGCCATGAACGGCCATATTGATAACGCTTTTACCTTTCGATGCTTGTTTATAGCAATGCAATGTAATTCCCTATTCATTTTCAGCAATGTACTTATGTCTTGAAACATATAGTCTATATTAAACTGTCACCTTTAAAGTTTTCTCGTATGCAGAAAACCCATTAAAGAGAGAAATGCCAAGGAGTGAAACTAGGCAGCATGGTCGTTGTTGTTTCTCATAGAATATTCGAACTTTTTCAGGGTCTAGATTATATCCCATTTATATCTGATGAACAAGCTCATATGCGAACATTGTATATTGGACCCGGCCACCGCCCTACTTGTATTTTCACAGAAACATCGGTAGAGCTTGGTTCATGGTGCATGATTTCAATTTATCATTAGTGCTAAGACCAATTTTCGAGGATGCGCAGCCTGACATTTTCCCCCGTTCGCATCGACAATCTATGACTCCTTTGGACAGTCTAGGGCAATTAGTGAAAAATCAGTTTCGCCGCCTAGCTACGCTTCTCAGAATCATTATGAAACTTTGCAGAGTTCATCTTCATGGTCTGTAAATGTGCATATGACTTTTGGGTTATGGTCGAATAATTTTATTATATTTTTGCGTTTGGAACGTCATAATTTTCAGGCTGCATGAGGAAGGTCTAGCAGGCTTGAAGACTGAGTTACTTCCTTTGGAAAGGCTCTGCAAAAAAAACTACCAGTAAAGGCTTGGATCAGCCTCCGCATTGTGGGAATTAACCTTAATGACATGACATAACAGTAAAAGCTATTAGCTTGCATGCGCATTCATCAGTCTCATTTCCGCGTTCACTGTTTGCATAGGTATTTCACGGCTCAAGCCAATGCTTGCATTAAGTAATTACGAGATTCGAAACGCACTTGCAGTTTTCAAATCCTCTCTTTTCCTGACAGGTAATTCCTAAAAATTAACACACTACCCCAAAACAGTTGACGTTCTGTTTTCCGTATAAAATTCTTCAGCCCCAATTTTCGTCATTTTTTTAACCCAGGTTTATATATTTATCATTTTTCTGTCGCAAAAAAACTCATACGTTGTTTTCAACTTAGCGTATATTTAGGTGCCATATTCTCTTCGAAAGTGACGTAAACGATTTAGCGTTACGGCAAAAGTCATGATAACCATAGCAGAAAACAACGACGCTGCGTCACAATATATGCGCACGAACATTGAGGTGATTTCCGTTAATGTTACAAATGACGTACAACGTCGGAAGGCCGCGGTGGTTTAATGTCTGTTTAATGTCGCGGCGCGACCGATTTTTGTGCGTTTGTCTTATTCTCTGCATCGTGCATTTCTCCGTTGTTCCTATATATATTTTTTATATCTTTTTTGGGGTTGTCTCGGTTGCGCAGTGGTTGAAATAACGGAAAGTGCAGTTCTAGGTGGAGTTGTTGAGGTCGTGAGTTCGAATCCCGCACAGGATATATATACATATATATATATAGTAAAATCAATAAGTCCGATATAGGCAAATAACACAATTATTAATTAACTTCTACCGCGGTATATATATAATGAACGTTTTAATTTGTAGTGTCTGTGAAGCATGTCAAGAACGTGTTTACAGTTTAAAAATAGAAAGACAGTACTTACATTGAGTATATTGAATGTTCGCTTCTCACGCATGGGATCCTAAGTTCGACTCCTACTGGCAGCACAATTTCGATCAATTCGTTCCGTCCAATACACCAGGAAATCCGTACCGAGTTTGTCCTGAACTTAGAAAAAGTGGTACCAGGGGCCGTATTCATAAAGCCACTTAAGTCGTTGCTATGCGGTTGTTAAGGGTAAATTTCTATGTTGGAGATTCCCTACAACTATGAAATTTGCTCTGGAGGAACAGTCTTACAAAGACTGTTCCTCCAGACCAAACTTCATAGTTGTAGGGAATCTCCTTTATAGATATTTAGCCTTAGCAACCCCATAGCAACGACTTAAGTGGCTTTATGAATACGGCCCCAGAACTTAGAAAAAGTGGTACCAGGGTTGGCGGTTGGTAATTTCAGTGTCGCTGGCCGCTGGTGGCAAAAACACAACACACACTGAGGTAATCAGTCTGTTTAACCATTATAAAATAAATTGCAATTCTACCCCATTCTCAAGGGGTTTCACGCATGTACGGACACAGAGATGAGATACTCAGTTAATTAGTATTATGTCTTATATTCCTCTGCATCTACTGAAAGGCAACCGTTTTCGGTGTTTCTCTTAATTTTAAGCTGTCTCCTTAAAATTATCAGGATAACTTTTATCAGACATTGTTCACCGGGATTCCCTGAAAAGGCTTTTTATTCAACTTCAGAAATCACGTACTTTGCAAGTGGTCCACTTAAAAAGATACAGGAAATCTTATGAAGTATGTAATTTAAAGCATATAATAAAGGCAAAATTATATATGTATTGAAAAAGCGTACGTCGATAAAAAATAACAAGAAATTTGTGAAAATAAAAATGTTGCTGTTGGGGTATTTTCAACGTGTTTTATACAGAATTCTTCAACTACAAAAAATGTGAGTATATATGCATATCCTATTGGCTTGATCAATCATAATAACCACTGTTTCTCAGTCTTTAAGCAGATCCTCCATATTCAATCATAAGTGCGTGACATCTGATGTGCGTTTATTCGTATGTTTGGATGACCCTATAATTTGCTTGCAAAATTTTAAATAGCATAATATATTTTATAGATAAGAAAAATTAAGATGCACCTGTTTCCAATATGAGTTTTCCATAATATTAAGAGACAAGAATTTAAAACGGTAGCACTTGTTTTCCAAGTTATCAACGTGACTACCCTATTTATATGAAACTACTCAAGAGACTTTACTGGATCCTCTTCTTAAACCTAATAGTCCCTTGATATTAATACAATAAGTACTAAATCATTTGGCACAGAAAAAATTTGATGAACATATATGAGATTATAGCGGTAACCAATATTCCAATTTCTTTACAATGTTTCACTGTTCGTTTAACAAGCAAACCAATCCACATAGTTGAATATCATATTATGCTCTTTGCTTGCAGAGACCTTTCATCATATTCTTTCCTTCAAACTTTTGGGGCTTAGCGACACTGAAGAAGTTAAATACAGAAAACGCGCGTCTGTCGCACTAAATTTGGTATGAATACGTTTATATCATCTAACGTTTCACACAGTCATATTACCTTTTATCATATGACGTCGCATCTGAGAGTGTAATAAAGCCATGCATTAAATGCGATAATCCACTAGTGGATTATATATGCAAATTACGTCGTAACGTTATGCGTTGACGTCCATAAAAACGTCGCGTTTTCTAATGGCGAAATCGTGCCGTTTTAGTGCAAATTCTGCTGATAAAATGCGATTTTAGTGTCATAGGATAAATAGAATCTTGCATTCGTTAGGGGAAAACCGATAAGATGCTCGACAGAGCCTCGCATCTTATCTTTTTCCCCAACTCGTTTTAATAAATTCAATAATACATGAGCACTCATGTAAGTTCCTCTATATATAGATAAGAAAACAAAAAATGCACCTGTTTCCAATTTGAGTTTTCCATAATACTAAGAGGCAAGAATTTAAAATGGTAGCACTTGTTTTCCAAGTTATCAACGTGACTACCCTACTGATATGTAACTACTCAAGAGACTTTTCTGGATCCTCTTCTTAAACCTAATAGTCCATTGATATAAATACAATAAGTACTAAATCATTTGGCACAGGAAATATTTTACTGTTGTATTTTTTTCTGCAAGATGATGAACATATATCAGATTATAGCGGTATCCGATATTCCAATTTCTTTACGATGTTTTACAGTTCGTTTAACAAGCAAAACAATCCACATAGTTGAATATCATGTTATGCTCTTTGCTTGCAGAGACCTGTCATCATATTCGTTCTTTCAAACGTTTGGGGTTTAGCGACACTGAAGAGGTTAAATACAGAAAACGTGCGTCTGTCGCACTAAATTTGGTATGAATACGTTTATATCATCTAACATTTCACACAATTATATGAGCCGCGACGCGAGAAAACCAACAATGTGGTCGTGCGCCCAGCGCAGACTCTGATCAGCCTGGGCATCCGACAAGTTTGATCAGATTCTTCGCTAAGCACTTAAAGGGTAGCTATGGGTCTAAGCTACCTCCATGTGGACAGCGAAGACTCTGATCAGACTGGGCGGATGCCCAGGCTGATCTGAGTCTGCGCTGGGCGCACAACCACATTGTTGGTTTTGTCGTGTCGCGGCTCATATTACCTTTTTACCATAAAGTCGAGAGAAACATGGACTGGCATGTTGAAGTCATTCTTTTTACTAGCATCTACGATGCTATGTAAGTCATTTGTCTGTAAAAGCGTCACGAAATACATCTTATTTGAAAAAACCTGCATTTCTTGAAAAAAATATTTAGCTGCATTTTACTGTTTTCATTTAAAAAAAACCGACTAGAAGAGATGGTACCATATCTGATCTAAATATTGAATTTGATAGTTTCGAATTATATTTTGCATTCTGCCTAAGAAAATTTTAGATAAAGGGATTGAGATTCAAAAGAAGAAACGTAAGAACAAGTGCAAAAAAATGCATTCACTTGCTCTAGAGTAAATTAAAAATGGTAAAGATGGATATCAAAGCGAGTCTATTTGCAAGCCAGCATGCATGCATAGACACCAGAATGAATGACAGGTGTCACCTAAGCTTTAAGTCACGTGTAATACACTTGATTATTTAAAGAGCAATAGCCAAAAAGAAAAGAAGGAAGAAATTTGCTGTCTTAATGAGGAAATGTTTCCTCTTTTCATATAAAGGAAGCATTTACTGGTTTATGATTCAAATTAATCTACAGTATGGGATACCAATAGCCATGTACGGCAATTATTCTGTTGCGTCAATTAAAATACAGAAATAATCCGGGATACCAGTTTTAAGTGTTTATGGCAGGTATAATTATATATAGAGGATCTTACATGAGTGCTCATGTATTATTGAATTTATTAAAACGAGTTGGGGAAAAAGATAAGATGCGAGGCTATGCCGAGCATCTTATCGTTTTTCCCCAACGAGTTTAATAGATTCAATACTACAGGAGCACAAATGCAAGATTCTATTTATCATACGGCAATAAAAGCGCATTTTATTAGCAAATTTTGGACTAAAACGTCATGATTTTCCCTTTAGAAAAAGCGATGTTTTATGGAAATCAACGCATAACGCTACGACGTAATTTGCATATTTAATCCACTAGTGGATTATCGATTTTAATGCATGGCTTTATTACACTCTCAGATGTAACGTCATATGATAATTATAGCTTATTTTTATGAAAAGCAGCCATTATGTGAAGAGATGACGTCACATTTCGTATCAGAAAGCCTAATTTCACTGTTACAAGAGCTATTTTTCACTATTGCACAATAATATGAGCCGCGACACGACAAAACCAACAATGTGGTCGTGCGCCCAGCGCAGACTCAGATCAGACTGGGCATACTTTTCAATCATCGAATGACTTTCGTAAGTATATAAAATATGCATGCACTTTGTAATGATAAAGGTGTAAGCATGAACAGTCAATTCAAAACCTTGACCGAAAGCATAAGAGCATGGATATAGTGCTGGTCTATATAAGTCGAGTCATTTTTCAGGGTAGGGTTTACCCCGTTTAATTTGCTTCAGTGAAAATTCAAAAAAGCATGCTATACTTTGTGAGCAAAATTAAGACTATGCTTTATTCACCAATCCCGGGCTTTTTTGAAACCCTGATACTGATTTTGTCGAGTAGGCCAAATGGAGCGTTACAACAAATTTCCAAGCAGGGAGTGATTGTGCAATTTAAGGCTACGCCTCCTCAACTATTCTGACCTGTTGGCTCTATTTTCCGTAAGTTTTGCAGGGAAAGGTGAGTTATTAAACCACTATTTAAAGGAGAAATCGCACTAGGGTTTCTTTATAAGCCATTTTAAAAATAAACAGGCTAAGTTTGAAACAAATGTAGGTATTGTGTATTGTCTGGTGTCCGTGAAAAACTAAAGTGATTGGTTTGACCTTATCTGATTTGGGCAGGCTAGTCTGATCATTTACTGTAGGCATTCCACTTGCATTTTAAAGTAGGAGGTTGTGGTCGGGCGATAGTGCGGGGTTAGTTTCAGTGCCGGGGCGTCCTACTAATTTGGATGATAGTGGGGTTGTTATGGACGTTTTTCTCTCTCTCTCCTATCACGAACCTTTACTTTCTACCTTGTGTCTCTCTGGGAGACGGCTCGATAAAGACTGAAATGCAGTCTCAAAGAGCCGTTAAATCCAAAACAACCAACCAACCAACCGACCAACTTGCATCATAAAAGCAAAATGGGCATATTGTCAGACTATTCTTTTGTTTGATTAAACCTTAATTATGAGAATGTTAAATAAAGATGTAAGAGCCAGGCGTGCCCCAAGCGCTTTGTCAAAAACAGAAACAAAAAAAAAGTTCCAACACTCTGGGACCCTTTAGAACTCTTGAGCGCACGGAGCTTGTCCTGTCTTCTTAAACTGACGTTGAAGTGTGCGAAACGATTAGTGGGCGTGTTTTGGGAGTACTGGTATCGTAGACTAAGACTGTGATGCACACTGTCGCAAATCCAAAAGTCAAAAAGGAAATGTCTGGGACGTGTCTCGAGCGCTTGCCCTGCGTATTTGTTTGCTTGCGGAGAGCTTTGGGTGTGTTCGAAACTTGTTAGGGACATGTGTCGGGCCGCGGTTGCTGGCTTCAGCAGCAGGTTAAAAGGGGACGCCGCTCGCCATTTGTGTTTTGTCGTCTATCAAAGCTGTGAAAGCGATCTCTTCTGGAGCTTGCCTTTATAAGAGAATGCGTCCAGGACGAAAAGCCACGGCAAGTATACCCGTAGCCTGAGAACAGGAGAGAACCCGATTTCCAGAAGATGACTGCTGCAGCTACTCAGCAACTTTCTTGCTCATCATCATAAGACTCAAATGACGAGGTCATCCAAGAACCATCTCAGCAGTATAGTGATCAGCAGTACCCATAGTCAATCCTCCAAGTCGCCCTGTCAGTCCTGTGGATAATCATTCATTTTCAAGCAGTCGGTCTGACGAAAAGAAGTCCCTAAAATCAGAAGCCAAGCCACAATCGAGACGAGCATGCAGCATACTTATAACGTGCTGAATGCGTCCGTGATGTATTAGACGCGTTTGTCTCATATCAATGTCTTCTTTATTTTACTGTGTCAAAAAACGGACATTGTCAATTGCGACAGTTTCTAGACTGCAGGATAACGATAACATGGTGGATTCTTATAAAATTTTCAAAAGAAAATAGCATTTAGACACGCTAAAGAAATGACTCTTGACAATCAGTTGCCCCCTCCCCCACTCACTCGCTAAATTTCTTGCCCCCTTCAACTTTGACCCACACTCACTCACTCACTCACTCACCCACTCATTCACTCACTCACTCACTCGCTCACTGACTCTCTCATTGACTGACTGACTGACTGGCTCATTCACTCACTCGCTCACTTTCTTCCTCCATCAGTCACTCACTAGCTATTTGCTCAGGTCAACACCTTGATTTCCCCAGGAATATTTATTTACTGGGGTTCATAATTTACACTTCAAGGTATCATATTTTAACCCTTATAGCTCTTCGCAGATTACACGCCAACGTCACCATTTGCAAAGACAAAGTCGCCATTAAATCGAATATATGAAAGCACGGCGAGTATATGTTAAGCGCGTGATTCATTTTACAAGAATTTCAAACCTTAGGAACTTTGTTTAGACATTCAAAAGACATTTAGCATCCATTGCCAATCTATGTGCTATAGACAGGTAAAGGTAAAGGTATTTTTATAGCCTTGTAGCCGTAGGCCCTAGAGACATCGGAGTTAGGGTCCCACTGTGTCTTGGGCACAGCATATAAAAGGCGTAGCCCATCACTCTCCTTTCCTGATTCGAAGCAGATACATATATACTGCTGAGTTGACAGAGTTTTCAAGTCGTCGGATGGCAAAACCCGGGAACGTGTCATGACCGTCCGGCGACGTTATGCGCCATAACCAAGCGTCTCTATCCACTTGACCACGGCGCCTCTCTGTGTGCTGTACTTGCAGTAAGAATACAAGTTAGATTATCCACTCCTAGAATCCTCCTAATTAGGCTGGTATCTGTTGCAATATTTACATTCAGATGTGCATGAGAATGGAATAGCTGTGCTACATCTGCTGTATTATGTTCAAATCCAGTGATTGTTATAGCGAAGGACCGGGCAAATGGCTGCCAAGCCCTATACTTAAAAAACTACGGCATAGTACCGTGGTTAATTGAGACCGACTGCCTTATATACAAACCTTGCTTTAAATCCGCATTTAATTTCTTCACAATCAGTAATCAATAAAATACCAATCGCTGATTTGTAACAAGGTTTTTACGCAATGCAGTCATTTTCTATCTTATAAAGTTACTGTTTAATTCCGTACTTTGTACTAGTAAGGGCATGGTCCCGTGTTCTCGCTCGCTCTTGTTGCCACCATATTACATGTCCTTGTTTTTATTAAATGTTATATCATTGTATGTCAGATTGACCTGAATGTAATAAAGGATATGTAATGTTAATTTAACAACTGAACATGCTCACGTGGCCACGTGGCCTAGGCATGCGCAAATGCAAACAGTAGTAGAAACTAGAACTGTCGGAGAATCCGACTATACCCCCGCCTCACTGCTTAAATCAAATGGTGTTATTTCTTTGTTACAAAAAGCATACAGAGAGAACTCATTGTCACAATGTATACCAAATATCAATATTCTACATAAAACCCTTTTTATGTAATACAGAATAAAATGATTTCAAGTTGACAGAAAGAAACAATAATAAATACATGTAAGTCATAAGTCTTTATCAGTCTGTAAACCAAATATGAACATTCAAACTTGAATAGTTGCTGTGAAATCTGTTACAAAAATTGCATTATTTATAGTCAGGAGAGAAAGAAAATGGGAATACTATAGGGAAGAATAAGCAGGAGAAGGCTGGTCCTCAATCCCACAATACAACAAGTTATCATCAAGTTGAACCTGCATAAAAAATATCCCTACTCTAACTTACAGATGCATAGAAATCTTATGCAAGAATTTCATTATTCAAAGTATGGAAAGAAAGAAAATTGGACAAATACAGGGTAGAATAAGAGGAGAAGGCTGGTTTGCAATCCCACGATACAATAAGTTGTCATTAACCTATATACCAACTATGAATACTCTATGTTGCACGGTTGTGGAGAAATCTTTGACGAAAAATTTCATTATTCAAAGTATGGAAAGAAAGAAAATTTGACAAATACAGGGAAGAATAAGAGGAGAAGGCCGGTTTGCAGTCCTACGATACCATGAGTTGTCATTAACCTACATACCAACTATGAATACTCTATGTTGCACGGTTGTGGAGAAATCTTTGACGAAAAATTTCATTATTCAAAGTATGGAAAGAAAGAATGTTGGACAAATACAGAGAAGAATAAGCAGGAAAAGGCTGGTTCTCAATCCCACGATACACCATGTCGTCATCAATCTGCATACCAAATATGACTACTCTAGCTTGCATGGTTGTGGAGAAATCTTTGACGAAAAATGTTATTATTCGAAGTATGGAAAGAAAGAATATCAGACAAATACAGGGAGGATAAGCAGGAGAAGGCTGGTTCTCAATCCCACGATACAACATGTCGACCTCAACCTGCATACCAAATACTACCAGTCTAGCTTGCATGGTTGTTGAGAAATCTTTGACGAAAAATTTCATTATTCAAAGAATGGAAAGAAAGAATATCGGACAAATACAGGAAAGAATAAGCAGGAGAAGGCTCGTTCTCAATCCCACAATAGAACATGTCGTCATCAACCTGCATACCAAATATGACTAGTCTAGCTGCATGGTTGTGGAGAAATCTCTGACGAAAAAATTCATTATTTAAAGTATGGAAAGAAAGAAAATCGGACAATTACAGGGACGAATAAGCAGGAGAAGGCTGGTTCTCAATCCCACAATACAACATGTCGTCATCAACCTGTATGCCAAATATGACTAGTCTAGCTTTTATGATTGTGAAGAATTAAAATCTGAAAGAGTTCCTTCAAGAGCAGAGAATACATTCATAAGAAGGAACATGGGTCAGACTACGTAGTTTCGGCTAATAAAGCCTCTTCAGTGACCCTGACAATATCTGGTGACGAAACCAGAGAAGAGCATACTGTAATTTCATAATCTCAATTGGACAGCCGATTCAAAGACTGATTAGTATCAAAAAAGGTCCAAATAATATATAAAATGATGGCTTAGAATATGAGTAAACCAATCTAAAATTTCAGATTTCTCAGAATATATCCTCTGATCTCAAAGGACGAAAAGAAAATATAATCTGCACTATGGATGATGTACGGGGAGACGTTTTACGGCCGCCACACGGCACAACACCAGCTGCAGTGAGGTAAAATTAAAATCTGAAAGAGTTCCTTCAAGAGCAGAGAATACATTCATAAGAAGGAACATGGGCCAATCTTTGACGAAAAATTTGATTAAACTAGGGGACGGAGGACGGACGGAAAGACGGACGGAAGGACGGACGGACGGACGGACGGAAGGAAGGACGGACGGACGGACGGACAGATGTAAACCAGTATACCCCCCACTTTTTCAAAGCGGGGGTATAATAAATATTGATTTTCTACTTTCGTCGACAATAGGATTTTATTCATGTTACTGTCCTTGAAAAAAAAAAAAAAAAAGAAGCACCTTTACCACTACTGTATGTGAACATGCCATGTCCAGCATATGCATATAAACATCCATGGTACTTAAACGTTTTCAAAAACCGAGTAAGCTTCGATTATCATGACCAGCCGGCTCATATTTGTAGGTTTGTCTGTCACGTGCAATTAGAATATGCCTTAAGCCAAATTTCTAATAACTTCGAAAAATATCAAGAATATCCGAAATTGGGGAAATCAGTTTTTTCAACGATATTGTGCCAAAACAGCTTTGTACCACTTGTACGGCTCGAGATCGCACACAAGTACGCACGCATTCTATAAAAACGGATTTCTGAGTAATATCGGATTTCTTTTGATCAGAATTTTATAAGTATGTTTACCGGAGTGTAATGCTATAATTTTATCTTTCTGCAGAATCAGTCTTTATCTGGTTCAGAGAGTCAATAATGGAATAGTATGCTCTAAATTCTCATTCTCTTTGTACAATCTGCACTACAGTAAAATTGCCCTTTCTCGATAACGAATTCTATGTAAAGTATACGTCTTATCGCGGATTTGTGTATTAGTGTTTGTATATTTTGAATTCTTTCTGCTCTTGAGGTATAAATGTAAAAGATCTTTGGATCAGTGCTGAAATAATACAAGAGTTTCTTCACAGTGGGAACGTCTTCAAACTTTGATGAATGTCTTCAAACTTCGCGAACTTAAAATTTATCAGCACACTGGAGAAAATTATAGAGATAGTTGATCATAGGGGACTTAGGGGACATCCATACGAACCGAACTACCAACTAATTGTGTGCACCGCGGCGGAGGGTGAGGGTGAAGGTTTTGGCCCAGTAAAACTGGTTTAAGCCCCCCAGTAGTTATTACTGACCGTCCCAAGTCGGTACTTTCGTTGCGGTTGCATTTGTTTTATGTTCGGTGCTGTTTGGTGTATTCTGTTATCATTTTAACCCTTCTGTGATAAAAATTGAAAATAGGTAAAAATAGTTGTTAAATGTTTTTCGTGTAAATTGCTTGGTCTGTTGTAACCCTTCTGTTGGTCTAAATTTTTTTAGTTTGGTAAAGATAGCTGAGTTGCCACCTACTTGGGAAAGAGCTGCTGACTCGGCTTATCACTTGTAATTTATTGTTTGTTGGGATGTCTTTGTCAATCACAACCTAGTCAGATATTGTGTTCTAAGGAATTAGTACTCGGCATATATGTTCTTCTATGTACCATTCGTGGGACTCTGATTATTAAGAGATTATTGAATTATACAACGATGCTATAAAAGCGCATCCGATGCTTGTTAAATAAGTTTTTGTGAGAAAACTTTTCCTAGAAATTTCATTGTATGATCCGTCTTTAGGCATAACATCATAGATAAAGATATAGTCTTCAAGGGACAAGTGAATTACGTCGTGATGTACTTCATACTCAAAGCTAGTAAATACTTTCTTCAAATACGCCTCATGTAGTACAAGAGAGTTGTTTTCAATGTGCATCGTGAATTCTTTCAAACCAACTTTAATAAATGGTAAAATATCTGTCTTCCTAAGTGTCCTACTCTCTTTTGTAAGGCATGAGTTATCTGCATCTTTTGCAACAAATTTACGGTAAACACCCGATGCGCTAAGGTCCAGTTCGTGTAAAGCGTCTCCATCTGGGCTGTTGTTTTTTGGAGCAAATATCTCATGCTTACCATTAACATCACTGGTGATATTATAGGCGGCTAGACTAGGCTGAAACACTACGTTCTCGTCGTTTAGATCTTTAATATCCGTGTCTGCGTTCATGTTTATCATAAAGAGATTCAAAATGTCAGTCCTTGTTGCCTCAGCAAAATCAAAAGTTAGTTGTGCCACAAGATACTCGACGAAGGGATTTCGAGATGACCCCTTAAATTTAGGATAGAGTCTGATTTCTTTAACAATATCTCTGTCTTCTTCCAGATAGTCTGTAACAAAGGATTTTATTCGTAGAAGATTGATTGTCTGTTTTAGTTGTGCTTCCCGAAGCGTATACTCTTCATGAGGCGTCAGTTTTATAAATATCGAGAAGCAATAATCTTTTCCGAAGTTTCTATTAGGAGTGCATTCTCTCAAACTAAGTTTAAAGGGTCGGTCCCTCTGACAAAAGAAGTCCCTACATTTCATCTGAAACACAAATTGAAAATATATACATAGTAAGTATTAGTTGTTTGACTGACCTTGTATTTGAAAAGTTAATTAAAAGTGGTTTCAGTAGGAATGCTTTTTTTTCAATCAGGAAGAAAAAACAATAATTTGTAATAAACGTATAGAATACAATAGCGATGTCAAAAGGCAAGCTGCATAATTAGTTTTAAACCACAACTGAATTTCTTCCCTCTCTTTTTAATCGCACGCTTGTCGCTCGGATGCTAGGTTTAATGACGATCTGTTACAAGTGCAGTCCTGAGGAATGGCAGCACAGGAGAATGGTTCAAAACAACAGTTGCAAAAGAACATGACGGACAGGTAAGCATAGGCGGCAGAAACATTACCAATCTGCGGTTTGCCGATGGCATAGATGCTCTAGCTGAGGAAGAGTAGGAACTAGAATCCCTAGTTGAACGTCTCGATCAAACCACACAAGGTATAAGATGGAGATCAGTGCTGAATATACCAAACTGATGACAAATAGTGCAGATTGCACCCAGAGGAAAATCAAGGTAAAAGGGCAGAAGCTGGGTAATGTAGCAAGCTTTAAATACATTGGAGCAGTTGTCTCCGATGATGCCTCAAAACAGGAGGTTCTCTGAAGGATTGCACAAGCCACCTCAGCTCTTACAAAGCTGAAACCAATTTGGAGAGATAACAACATATCTCTTGGATCAAAGTAAAACTAAAGATAAATTTGAAAAAGACTGTTCCTCTAGAGCAAATGTCATAGTTGTTGAGAATCTCCTTAAAGAAATTTAGCCTTAGCAACAGCATAGCAACCACTTAAGTCGTTTTATAAATACGGCCCCAGGAAAGTAACAGTCTGCTTAAATAGATCTGGTTGCATGATTGTTTTTTTTACTTTTTGTTATTGATGATCTTACTGCAGGGGCTTATGGCTGCCTTGTTATGTTTGGCTCGAATGCCCTTACTCGGGATCATTTTGTTATTTAAAAATACAATTGGTCAACGTGTCGAAAATAGGAGATAAGTACAATTAATTCAAAGCTTTGAATCCGCAATCTATACTTAACAAAAATAGAAACTTGACGGTTTTTGTTTTGCTGTGTCATTTCTTGAATTTTAGAAAACAGATGTATGGTATATGTCAGTGTATTGCTGTTGAATATGCGCATCATCTGGCTGCACTTATTTTCCACCCTACTGAACGTGTAAAAATCAGTGTATGTTACATTTACATATTTTTGCATGTTTTGCACGTGCGCAATTGTGTATTAGTAACTTTGCTAGCATATTGCTACGTAGACACATTATGCTAATAGCAAAGGTAAATTCCTGTATAAACTGTCGTTTTTGCATTACTTGCATAAGGTTACACGTCTCTGAAAATTAGAAAAATACCAAAAGTGCGATTTTGTACACAGACATTAAGGTTGCCATGTACGTAGGACGTTCAATTGCAGTCGCTAAATATCCTTTGATCCCAGAAACCCATTTCCATCAGTTAGAGACATCGAGTCGTTGCATGAAAACAAAAAACAACAAGGACTACAGACCATTACCTTGCAGTACGTGTATTTAGTGCTACTTAAAAATCAGACGTCAACGTCAGAGTTAAAATAAATATTATGTTATCATTTTCCAATCATTCAAGTTCCCTATTTCTTCATCAGAATTGAAAGCAAAGAATATTTGATCAGTTTCAAATCGCTAGATATTGCTGTGAGTCTGAGATTTCCAAAAATGTTGAAGTTTGAAAAACAAAGACAAATTTTCAACCGTCAAATTCCTATTTTTTTGCTTATTTTATATATACATAAACTTCTCATTCTGACAGGCTTTGATGGAAATGAAAAATGTATACATTGAAACCAAAATTTTAGATCAAATGATACGCTGAAATACACATAAACTTATTTGCAAAAGTTCTCCCTAAGTTTTAATAGTATAGATAACCTTGGTAAACTTTAGTTCCGGTCCTTACAGGATACTATAACACATGCATCGGTCAGGTTTGATGGCCACAACGACTGAAGTGATGTAACTATAAACCAGATAAAAGAACTTTGAATTATTAAGAAACTAAGGCAAGTTTAAAACTGTATATAGATATTCAAACTAATTCAATCTACTGAAATAATATTTTGATTTCTTCTCCGATCATTATTATAAATAAACAAAAGAACTCGTAACCCCTACGAAACTCCGATCTGCAGTCGATCACATTCTGACGAATACCAACTGCGTGCAATAATTGACAGCAACGATGTATTAATAGTATTTAGTCACGTCTGTTGGCTAAGCGCAGAAATAAAATAATCTAAAGGACAGGGAATAAAAAAAATTCCTTTTTAGCCCAAATGAAAGTCATTTTGCAAAAGTTGCATATCGATATTGAAGAATATCATTTAAGAAAGCTCCTACTAAAAAGTAGCAAAAAACACAAAGTTCATCTGAATATGGATAAAGAATTTGTTTTTATCTAGAAAATACCCATACCCACAGCCGATTTTTATTAAAAAAATGACGAATTTGGTTGCCGTTTCGGGCTGCCGAAACTGTCAGCTCCAGCTCAATTCGTATTTTGTGAACACGGTTTTGACAGATTAACGTGCCAGGAAAATATTGGAAGTTCTGGAGTCCGTGCAGTATGTTTATTTTCGTTATGACCAATTTCCAAACTTTTGGAACATTTTCGAAGAAAACCAATATCTATGCCAACAGACAAAATAGCCATATTTTGCGAGTATTCATATTCTTAGTTAGTCACAAGAAATGACGTGCTACACATTATGTTTCGACCCTTTGAAGAGTAAGCATGTGGATTGCAAACATGAATGCGTGGTATGTTGCACAGTCCTTTCGCATTGTACAACAAGATAGCAGTACTTGTCCGTTCATTAGCAGTTCACCCACACCCTATAATAAAAAAAACTTTTCAAATGCGATTGTAACGCATGTTGCATTTTTTCATTAATAGTATTGACAATTCATTTGCATATGAGAAACTATGCGATATCGAGAATTCAAAGAGAAGAAATTTAGAACGATGCATTCTGAGAAAATATGAATGAGGGCCATAAACGTTACTTATCACACCAGGTCCTTTAGTGGCTTACCATTTTTAGATCTGGAAACTGTTTTGTAGTATTACATCCTAAATATTTATCGTTTTTTGCCTCGTTGATCATTTTTATGTCATAGCTGAAACTATATGGCGGTGTTGTAATTGGTGAGTCTTCTGTTTGGACACTGCATTGCCACATGTCCGGTGGTATTGGATCCTTTGTGTTACATACATAGCAGAAGTAGTTTTTATACGTTGAGTTAAAAGGGTCAGTAAATGATCGACAAGCGTTATCTATGTCTCTATCAAATTTAGACCAAAGTCCACTTTCATTACATCGAGATATTGAGAATGAAGTTGACCTGCAGGTTTGTATTACAGTGTCTCGTGGTCTTCCGTAGAAAATGTTACATTTTTTCCCTCTGACAATCGACAGCATGTCTTCGTCAGTATGAATAACAAACTCAGTACAGTAAATATTCAGTTTCCAGCTTTCCAAGGGTCTTGTAGCCCCACTACAATAAGCACAATATATGTTTCTGTAAGTAAAGTATTCACCACTAACGGGCACGATAGTTTCAAGACTAGTATCAAATTCAGGATCCTCGCAGAGCCTTGTAACTCTGTCGCTTGTGTAGCTTGATTGATTTGTAGCGCACTTGGTAACTAGCCAAATTTGTTCCACGCCAGGAGCCTTCTGAAAGAACGTCTCTTCCGGCAATGTAAACAACTGGGGAGTTTCACATTTGAACCTGTGCAACAGAATAAAGCTAAGATAAAAGTCTACACCCTGATATGCTTTCGACAAAATATCTCCTCAGAACAACTCTCCCTTAGCTGCCCGATGCCATTTTCCTGTCCGTCGTGGACAAATCTATGGTTTTCTGTTAGCCTGGATTCGGAATGGATTGATTGTATAACTTTGCTTCATTTTAGTTTTTGTTGATTTTATTATAGTTTAAACAAATGACTGTTTCAATGCGGAAACTCAGATATAGTTCCTGTTTATTTGTGTATGTAGTATGGTTGCCAAATGAAGATTTTGGTAGCAACTCTAAAAATAGTCCGCACAAAATGTTTCTGCACAGATGTGTTCACCAGCATGTCCGTGCACTGAAACAGAATGATGCCACCTTGGCATCTTAAGTGAAATTAAAATATTCAAGTATGCGGGTTAGAAACATACTTTTGGTGGCTACATATAGGTTTTCGCCATCGAGAAAAAGTTTTAGCATGTTAAAACTTATTTCAGACAAATCAGTTACAAAATGGCACACAGGATCACCGCCAAAGTATAAAAAGCTTCCTATCTTCTTTCGTATACGGGCTAGAAACATGATTGTGGTGTCTGTGTATAGATTTTTGGGGTCAAGGAATCTATCAAGCATGTTGAAATTTACTTAAATGCACTTAGTTACACAAAATGGCGGGCAAGGTGGCGGACGAACAATCGATTACGGAATTGAATGTCTAAGAAGTGCTTTTTTCGACAGCAGATCTCAGGTTTTAGAAAGTCTTTTTACCCGGAATTTTGAAATTATAAATGTATAAATACAAAATAACAGAAGCTATAAAGAAAAGTAAAAATATTGGTAATGATCAGGAGTTAATACAGTTAAACCCCACATCCTTCTCTCAAAATCTTTAGGGAAAGAAGTACATACACACGGAAAAATTGACACAAGTTCACGAAAGCGCGCACGGAAAACCGAATGAGCAACCTTTTTCCAAGCAGGTGGTCATTTAGCTATCCTAATCAAAAACAGCATCAATATCTATTTCATCTATTTTATATTTAACTCACAAAACAAAATAAAAGGTACTGGGTACCCAATTTTGCAATTGATAATGTTACTTCAAGGAGACCAAGATGATCCGTGAGAGCCCAGTCCAGGTAGGGGCAGACAACCCCGTGTAGAAAATTTCAGTAGCAACAGAACGACATTGGCATCTGACTCATTCATTATTATTTGAGAAAGATTGTTTCTAATGTTTTTTTTTGTTCATAATTCCGTGAATGTACCTTTCGGCAAAGTCAAATGATAGACAAAGATCAAGAATTAATACAATCAGACCCCACATTCCGCCGTCGAACCATAATACAAAAATGACAACAGTTTGCGAAAGACAAGCAACATGGTAAACCGAATAAACAGCCCTTTTCCAGACATTCAGCTTCCCGAATTGAAAACAACAGTAACATTTATCTTACCTATTTTTTTATTGTAAATAGGACAAAACAGAAAGCAGAGTGGGCTATAATGTAACCATATCGCTAGAAAACCACAGACAAGCAGACATAAGAACACATTAGCCGCGACACGACAAAACCAACAACGTGGTTGTGCGCCTCGCGCAGACTCTGATCAGCCTGGGCATCCGCTCAGTCTGATCAGAGTCTTCGCTGTCCGCATGGAGGTAGCTTAGCCCCTAGGCTACCCTTCAAGCGCACTGCCAAGACTCTCATTAGATTGCGCGGATGCCCAAGCTGATCTGAGTTTGCGCGGAGCGCACCACCACTTTGTTGGATTTCTCGTGTCGCGGCTCATAACAATAAGGAAACCCAACAAAAGTATTGCCTTGGAACGGTCAGCAGTAGATTACCAGGCAGAAGTTAACTAGTTTTTCCTGGTTCAACCCCTCGCGTTCTGCTTCTGCAGTGGTTCAAACATTTAGTCAGCATTTGGTTCGCATGAAGGTTCCTAACCAATTTAAGAATCATCACAGACAACAAATAAATCACGGATAAAACCTGTGATGAATCAAATATAAAGACGCGACAGAAACAATGTATTGCGACACCTGAAGATCCTTCCAATATCAAACAACAGCGATGGCATCCGTGAGCAAAAGAAAACCACCAGTAGAACTACCGAATCGCCAAGCAGTTGGGCAAAAGTTTGAACTTATTACTTTGATTGCTTCGTGGATTTTAAAGTTTGTAAGAAAAATGTTTCCCCTTACTTTATAGATTTACTTCCCTTATGTATATTAGCCTTTAAGGTAGACGAATACTGAATAGAAATATTGACGGGGCATTCAAACCATTATACCGTCTAAATAACCCAAAGAGCTATTAAACATTTGGGTAAGAAAAAAACAATTTTCACCGTTTTGTTTTCCAAAAAGACAATATTTTGTATTTCTACATGCTTTTTTACACATTTTCCATTAAATTCATATCTCTAGCACATGAACGCACTTTCATTTCAGCAAATCATACAATCTGTAATATAGGATATTTGAAACAAACTGATAACAAAAAATTTCAAGTTTTCTTGTTAATAAGTATATTTTTACATTCTTTAAACAAATGCAAGAAAATTGAATTTCATGAAAAACGTCATGAAATATATATTCAATCGATGGGGCATGCTTGTGCATATTATTTTAGCAAAACTTACATCGTATGTTAAAGAATAAAACAAAAAAAAATTTCACCGTTTTGTTTCCTAGAAAAACAATGTTTAAGTTCAAAATATCCCCAAAACAGACTGCCCAAATTCTGCACCTGCTGCAAGCACAGCCGGTCCTTGTCCTATCATTTATTTTCCTGTTATTTGGTTCTACTATAGAGTAATGTCGACAAAAATGCGCAGATGGAAAGGAAACTGTGAAGATCTTGATCATTCTGGTTCCTATGGAACAGTCTGAATTCGGTTTCCACTGTTTGTACAGACTTATGTGCCCGAAAACTTAGGATCTTTACTGTAGACATTGATAGTGTGTATTATAACTGTATTTACTCCACAGTTAATCGATTTGATGATGAACAATAACTCAGTTTTGTTTTTCAAACGAGTAAGAACAGAGTTGTTGCGTATTCGTCCACCTTAAGCAGGGATAAATAACCCATAATGAAAGTAAAGCTATATATCAATTTATCCCAGTAGCCTTTGTGCCGTTGGAGCAGTGAGTTGTTAGTTTCTCATTGCGTCTTTAGCGTAGCGCTATTATGAAAGGTCGGGCTAAATCCTATCCTTGTGCCGTCTTTTGACCATCCTTGATTCTAGTCAAGTACATAGTTTTGCTGAGTCGACAGATAGCCTTTCTCAGTTGTTGTCAGGGATGAGATTCAAACCCGCTACTTTCTTTTCTTAAACCAACTACTATAGTCACTCAAAAAGTGATTTCGATCGGCACAGCGGCTTCGGAATCTGTCTGAATTTATGGGTGCTCGAAGCTGACAGACTATGACGTCAGTTTATGTTATTAGCTTTCCCGTAGCATTACTCGGGAGATTCAGACAGGTAAGAATCCTTGCACAAACTGGCATGATAAGTATGGATTTATTTAAGCTTATATTTTAAATGTGCACGATAAGCAAACGACCTGTGACAGGTGTAACGTTAATTTGCCTCATAAAATTAGTCAAAATTATTTTTTATATACCCAAGAATTTCTCTTGAAATTGGTTGCTCTCAACTTTCCCTAACTGGCCATGAATTTAATTTTAGCACATGGACTTCAATTTTTGGTAAAAAAAAGCTAAATGTTATAATTAAACGTAATGGAAACAAGACATTTTTTAAAGAACCCCCCCCCCCCCTTCCCCCGCCCGTGCCTCAGCTAGCCACTTTGCATGTATCTGTGCACTGTCATAATACACATTATTTGTGAGTGGCTTGTTGAGGCATGGTGGGGAGAATATTTCTTCAGCTTAAAAACTGAAAAGTGGGTGGGGTTCTTACACCTTTTATATCTAAAAATAGGCTAAGGTCCTTATTATTGGAAAACATATGGCATAATATCAGTAACAATAGTGTCTACGTCAGTTTTAGCATAGTTATCAATTAAAGTCTAGATATATTTGAAAAAAAAAAAGATTTATTTTTAGAGACTGAAAAATTCATTATAAAATCGGTCTAAGGTAGTCTAGAGGCATGATAATTTTTCAAAAGCACTACTAAAACAGCTTTATAGTACATAAGTCTACGTATTCATACCAAATATTTCAACTTTTGCTGCCTGAGGCACCTGCAATAATTTGTCGAAAAATAGGCAAATATGCCTTGATTTTGTTAGAGGTCCTTTGCTGTCAACTAGTATAACCATGGGCAGTACTGTCTCCTTTATGCCTGAAAAAAAACTAGGAAAAGTAAAAAAATTGAAAAACCTGTTTACAAAATTTGTTATTGTATTGATGTAAGTATGATCTTTTCTGACCTGTAACTTTTCTATACTACCCAGATGCTAAACAATCTGGCTATAGCATGGCACGAACTTGCGACCCTCGCACCACTAATGTGACCATGATCTATAATCTTAAGCGACTCAAGCAACCAACAAGTATATCAAAATTTCTTAACTCGAATTTGATTTGAAAAAAGTAAAATAATAAAGAGAATATAACACATTTCTGGTAACCTTTACATCATTCTTCGTACAATAGCTGTAATGACTTAACCTTTGTAACCGGGGTCGTCTGCCCCTGCCTGCACTAGGTTCTTGTGAACCGTCGTGGTCCTCTTGTTAAAACAGTTGTCACAGCCACGATCAGATCTTATTTTTAAATCTAACTTATGTTATACATTTGCATATCAATTTTTACACGACTAAGATAACATAACCTTCATTGCAGAATGTCATAAACAAGCGTTTCTCACTGGCCTAAAAAATTCATTATGATCGGAATAGCCATTTCTTTACAATAATAACTTAAACAGCCAAAAATAGCAAAAAACCGGGTGTTTTTCTGTTTCACTTGAAAAAACACACTTTTCATGACAGAAATAGTTGAAACCCATATGTCATGCACATTCTAAAACCTTTTGTTAGAAAGCAAATTCTTTACCCTTTGTTAAGCAGTTTATCTGAAAGGGTTACGACACCTTATCTTGGAGTTATAGCAAAAATACTTGAGACGCTGAAGTGTAACGCTCTAATGTATTTTGAACTATCAGCAGGAGCTAATCTGCCAGATAATTGAAACTGATATCGCCTGTACTTATAATCTGCTATAAACAATTCACACACATTCTTTAATATAAAAATGACCAATATTATGCATAAAAATTGTCATTATGTGATAATATCAATTTCAAAAAAACATGTAAATTGTCACACGAAAAGTGTCCTGTTTTTCTCTCTACGAGGTAGCATATCTCTGGAAAAACTCTCAATAATAAATGGACTCTTTACTACTGTTGATTGTTCCATAATAGACATAATACCTACACCGACGACAGAGCAGCAATAAGGAAAAACTGAAAGTTTGTCTTGTCCGTAGAGGTTGTCCTGTCCGTAGATCAACAGTAGTTGGATAAACTATGACTGGTAACTACCAATTTTCCAACTGCTATGTATTTTGGTTGTTAAAATGATTCTATAGTTGACTATTTGAGTAAAGCTAAACCATTTCGTTGAGGATAAGTGCATTCTCTCACACCCCAGATGTCCAGTTTGTCAAAAACAGAGAAAACAAAGTCCTGTTTCTAAAAACATTGAAAAAGCCATTTATGAAAAATTGTTTTAAATGGCCTTGAAAAATCCATCTGCTTATTTTTCTTAACTATATATAAAAATTAAGCTTAAAACATTTAATGGCTCTCCATACCATTATATGAATGACCATTTCACATTTCGCGCTAAGCGATCAATTTTTCTAAAAGTACATGTAACAGCGCACGCAAAATTGCTGATTTTCAGTACGTCTTAACTGAGGACTTTTCATTTTTTTATAATGCTACCAGTTTGTCTTATTATATCGACCTGTCTGACCTGTGGTACTGATTCGGATAGGATGGGTTTCATCCGTATCTCCACTCCTTTTTTCTTGACTGTAAAATCTTCAAAACGATGGGCATGAACAAATTCAAAGATGCAATGCAATGTCGAATATCTTATGAGAAAAAGATTAACATATATTAAGGTGTGTGGGTGCACGGACATGTCTTTTCGCCATTTTATGCAAAGGATGCAGCTTCTGTGGCTTTCTGCTTGCTTCCCTGCAGAACTGGGCCCTTCCGGGATGTGGTCTGCTCCTGGTGTAAACAATTTGCATCTGTGGTGGAAACTCTTCACCTTGGGAGCTCGACCCCATTTTTGAGGGTTTGAGAGAGAAATGCGGACTGAGCTGCTTCCTCTGAAATGCACCTCACTTGAAGACATTTGATTTATTTTATACATTTATATCAGTCAGTCATTTATAGAACTTAGTATTTACAGTAATACCTATATATATATGTGGTAAGATTTAGAGAAATACATCTAACAAACAGAATATATGCAGTTGCATTATACCTGCATTCCAAGTAGCTTGTTGATCTACTGGCAAGACACATTGGACAGGATATACAATTTATGGTTTTATTATTGCTTACGGAATCTTTTCTTTGTTATAAAGACATTGTCTGTATGTAGGACAAAGCCTTATTTTCTCTTTCTGAATGCTGTCTAAGCATCATACCTCCCACTTTATAATCCAGCTTCATATCTCCACATTACTCATTTATATTCAACACCTCCTGTTAGATAAACCATGATGTGGAAAATCATGTCTACAACAGATTTTAACGTTTGTTTGTCGTAATTATATGGAAGTGCCTTATTCTTGGCGCGGTCATTGTTAACCCGGACTGCGACCGATCCGGTATTATGGTATTGTTTACGTTGTCAACCATGATGTTACAAGGGCGGAAGTACAATATCAGTGCAAATCTAGTTCGCACCATTGAGCAGCTATACGACAAGGCTACAAGTGCAGTCCTGATAAATGGCAGCACAGGAGAATGGTTCAGAACAACAGTTGGAGTAAGACAAGGATGTCTTCTGTTACCCACCCTCTTTAACATTTTTCTCGAACGGGTCATGTCTGATGCTCTGCAAGAACATGAAGGAAAGGTTAGCATAGGCGGCAGAAACATTACCAATCTGCGGTTTGCCGATGACATAGATGCTCTAGCTGAGGAAGAGCAGGAACTGGAAGCTCTAGTTGAAAGTTTCGACCAAACCTGCACAAGGTATAAGATAGAGATTCGTGCTGAGAAGACCAAACTGATGACGAACAGCGCAGACGGAATCCAGAGGGAGATCAAGGTAAAAGGGCAGAAGCTGGGTACCGTAAGCAGCTTCAAAACCTTGGAGCAATTGTCTCAGATGATGGCTCAAAACAGGAGGTTCTCTCAAGGATTGCATAAGCCACTTCAGCTCTTACTAAGCTGAAACCAATTTGAAGAGATAACAATATACCTCTTGGATCAAAGGTGAAACTTATGCGCTCCCTTGTCATTTCCATATTTCTGTATGCCTGTGAATCATGGACCTTGACAGCAGAGTTAGAGAAAAGAACGCAGACCTTTGAGATGAGATGCTACCGAAGGTTACTGAACATTTCGTACAAGGACCATATAACCAATGAGAAGGTTCGCAGGAAGATCCAAGCAGCCATTGGAGAATATGATGAACTCCTTACGCTGGTCAAGAAACGGAAACTAATGTGGTTTGGCCACGTCTCAAGGGCTTCTGGTTTAGCAAAGACAATTCTTCAGGGCACGGTGAAAGGTAAAAGAAGAAGAGGTAGACAGAAGAAGAGATGGGAAGACAATATCAAGGAGTCGACAGGAATGAATTTTGCCAGCTCAACTAGGGCAGCTGAAGACAGGACAAGGTGGAAACGGATTGTTTTGAAGTCATCTGTGGTGCCCCAACGACCTAGTAAGGTTATGGGATAGCACAGAATAGAATAGAATAGCCTAATTCTTCGGAAGAAGATATTTGAATTCTTGTGAGGTAGGTGACCCATTAAAGGCTAGATTCATTGGTCAAGGATGTTTTTACCAAATTCAGTTTGAGTCGTTTCCCTTTCCTCTTATGTTGTCTGCTGCAAAATTGTTCAAAGAAATTTGATACATCAAAATGTCTGCAGCAGAGGCTATTTGATTTCAGTTTACTCAAAGAGCTATCTCTGTTATGATAATTACAAACGTTGTCTCAAATATCTCTTGTCCATAGAAATGTATGGCGGCCCGTTTAGGTTTATACCCATTTAATACATTTCAATAATGCATTTCAGATTCAGATATCTGCATTTAAAGTGATATCTTCATTTAGATATAGGTATATACAGTCCAACCTGCATTCGAAATGCAGATAAAGATATCTGAATTTGAATTAGAGATATCTGTACTTAAATAAAAGATATCATTTTTTTAGAAACTCAGATATCTATTTGAAATACAGATATCTGTAATTAAAAAAACAGATATGTCTAATTAAGAATAGAGATATCAATAATTGTCTTTAAGATATCTGCAATTCAAATAAAGTTAGCTGTATTTCAAATGCAGATTTGAAATTTAAACTTATTTTTAACTTATTTTCAAACTTAGGAAAAGTGGGTTCAGAACACATAACAAGACGCAATACATGTATTGTGATTTGTTTTTCTTATTCACCGTTTAACTATTTTTTTAAGTTAATTTGGGAACATTTATTTCCTCGCATTATCTTGCATTTCATTTTACAACATATGTTCATGACACACCGCCTGAAAGGCCATTGACGTAACTTTGAAAAGTAAAGCATTTGAAAATCAGATGACCAACAGAGAAACTGGACAAAACAATACAAGATAACCCCCTAATTATGAAAGCAATTTCATTTAAAGAAACATGAAATAAAACGAAAAAAATGTATTTAAGCTTCTTTTTTTTTTTATTTTTTTTTTTTTTTTATTTTGCTGCCACTTAAAATTTTCAGTTTTGATATGTTGTTGTTATTCATAATACATTATTGAAATTTAGTCTTGTTCTAAGTTGAAAATAAGAATATTAAAAATGGGGTCTGTGTTCTTTTTATAAGTCAAAAACAGCCTGTTTAACTTAAATGAATGTCAGAGTATAAAATGTGACATTTATATTTTCTAAAACTGCTGCATATTTAGATTTCAGAAATAAAAGAATTAAGTCACTCGGAAAATCTTAAAAAGTCACCTCTGGTGAAACCTAAAAATTTCATCTTATCTTAGCTGCAGCGAGTGTCCAAATGGGGCTTTTATCACTACTTTTTTATATTTAACAATCTTATACATGCATTATCCAGGTTTATAATACAAAAACCTTAATTCTGCTATCGGAAAGTGCATTCTCCGACATTCAGTGCCGTGACCGTTGCGTTGTCCGCCATTTTGTCCATTTTGTGTAACTGGTGTGATTTTAAGTCAAAATTTAACACGTTTTACCTTGGCCCCAAAACCCGTATGTCGACACCAAAATTATGTTTCTAGCCCAAACACTAAGAAGATATAAATATTTTGATGCATTGGTGGCCAACTTGTCTGCCATTTTGTGTAACTGATGTATCTGAAATAGCTTTTAACATGCTTAATCGATTCCTCGACCTCAGAAACCTATACGTAGCCACCAAAAGTATGTTTCTGCCCTTTTATTTAAGAAGAAATTAAGGACTTTATCCTTTGGCGGCCATCTTGGAAACCATCTTGTATATTTTAAATTTTCCCAAGGATGCCAAGGTTGCATCATTTAGTTTTGGTGAAGGATATCATATATTATAAGAATCTACATCAAGCATTTGTGCGGACTATTCTTTCGGGTTCTCGTCCCGGCACCCGGACTAATCTACTTTTCATTTAGGCCATGAGCCAGATATGTATTACCTCCACCTCCAGGGGGTGGGGGGTTTAGACATAATTTTCTTAAAGTCAATCATCTTAGAAGTATTTTGCAGCATGTTATTCCTCTGGCGAGTGGAGCGTTAAGCTGTGACAGCCTGTTACAAACGTTACTCATTAAAAAATAAATATACTAACATAAAAATTATCAAAAAAACTATAAAGGAAATGAAAGTCTCTTTCCTGAGTTTAAAATTATAATAGAGTCTAATAGAAGATTCCAGTAGCTAAAACTTATGATGTTTGAAAGGTTGTTTTAGCCTACATGGTGTTATATACGTGACATTTGTCTGTACACTTCGTTAAAATTGCTATTTCCATCCAAAATACTTTCTTTTTGCAAGTTATTCCTTTAATATTAGACCATAAGTTCGTTACTGTATTAAAGACAATTTATCAATTTCAGATCTGCAAAAATTATTATCCTATTTTGTATATTTTTGGAGAAATAGGATGTTGAACACAGTTACTCCTTATAAATGTTCCATATTAGAATCACCATTTTCCGTATAATCCAAGTGCTTGAACTACACTGTTGGAATTGAAAAGAACAGTAAAAGGTAATATTGAATATTTCTGCCTATTTAAACAGCAAGGAACAGTTCCACAATATTTCAAACACATTTAGGTCGGCCATAATGATCGATTATATGCGTTACCTAGGGCTATTGTTGTTGAAATCATATAATTTGAAGACAGATATATCTATCTTCTTTTCTTTGGTATCAGTTTCTCCATTAAGAAAACATTTTAATGTAAGAGAAAAAATGCATTCTGGTTTATTTTCTTTGATAAGCTGTTACTAATAGTAACGTAAATAACATCAACATTTGAAATATTTCATTATAGTATCTTTAATCAGTTATTTCTCTGTCACACAAAAAACAATAACACATATATGTCTGGGAGACATTTTAACACTTCTCTCAATTATTACTTTTAGGTTTTCATGAGGTGTGTTTTATACGTAATTAAACACAGTATACTTCAAATTGCAATGTTAAGGACATTGATATATTCTGCACCTGTAAAACGGGTTTTGCTGTTTAATTTGTTATTATATCAAAAATAAAATAATTTCCTAATGGCATACTCAGTTTGTTTCTTTTACAATTTGTACATTTGAGTTCTTCATACAGTAATATACTTGAAAATTTGTTATATACAGCTGAAAAAAAAATACAACTTCAGAAAAGAAAAAGCCGCAGCTATTAAAAGTCAGTATTGATTTTGCACATAGGCCTCGAATAAAATAATAAACAATCATTTTGATAACAGTAAAAGCTAAGCGATATTGACATGTTTAGTATAAAACTGTAAAATGATTAGTAAACAACAATGCAAAATGGAGTACAACCTCGATTATTGACAGGGTTTGGTATAGTTTTTTCGTGCACACTGAAAAACTATTAGGCAGAACAGTAGACCTGTTTGAAGACTTAAGCCAAATACATTTCTGCATCAAAGCTAATGTAGATATTTGCTGGCAGAGTATACTTAACATAAATAACTTACTGCATTTGATCTCCGTGACCTTGTAGTGGACATTAGAAGTTTATCGTAGCCTCTACGTTGGAGATTGACATTCCAAGTATGGGGGGACATTTCAAACTTATACATCGCATCGATTGTGGCGTCAAAATTGCGTCACACGAACAGGGAGTTTAGGACATTAGCGTCGAGCAAACATTTAACCCTATTCAGTCTGTACATATGCCTCAAACCAGGAAGACTGATCAGTCTACGCCGATGCGCAAGCTGATCCGAGTCTTCCCTGAACGCACGTGCCGTAAAGTAAAATTTTATACGGCACCATTTGCAGGATTGAATTACGAACACAGTATTGACGTCGTTGCAACATCATATTTACATCGCGACGTTGCATCAACGTCGATTTGACGTTGATAACTATGTATCTTCAATTGGACATCCAGGCAAAAAGACGATGTATGTCGTTCTTTCTCGTCTGTAAATCAAAATTAGCTATATGTTTAACGACAATGCCTCGCCAGGGAAATAGTTTTTCCTTCATTTTGATCCTTAAAGAAAGCTTGTGATACCATCACTCAAACTGAATCGTCAGCCCATTATGTAGGACAGAATAGCGCAAAGCGGGATCTAGCCGTATAAACGTCTCCGTCTTGGAAAATTACTCGTGACTTCAGCATTCGTCGTTCGAAGTTTCGCGCTTGTCTGACGTTAGGGTCACTTTACCAGTATATGGCACACATTTGCTACCTTTGAATAAATATACAGGTTTTCAGTACCAGTCTGTTTGGAGTCCCGGTATCTCAGTGGAATAAGGGCTCTCCTGATAAGCGAGCGGTCCGGATTCGATTCCTGCTGAGGAGGGGGGGGGGTATTCAACTACAACCGGGGTTCTTGCACATGGTATGACCATATGCTGAAACTGAGACGGCATTTGCATGCAGCATGCTTATGTGTATAATATGCAACGTATATATATGTGTCAGTGGTATCTGTTGGAAACAAAAGCGAAGTCTTATCAGGCTGACCGCACAGACGCGCAGATTTGTCTGAGTCCTCGTTGGTCGCATATGTACAGCAGATCCTGTTAAACGTCGACGCAGTGGTATGCATATTTTACAGAGGGGACATCTATGATACGATCAGGGCTTATATTGTTTTGTAGGGTAATTTAATAACTCATTTTAGACTGGTAACCCGTTTTGGCGACATATGTGAACAGTGTAGACCCAGTTCAAATGCCGCAGAATGGTCAGAATTAACACTGTTGGCTTATAGAAATTTTTATACAAAATACAATAAAAGAGGAAGCATTCACCAGAAAAACCTAAACACAGAAATGGACTCATTCAAATAACAGATTTTCAAAGAAATGGGGTTGGGGACTGGGGAGAAGGGGACAGGGGCGGGTTGAGGTAGTGTGATTAGAGTCGGAATTACCCACTAGTTAATGGGCTGACAAAAGCAAATATACTACCCCAGCCTATCCCGATTTACATGTATACATGTGCAGTCTAGTTTAGTCCACATAATTGATTCGGCATTACGGCTCGTTCCAAACAGCTCAAAACGACATAGTAATATAGCATTTGACAAGTTCTGTGCTTGCTTCAAATAATTTGCTATACAAATGGTTTAAGCTTATCAAAGTTGGTACAACATTACAGTAATGCCAGCTAGACGCTGTTTTAAATTTGCCTGATCCTTGGTTAAGCTGAATGAAGTTTGTCAAAAAATCCTAAACGCATACAGCTCTGTTCCCTGTACAAGGAACAGCGAGTATCGTGATCAGACTGCACTTGCGTACATGTCTAAACAAGGGCAAAATATATATTTGTACCGACAGTAGAATCCAGTCAGTCTGCTCATCGTACACGTTATAGACACACGGCCGAAATCGAAAGTAATCACAATCTTCATTGCAATACAGATAGTCCTGTTGTTTTGGCATATGTCTACTGTTCAGCCACGTGAGAAACCCTTGACATATAAAAAGTAAGAATAGTACAAAATTAAGCCATCTAATTTGAATCAGCGCTCAGTTCAATTTAAAGATTTATCAACCCATCCATGCATCCGTCCATCCATCCATCCATCCATCTACCTACCTACCTACCTATCTACCTACCATTCTTACCAGCCTACGTCCATACCCTCTGACTGTCTGTATGTCTGTCACTCCGTCTATCTATCTATCTATCTATCTATCTATCTATCTATCTATCTATCTATCTATCTATCTGTCTATCTATCTGAGAGGCCGTCTGTCTGTCTCTGTCTGACAGATCGTCTGTCTGTCTGAAACTTTTTATACATTTCTTATAGGACACCACTATTTTCAGACAGTATGGATGGATGGATGCCTCGATTTTACGTCCTTTTTAACAGTATTTCAGTCATATCAGGGTGATGGGTGGGTGATAATGCACGGGTATGTGCAATGGAGCCCCGTTTACGTCTGGAAAGATCCCCGCCTCCGGCAGGGCTTGAACCCGATATCGCTAAATCAGCAGACCAGCGCTTAACCTACTGAGGCTCCATTTTCACACAGTATGAAGTCTGGTTGAATAGAAGCAGAAGACCCAGATCGCCCAATCCTAAAAAAACAACAACACCAACAAAAAAGAATACTTCATTTCTTGAGGATCCGAACATATCGTGCGAACAGCAAAGGCTCTGGCCTGACTGCCCGGATGCACAAAAGGGTACCCTTTCAGGGGAAGCAAGTCTGCCATTTGCATTTTCTGTCTCGCTTTTAATTGAAGGTCAAGCCATAAGAGAAAAAAGCTACCCATGGAGGTTTGAATTCTTTTCTCTAGGCGTTGCTTCAGTTTAAAAGGGCAACGTTGTACCGAGAATAAAACATGAAATCACAAAAGCTGTTTGCGGGAAAGCATGACATTTTACCAATTCATAAGACAGGTTTGCCGACAGCTTGATACTTGGCACATGTCATGAGAAAACGTTTTACAGCTCGTGCGAACGGCGAAAATGCAAACGAGCCTGCACTTTGCACAGGTGGATGGATGGCTGGATCGATCGATCGATTGATAGGTAGATATATTAATAGATAAATGTATGGATGAAAATTTGCGCTAACAGTATTTCAGTCATATCAGGACGATGGGTGGATCATAATGAAAGGCTATGTGCAGTGGAACCCCGTTTAAGATTAAAAGATTCCCGCCAACCATGGGGATCGAACTCGGAGCCGCTAGAGCAGCAGGCCAGCACTTAAGTACCGGAGCTCCATGATAAATAGATAGACACCAGCAGGCACATGACGTCGTGTAGACGTCGGTTCTACGAAATGACGTCGCATCGACGACATGACGACGTCATTTCGACTATACGTATCCGCTTGGCAGGATTAGGGAGGTAGGGAAAATGGGCGGGAGGAATGGACAGACAGATAAAATGATGGTTAAATGGAGGTCGGTTTGTAGGTTGGGTTAAGGTTAAATAGATAGGCAGGCATGTAGAGAGAGAGAGAGAGAGATGTAGTGGGGTTGAAAAAGGAATGTGGTCCAGAGAAAGAAAAGAAAAATGAGGAAGATCAATTAATCTTGAGGGTAATGCCAATTTCCCAGTCTGGTTTTCGACCTAGCCAATCAAATACCGCACATGCATAAGTAGATGTCGACTGAGAAAACCGACACTAGTACCAGCCCGGTCAACGGCCATTAACTGTAGTATAGATTACCGTGACCAATGTAGCTTTCGACCGAATTCTCGGTCGACAGCCACTTTGCACAGTACCGGATAGGTCAACCGTTGGTTTTATTGGTTGCCAGCTGATATTCCAACTATGACAAACGTTAGTCGTCCATGATTTATGTATCGTGATTTTTTCCAATCCGTGTTAGGGGTGGTCGGTTTGGGCGATGGTGCTGTTGAACATTTAATGCCAGGGCGTTCTTCTAATTTGGATAATAGTAGGGCAAGGACCGGATGTGCCTGCAACAGGTGCGGGATAAGGTTCGGATTATTCTAGTCACATCAATCTATACTATCTATTCCTTTGCTTTCTCGCTCTCTCTGGAAGCAGCTCGAAGACACTGAAACACTATCTCAAAGAGCGGTTAGACCCAAAACCCCAACCACCACAATCCACTCCATGTTAATACAAACTTATGGGATGAACAGGATCGTTTGTCCTGAGCGTTTGGTTTGCTTTTGAAGACGACAGGTTGCTGCTTTACTGACAAACTCCCTCAGTCATAGTCCGAGTAACTGAAAACTCCCTCTGTCGTAGTACATACCTGATACTTTTCAATCACTAACAAAGGGCAGCGAAATGACATTACTGGGCCATAATACATGCTATGCCGACAATGACGATAGAGTGAAAATCTAACAGCCCACAGACAGTACGGCGAAATGGCATATGTACCATTATTTCTCTGAATGATGAGCCAGAGGAGCCCCGTTACTCAGTAGGTTCAGTGCTGACCTGCCGATCTAACGGCCCCGGGTTCGAGACCCGCGACAAGCGAAATCTTTCCGACCGCCTTTCACTATCACCCTCCCATCGTCCTGATACGAAATTACTGTTACAAAGGACGTAAAATTGGAACACAAGCTGGCAATTAGTATCGGCAAATTTCGTCAATTTCTTCTAGGACTAGCTTTGACATCCCTATACACTGGCGTGGCTTTCATTACTGGCTCGCACGAAAGCGCAGGCTGATCATTGTAAGCATCAATTGTGACTAGGATTTTTTTTAAATTTGAAATGACCCCCACGTGTTTTGTAAGCCTCGAATGTGTAACCTCGGCGTACGGGTAAAGTTTTAACGTCCAGTACCATATTGTTTAATGCTGAGCAATAAATATGGTTGTAAACTGCTTATTTATGATATCTTGCTGTTTATCAAATCATCTTTGTCCAAATATGATAAATACTATTAGAGAATACTGCATTTGGGCAATATCCAAACAACAATTTTAGTTGCTTACATATTGAAAATTGTCTGACTGAAATTTTTATTTCGTTATATCTTTAGTCCTTGATAGTAACATCAAGTGGGAATAAAACCATGGGATTTGCAAAATTACCTGTCGTGACCAGTTAATTATTTGTAACAACAGAATGAGGAATAGAACTCCTGAACAGGCGAATGACATAATGTATTGTTACGAAATGGATCGCATCGCAGGTGTTTCAAGTCTAAATTCTTTTTAACCTTAGGTCTGCCTGACGTGTTTTCTACGGTAAATGTGGTATTAAAACACTTGCGGAGAATGTGGCTTGTTTCTGCTCGAACAATTTATGAGATCAATTTTGTTTACGATTTCTTTTTGTTAATACAGTATGTTTCCATAAGCTGAATTTTGGCTTTGGCTTGTGGATAAAACATTTTTTTAAGACCGTCTTTTTCGTGCATTCTAACATTCATTTAGACTCAGTTCTTGTTCCTGAGTTGTTCAATATAGTTCTTATGGGCGAGGAACATTACTTAACAAAGTTCTCATTTTTACCCGTTTTTAAAATCAACAATATACCAGTATTCGGTATATTTATCATAGGCAGTTACTAAACTTGAGCATTTATCTTTGCCATATCTCAAGACAATCATTTTTTTCATGCTGCTTGTTAATAGTACAAGCCGAAAATCTGTATAAATACTTTCGGTTTCAACATCAGTTTAGGAGTGGCTAAAAACAACTTTATGACGGAATGATAATGTGTGCCTAGCTTTAGAAAACCAGTCTAAAAGGTTAATCTAATATGTATATATTTAGATATGTTTGGCTAAATAGTTTTGAATTCTTTAAAATTGTAATTGAGACTTCCTGCTTGCCAAAACATATTATTTTTTAGGTGTATCGGTATACATGTAGTATGTATTTAAGGGGAATCGATACGATTAATGACCATGCTGCGCCATGCATTACTGTTGTATAGTGATTTGTAATTTAATGAAATAATTTGTAATACTTATTTATGGGTGTTGCGGTAATGTCCGTCTTTTTGACGTCGAGCTACGTAATTGCATTCACTTTATTACGGCGTCAGAACATTTTACATGAGGTTGATTAGTTTCTTGTGCAAAGGGCTTATAGAATTTGATTGATTTGTAATGAAACTAATTTACAGACTCGACATCATCCACACGCACCGCATTAGGATTTATTGTATGTACTTAACGGTAACATTTGGTCATCATACGTTTGATTTTCGTTCACTATACGACGTCATATGGTATGAGATCATTGGCGTCACGATCTCAGATCAAACAAAATGACCAATATATGTATGAGTGATATCTGATAAGCTTTTCATAGGATCTATTGTATGGCATGCAATCATACGCTTAGTTTGAAGACGTTGAATGAATAAGCGTGCAAATTAGGTGTGTGGTAATTGTATTTAATGTAAAAAGTCATTTGTTTTAATCATTCATGTTTTATGTAGGCTATGTCATGGTACTACCTGTTGACGTCAGTATAATTCTTGACAATAGTTTGACGTCACATCCTTCGACGCATATGCGTGGTGGGATCTGCGTTTCTTCAGTGGTGGCGTTTATAAGCACGATTCGAGCTTTTCGTGGTGTGCGCGAGTTTGTGTCTAGTGACACGGCTGGTGTGTGAGCATTATGCTCGGTATTTACCGAGGTCGTTGTATGGTGTTACCAAAACAAGCCCATGCCTTTCGTATTGCTATTATGTTATTATAATGTATTAAGTGTAAGTTTGCTAATTTTAGGCACGTCAAGTCCGACAGTCAATTGTTGGGACTGTGAGCCACTCCTCACCTGGAGAAACACCGCTTCAGGTCCAACTTCACCTGGAAGTACATATCTTCAGGTTTATACCTACCCGGGTTCTCAATCAGACAGGACACGTCCGATATTAAAAGCCTAGCAGAGGCGGGCCATATCAGAGCGACAGTGGATTCGAACCTGTGAGGACAACCGCCGTGGCATAAATTTGCTTTGAATTCATAGAGTTCAATAGAACTATTCCCTTGGGACAAATTGTGAAACAGTTAGGTGTTAGTACCTATTTTAGAGAGACTGGTCCCTGATGGTGTATAGGTGTATAGTGACTTATCTGTAGGAGCCGGCAGTGTGTTGAATGGCCTTCGCTTTCATTAAATTTTTTTTTTTGGGGGGTGGGGGTGGGGGGGCACATTTGACGTTCTTTTGTTCTTTTGTGTACTTTCAGTTCATGGCGCTTAGCCAAGTGTGGTGTTAGCGTCAGTCTGTGATTGCTTTGCGTAATGTACGCAGATCGACTACAGGTTTGAGGCAAACGTCATAATAAGGCCAGCGACATGAACTTTGCATTAATGTTTTCTTGTATGTTAATGATATTGTACCTTTTATTGGCTTTCAGTCTTTTTTAATGGGAGAGGACTACCTAATGTTGCAATAACTTTTGTCCGATCCCTTTGTTTAATTGCAGTATAATTTTTTAAGCTAATGTGATTAACATGGAACCTTTTTACACGGCTTGTGCAAAAGGCTATCGTTCTCAGCGGGACTAAAAATGTACAAGAATTTCTTTATTCCTCCTTGATGAAGCAATAGAGAAAAAATCAGTTCCAGATTTCGATAAGATTTCGGGATGTAAAGGAAGTCAAAATATTTTTTAAAAAAAGGTTAAGATTAACGATTTTCACCATATTTTGTTTATTCGTTTATGTTAAAAGAAAACACATCACTCGACTTACATTTGTGTACTAAAGTTTTGGCGGGAGAGCTGCCTGGAAGTGGCATTTTAAACATATTGATGATTAGGCTTTTGTTACTAAATTTTGGGGTATATCTCGATTAGCCAATCCATGTGGTAATGATATTTGAATTTTCACACAACTTCGTTGAGTTGAAGTTTCGCGAAATATATATATGTTGATATGTTGACACAAGACCAACAAAGTGTTTGTGCGCAAAGCACAGACTCAGATCAGTCTGGGCATCCGGCCAGTCTGATCAGACTCTTTCCTAAGCGCATGAAGGGTAGGTAGGGTCTAAGCTACCTCCATGCGGACAGCGAAGACTCTAACCAGACTGGGCGAATGCCCAGGCTGATCTTAGTCTGCGCTGAACGCACAATCTTTTGTTGGTTTTCTTGTGTCGTGGCTTATATCAAGTTTACCTGCTTGCATCTGTTGCCCATTTTATCTGCTCAAATGTGTAATGGTAGCCAAAGCAGCATGAACCTCTTTCGGTGCAATCCCTTTCACATTCACAAAACCCACAGCAGTTACTGTTGTTTACAGGTCCTTTGTTTATAAAAGGCTGTACAGTACTATACTGGACAAGGTAAGTTCTGTTTCTGCAAGCTGGTTGTGTCATCATGCACATTTGTTTATACGTTTCCATGGCAGTAGAGAACGAATGTTCCGTTGCCAGACAACTTGCAATCCATTGCCAAATCAAATATAGCCACAGCATTATGTCCATAACAACAAAGATCCGTCGTCTCGTCTACAAAATTTAAGCAGCATATTTCAGTGTATTAGAATCGAATTTGTAATCCTTGGGACTCCTGAACTGATTATTTTTCTTTTCTCCAATTAAAGGAACTGGTATGACAAGGCACATGCTTGGGCGCCTCAGCAGTAAAAAGATATGCAATTATCAGGAATTGACAAAACTACAAATTTTCTATGATTATAAGATGCACACATAACAAAAGTTATCTTTTTTAATTTTAACTTCCCGTTGGACTGATCTTTCTTGAAGTTGGTGTAACACCCCAAATATGGTTGTGAATATAAACATACCTTATTTAATTAAGTTTTGAGATACATGAGACGCGAAACGAGAAAAAACAACAAAGTGCTTGTGCGCCCACCACAGACTCAGATCAGCCTGGGCATTCGCCCAGTCTGATCAGAGTCTTTGCTGTCCGCATGGCGGTAGCTTAGCCCCTAGGCTACCCTTTAAGTGCTCAGCAAAGAGTCTGATTTGCCTAGGCACATGCCCAAGCTGATCTCAGTCTGAGCTATGCGCACAACCACTTTGTTGGTTTTCTCGTGTCGCGGCTCACATAATGATAAACATAATGAAGATACCCCTCTACACCGACAACATCGTTTTCTATCGTTCGTCGCTAACCTCGTTTCACACCGGTGTTAAGGTCTGTGTGTAGACTTTGACTTTTGCGCCATTTATTCAAAGAAAGTGCACATAGTGCCTACTTTTGCTTCCCTCGGCAACAATAACCAACCCAGAAGGGGTCCACTCGAAAATGGAAAAATACTCAAAGAGTCGCAAACGTTTTCTCTTTTGACCCCATTGTTAAAATGCGAATAAAGTGCTCAATCTACAAAGGGAGCGTTAAACGGATTACGGAAAATCATTAAGTTTGTCAATAATTGAAGCTGTAGAAAGTGATTAACCTATGACCTACATTTACTGTTTAGTTTCGATAGAAAAATTCCAGCGTTGTTTCAGTGCTGATTGAATGCTGATTCAATTAATGATTATTCAACGTGCGTACCCGATAGTCTGTAGGTTTATGGGGACCGAATACCAAAATACCGAAACGATTATTGACTATATTCATGAACATTTTAATTTGTAGTGTATGCGTAGCATGTCAAGAACGTGTTCAGAGTTTAAACACAGAAAGCCAGATCTTACATTGAGTGAACTGAGTTTTCGCCTTTCGCGTCCTGGGTTCAAGTCCTACTGGCAGCACATTTCCGATCAATTGGCTTCATCCAATACACAAAGAAATCCGTTCCCAGAGTGCCCTGAGCTTAGAAAAAGTGATATCAGGGTGTCTTTCGGTGATTACAGTGTCGCTGGCCGCTGGCGCAAAACACAACACACACTGAGGTAATGAGCCTACGCAAAGCACACACTCACTGAGATAATGACCCTGTTAACTCATATTATATAAATTGCAGTTTCCCCCAGCCTCCTGGGGTTCACGCATATACGGAACCAGAGATGAGACGAACAGTTAATTAGCATTATGTCTTATGTTTCCCTGCATCTACTGAAAGTCAACGTTTTTCTGTGATTATTTTAATTCTGACCCGTCTCCTTAAAATTATCTGAATAAATTTTAACACACATTGTTCCCCAGGATCCCCTGATAAGGCTTTTTCTGCGACCTTAGATATCGCGTTTTTTTGAAAATGCCCCGTTTATACAAAGATACAGGGAAGCTCTTGACATATGTAGCATAAAATAAAGGCAAAGTAAAATATGTTTTAGACAAGCGTACGTCGATAAAACTTAAGAAAAACTGTGTCAATAAAAATTTTGTTATTAGAGTTACTTTTAACATGCTTTATACTGTATTCTTTAATTTGGCAAAATCTCAGTATATATGCATATCGTATTGGTTTGATCAGTCATTTTCTTTAGCATTCTAACTTATATTTCTCAGTCTGTCAGAACAGTCTTCAGAATGTGCATATTCATTCCAAAATCCAAAGACAGTAAGACAGTTCAAGGTTCAAAATATCTTAAAAACACATTTCCGAATAGTCCTTTGATAAGAGTGTGTTTTGTAAAGGGCGTGAAATCCGATGTGCGTTAATTCTAATGTTTGGAAGATACTGTAATTTATTTGAAAAAAAAAGCAAATATATTTAACAAATAAAAAGATGCACCTGTTTCCTGTTTTTTCCACATTATTATGAGACAAGACTGAATGGCAGCACTTTTTTCCATGTTATCAAGATTAATACCCTACAAACATGAAACTACTCAAGATAGTTTACTGGATCCTCTTATTAAAACCGATAGTCCCTCGATAATATGGTAATGAGTATTATATCATTTTGCAAAGAAGATATTTGAGCCGCGACACGAGAAAACCAACAAAGTAGTTAAGCGCCCAGCGCAGACTCAGATCAGCCTTCAGATCAGCCTGGGCATCCACCCAGTCTGATCAGAGCCCTTGCTAGCTTAGATCCTTAGCAACCCTTTGAGCACTTTATGAAGAGTCTTATCAAACTGGGCGGATGTCCTGAGCTGGGCGCGCAACCATTTTGTTGGTTTTCTCGAGTCGCGGCTCATATCATTTTGCAAAGAAGATATTTTACGGTCACTGGCTTTTTTGGATGATGAAGGATATGCAATATTCCAATTGTTCCACGAATTCCTTACAGTTCATATCGAAAGCCACATAGCGTATCATCGTCTTAGCTCACATTTCATATAGTCAAAAGAAACACAGATTGCCGTGTTGTTGTCTTTCTTTTTTCACAAATACCCACAATACTGAATAAACGATGTTTGTTTAACGAGTTATGAATTACACCTTACCTGAAAGGGAACAATAACCTGCTTCTCCTGAAAATATACATCTGCATTTTACTGTTTCCCATAACGACTAGAAGAGATGGTACTATTTACTTGCCAAAATAAATTCCACCGCGATTTTAATCGTGATACACAAGATTCCAAATATAATATTTTATACTTTTAATAGGTTTCCCAATCATTTGTCCACGGAAAAATTTTAACGTTTCAGTTTCCTTCTTGCATATACAGAGTTACCTCGCATAACTAGTAAACAATAGAAACTGAGACTAGGCATTTACTGCGCAGGCGCAGTGCGTTATGTTTGCCTTGTTTAATTCACGAGAACCCTACAAGCTAAAAACATCTAAATCAAACCGGACCAAACCTTAAAATGGCGAAGATTGCATCTTAAAATGTACAAAGACTGTAAATTACCTCCTTTTAAATGTAAACAATAGGATATTTGATTATCATATTATGGACTTAATAGTCATTGATATTAGCTCTGCTTTTCTGGATATGTAACTAACTTTTTTGGCAACATTCTTAAATAAGAATGCATCTTTTTGACAGGCATTCAGTTTTGAAATGTTTATAGTAATGCCACTGCAAATTTAGAAAGATTGGCTCTTCCGCCTAAACGTTGAAACGTTGAAATTTAGAAGTGCTAGATTGTCGTTAAATCTGTTTTGAATTCCGGTTTTCTTCAGTGTTTAAAACATTTGGAATCCTAAAAATGTATCTAAGAGGAACAGATGGTAAATGTGAATAAAACTAAAAGAAAAGTCGAGTTTTCGAGTTTTGACTACTATTATCTGATCGAAATATTTTGAATTGAGGGTTTTGAAAGTTAGCCTGCATTGTTCCTGACAAATCTGAGATTAGGCGGATATATTCAAAGGGGAGAAATTTGAATAAATGTATTTACGTGGTCAAGATAAAATCACAATTTGTCATCAATGCACAGACCCAGAATGAATGAACAGCAAAGTGCCACATAAAATTTCTAGCCAAATGGAATACATTTGATCATTTTAAGGGTATTAACCAGAACAAAAATATGGCTAGTGTGGCTAGCATCTGTGGTCGATAGTCAGTCCAGTTACAATGCATAAGTATCTGATTCTCCTGCTCTTAGCGTTATTAGCGTCAAATATGCTAACACTCTGAAAACAGTTCTTAGGAACAATTGCCATCACGGTCGCCAGGGTCTATCGCAATCAATGAAATTCAAAAAAAAAATTGTTGTGTAAATGAGAAATTGTCTCATCTTTCCATATAAAAAACACATTTAATGGTTTTGTAGCAATACAGTTAACTAACAGTTACCGATAGCCCGGTATGGCAACTTAGCTTAACGTTTATGAAAACCAGTTACAATACGAAGTGATGAAGCCTCATCTCGTACCAGTGAGTCAGATTTCACTGTTACAAGAGCTATTTCAAGTATTGCACGATTTCTAAATTTTGAATTCACACTCTCTGACAGCTTTTTTTACGGCATGGAAAAGGGTGGGTCATAATTCAGTACTATCCTGGCTGAAGTAAGCCATAGATTCCCATTAGCTTTGGACTGTTGTGAATTGTTGCTTAAGCTAGTATCTTACTAGGCTGCGACAACTGGCGACTAGTTTGAGTCAAAGATTTGCGATAAAATCCGCGACTTTGCGACATTTTTCATATTTGAGTCTCACTGATATGGTGATTACGACATATTTGCGAGTGGCGCGCGAATATTGAACGAATGTCGCACGATTACCGCACGAAGCATCGGCGAATGTTTGCTCGAATTCGCCTGGAGTTCGCAAACACGTCGCGCGACAGTCGCGCAACGTTCTTGAGACACTCGCGCGACGTTCGCACAATGAAATGTGAATATTTCTCTCGCGCGACTGTGGCACGATACTCTCGCGAACGTCGCACGACTGTCGAGCGAAGGTCGTGCAACGTTCGCACGATTATTTTGCGAGAACATGAGAACCTAAACACTCCAGCAATTATTTAATCATCAGACGTCAGAAAAATGGATCTTGATGATGTTCAAGCGGGTATGCTTCAAGCTGCAGCATGTCTTCTTGCTGCAGCTGCAGTTAAGAAGGCTAGGAGGAAAGCCAGGAGAAGAAGGGCCAGGAAAAGGAAGAGTGTGTGGGTCAGAGAATTGTTATTAAAGATACACAAATACGGAATGTACGAGAAGCTTATGAAGCACCTCAGAGAAGGCGACACAAAGTCTTTCAATATCTTTGTCAGAATGGACCCAGTGATGTTCAATCAACTGGTGGAGGAGTTGACCCCTAGGCTTGAGAAGAAAACTACCAACTGTAGAAAGCCTCTGTCTGTTGGACTCAAGTTGGCGATCACTCTGAGGTACCTTGCCACTGGTGATTCTTACAAGTCGCTAGCCTATGGGTTCCGGGTGGCTCCTAACACCATCGTCAGCATTGTGCCAGAGGTGTGCAAAGCCATATACGACCACTACCGTGAGACAGCCTTCAAGTGTCCTACAACAGAAGAAGAGTGGAAGGATGTGGCCAATGGATTTTCAGACAAGTGGAACTTCCATCACTGCTGTGAATGGTGCAGTATATCAAAATATTTTGAAAATAAATTGTGGTATTTAATGACTCTTAGCTGTAGCCAAACGTTTTCAAAAATCTTTCTTTTGAATTAGTTAAATGTAGACAGAATGACATAACCCAATTTATGAGTCTTATATACAAACAGAACAGTAATGTATGATGAATTAATTCTTGCATCTATTAATTGCAAATTTTGGCTAGTTTACACCCTCGTAAGTTTAAGTCTCTTGAGTTTGCCTATGTTTTGAAGAAAAAAATCTCCTTGTTTTGTCCAGACAATTTTCTGCAGTTAAAAAGGTGTTTTATATTTTCTGCATGATTTATAGCTACTGAACTTCAAATTCTGAGATAGGGAACGGCAATTATGACATAGGAACACTAGTGAAGGCATAAAGTAAATTCTTCATTTATCGATTACAAAGTTATCGAATCTGTTTGTCAATACGTTTGCAAATATGAGGTCTGAGAATGGTTTCATAGGACAAGATTTTTGAAACTTAATTGGTCAGGAAAAGTCAGAGGATCCTTTTGTTATTGTAGCAATAATGGAAAAGTGACAGGGACGTTTATTGACCTGCTGTAGTGATCTTCTTTTTCATTTGATGGTGTCGTAAAAATTTTATCCTCTGTCTGATCTTTGCCCTGATCTGTATTTAAGAAAGTACATGTCAGAAAGTAGCCATAACACTGTTAAAAGTTTTAGGTTTATGTTAACATTGCTAAAAGTCTCGCATGGTGCTTTCATTGGTTTTGAACATAATCCTTAAGTTAATGCTAAAACAATTCTGGAAAATGTCAAACAAATCCAAAAACAAGCAACAAAAAAGAAGTTCAGCCATCTTTAGATTTTAATTTATGCATCGCCAAGGCTCTTTCGTTAGTGCCGATTGCTTCTAGTACTTTTATATTACCTCTGTTTAAAAGAAAATCATAAATTTATTTTGTTTGGTCCATCTAGACTTTTTTTTCACTATTTTATTCTTGTCCATATCAATTAATTCTAGTATGATTTAAATATTTACTTTCTACTCATCGTTTTGATCGATACCAATTTACTCGAAAGCCAAATTTGATTTTTCACCACTATTTATTTCACATATTTAAATTGGCAATTCTCTAAAATACCAGGGCAGAAATTGCATGCAATGTATTCAAGATCATGCCAAAGAAATCTAAATTCTATCTTACATAAGGACATAGAGTATGAAATTATATTTCTTATGACAAAAATCAATAAACACAACTACGCATACTATATACCTTTTCACACACACACACACACGCACGCACACGCACACACACACACACCATTTTGCATTCCTTACCCAGATATTAAGCTGTCGATGTCTAAACATTGCATGAGAAATATAGTTATCATGTGATACAAGTATATTTACACTTTGTCGTATATCTTTCCATCACTTTTTAAAAGCTGTTACTTGTTAGAATTACATTAACTATATCAATTAAGAAGTTATTTATATCTCCTCTTTTATTTATTATTTTTTCTTGGGGGAGAGGCACGGGGGTGTTTTAGACTGTCCTGAGTGTCTGCTTACGTTACGAGCTTCTTATTAAGTATTAAAGAGCTTAGCCCTGGGCAGTGTCACGAAACTTGAACACTTCTAAGATGAGTTGCAAGTATCTGCAAATTGCATAGAAATCTGATAACATAAATACAAAATGCAGTAGGTAAGATCATATATGGGCTTTACCTGCTTTCAGGTCCATACACGTCGAGTTGAGTATCCAGACAGTTTATAGTTCTACTAAGAGTGATTGTCTGCAAGTTTCGTTACAATCTAAAATATTAAGGCTCTCGTTTATTTTAACACTGATATATCAAAGTACCCTTAGAATAATAAAACAATATAGCTAAACACGTTTTTAGTTTCCTTCATCTCCTGTTATCTCGAACTACTAAGTCCCGATATCTGAAAGTAATTTTATGAGAACAAAAAATAAATTGCTTTCAAATTTAAGTAATTTGAGATGATTTTCGATTGTTAGATGCAGAAGACAATGTCAATCTGAGTTTTTTAGAAATAGTTTTGATTGATTTATCTAGCCCACACGCCCCACATGCCAAGCGTGATTATCCGAATGTTTAGCAAAGAATCCACAAAAAGCTGAAAACTTTAAGTTTCTGAAATTATTTTTCCTATTATAAATCTATTCACTGTTTTTTTTTTAATTTATTTAATTCAATTTTTATTATTATTTTTTATTATTATTTTTATTATTTTTTTTATTTGAAATCAAGAGTCAGGGATATTCTTATCTGGCTGGAATTCGAACGTGTCTGTTATTTAGTGCCTGTCCTAATTCTCTAAAAGTTCAACGAAAGTCCAACTGCACATGAAGCGCTAATTTCGAAACAACATTTTCCCCATTATAAACGTACAAAACAATTTGACGACCATAGCAAGCAGAGTTTCATCCACTCAGCTGTAGAACTTAAAGCCGCCCTTTCTTTAAGATACTTCGCGCAAAAATTGAACGCGATTGACCTACTGGTTTCTGACAAATTCTTGTATTGTACATCGCTCTGACAAAAATCATTTATGGACAGTGCCATGATGACAGTTGAGGATGAAGTTATTTTGGTACTTTTCCATCATCGAATGATTTTTTAAGTGTTAATATGCATGCACTTTGTAATGATGAAGTTCTAAACATGTACAGTGAATTCAAAACCCTGAACGAACAGCATGGATATAGTGTTAATCTCTAGTAGTCGAGTCATTTTTAGGGAAGGATTTACAATGTTTAATTTTGTTGCAGAGGCATTCCTATTAAGCGTATTTTATTTTGTGAGCAATGCAATATTAAGACTATACTTTATTCTCCAATCTTTGGCTTTTATGAAACTCTGATACTGATTTTTATCCAGCTAGCCGAATCGAAGCGTTACGAAGCGTTACAACAAATTTCCAAAACATGAAGTTATTGTGTAATTTTAGGCTACGCCTTCTCACCTATTCTGACCTGTTGGTTCCACCTTCCGTAATTTTTGCAGAGTTAGGGGATTTATTTACAGTCTGTATCACTCTTTTACGGAGAAATCGCATAAGTCATGGTACAAGTTTTTTCATCCACGGGTTTCTTTTTTTGGCCGATTTAAACTTAAAGAGGCTATGATTGAAGCAAGTGTAGGTATGATGAATTATCTGGTGTTCATGAACGACTGCAAGTGATCGACTCAACAATACGGGTTGAATGGGAGCTCCAAGGCAAAACCATCAACCTTTCGTAAGCAGGGCTTAGTTTTCTCACATGTGCGCTGCGGAGCCGTTAACACACAACTGTGAAAGACCTAATGATTAAGAATCAGCGTTCTTATCAATGAGCCCAAAGAGTCGAAGGTCTGTAAAACTTTATTCTGAAGATTAATTGCAGAAAATACACAGTGCGGTTTCCACCGATTGACGTAACATATACACGTACACACTAGTGAGGCGGTAGCATTAACGTCAAATACATGTAAGTGCATTACTCCTTATGAAAAACTGTGATCTAACGTTGACGTTTATTGCCTAAATGGGTTCAGTCTTCTTATCTTCTGCAACATAAAGTCATGGGTATACACGTTTTAGAATGCCATGCATACATTAAACGCCCCTGACGACCGTGATGACTTAAAGAGGAGCAAGAATGACGTGGACGAAGAATTCTGGATCCAAGTAGTAGGACAATGTTCGGTCCCAGTTTGCATTGTATCGTTTTATTAATTAGGCTGGTAATTCATGTTAACTGATTGAATCAGTCGAATTATAACGCCCAGCAACTCGAGAATAATTACAAATTACTCAATCTCACTTCAGTTGATACTCTCACTAGAAAAATATTCTCTAAAGAAAATTATGATATTTAACCTTATGCACCGACGTACTGTAGACACAGTTTGAGATTCCGTCTTGTGCTAACCGACTTGTGCTAAGGGAGATAAATTTCTGCAACATTTACTCCCTTTGAAAAGGCAAAAAAGAGTTAACCCTCAGCTTTCCTCGGAACACCTTGAGTTGTACCCCGAAACGCGCCATCGGTAAGTTTGGACTTTAAAAAATAATATTTGCAAACGCATTAGGTAAAAAGCAGAAATTCAGACCAGTATCTTTATTTTACTTCCAAATTAAAAGTATACACCTTTTACAATGTTTACACAATCTGTTCATAATTTCTGAGTATGTAATTTTTTCTACTAGTGATTCCTTTATTTTGAATTCTTTCTGCTCTTGAGGTATAAATGTGAAAGATCTTTGCACAAGTGCTGAAATAATACAAGAGTTTCTTCACAGTGGGAACGTCTTAAAACTTTGAAGAATCTCTTCAAACTTCGCAAACTTACATTGCCGGCTAACGGGACAGCTAGGTTAAAATAAATGGAATTAAATGCCATCACGTCACCAAAAGCATTGTTTTCCATACTTAAAGAAACAGTTGATCATTTGTAGTTTCAAAATTTTTGAAACTACATATGATCAACTGTTTCTTTAATTTTCTCCAATGTGCTGATATATTCTTAATATTCTACAAGAGCGGAGAACTTCAAAACATACAGTAGCTTTCATTTAATACAACTTAAATAAAGCACACACAGTCGTATGCAGAAATACTTTTAGTTGTGCTTGCTATGCTCTTCCAATTATATATGTAGGACGAGACTATTCAGCATTTAAAGGGTGTCCGGTATGTTAATATCTTTATAAACAAATTGTAGTGATTTTTTATAAAACCAGCCTACAACCTCGTCAGAAACCGTAATGTGTTCTGAGGCATTAGTACTCGGCACAGACTGTTCTTCTACGTACCATTCGTGGGACCCTTATTATTAAAAGATTAATGAATTATACAACGATGCTATAAAAGCACATCCAATGCTTGTAACATATGCTTTTGTGAGAAAGCTTGTCCTAGAAATTTCTTTGTATGATCTGTCTTTAGGCATAACGTCATAGATAAAGATATAGTCTTCAAGGCACAAGTGAATTTCATCGTGATGTACTTCATACTCAAAGCTAGTAAATACTTTCTTCAGATATGCCTCATGTAGTATAAGAAAGTTGTTTTCAATGTTTATTGTGAATTCGTTCAAAGCAACCTTAATAAACGGTAAAATGTCCGTCTTCCTGAACGGCCTACTCTCTTTTGTAAGGCATGAGTTATCTGCATCTTTTGCAACAAATTTACGGAAAACTTCCGATGCACTAAGGTCCAGCTCGTGTAAAGCATCTCCATCTGGACTGTTGTATCTCGGAGCAAATATCTCACGCTTACCATTTACATTACTGGTAATATTATAGACAGCTAGCCTGGTCTGAAACACAGATGTCTCTTCACTCAGACCTTTAATATCTGTGCCTGCTTTCATGTTTATCATAAAGTAATTCAAGACATCAGACGTTTTTTCAACATCAACAATTACTTGTGCCACAAGGTATTCAACGATGGAATTTCGAGATGACCCCCTAAACTTAGTGTATAGTCTGATTTCTTTCACAGCATCTCTCTTATCTTTCAGAAAGTCTGTAATAAACGATTTTATTCGTAGAAGATTGGTGTCTTGTTTCAGTTGTGTTTTCCTAAGTATATACTCTTCATGTGGAGTCAGCTCGATAAATATCGAGAAGCAATAATCTTTTCCAAAGTTTCTATCACGTTTGCAGTTTCTCAAAACAGGCTCATAGGGTCGGTCCCTCTGACAGAAGAGGTTCCTACATTTCATCTGAAACACAAATCGAAAACATATGATAATTATCAATTTTTGAATGACCTGTTTTTTTTTTATTGTTGTTGTTGTTTTTCTAAGTGAATTTAAAAGTTATTTCAGTAGGGACGAGTTTTTATCAACAAGAAGATGCAATACTTCACAATAAACGTATAGAATACAACAGCAATAGCAATAGGAAAGCTGCATGATTAGTTCTTTACCCAACTACAGCTGAAAAATTCCCCTCCCTCTTTAAGTGCACGCTGGTCGCTCGGATGTTATGTCCAATGACAACTCGATTCAAAGCTTATAACGCTACTTGGGCGTAGTATTTACTTGTTATTGTCGCCCGTACTGGATTGTAACTGTCAACTTGTATTGCAATGCTGATATGCATACATACCCAAACAAGAAACCATATGCGTATGATGGTGTTGACGTAAGGTTAATGATTAACCATATGAGTATGAAGGTGGAAAGGTAAGGTAAATGATTAGAAGAACGTAGATAAGACCTAAACAGCCCGGAGAAGGTAAATGTTCGACTAATACCTAGCTATCATAAAAAATTCCGAAATAAATGAAAATTGTCAAAGTATCCAAATCGTTAGCCCGAACTCGTAGGTCATTCAAACATAGACAATTCCGGAATATTGTAGATACACAGACCTGGACCCCAAAACAGAGGTGTGATCAGGTGCCCGCGGGTAGTAAGCATCACCTGCCTATTATGATACACCCGCCATATCTATATATCTATGGAATAGGTCAGTGAAAATGAAAATCCGTATTTGAAAGCTTAACGAAGCTTCGGCTGAGGCCATCAAATCGGAAATCAGTCTAAAAACGGCCACATCGTATCGTATGCTATACATTTGTGTATATGGTGGCTGTTTGAGATATTACCTCTTTTTAGCAGTCAAGCATACTGTTTTAGTCTGAGTGTTAGATAACCATGCATCTGTTAACAGTTAATGTCAATCAGAAGCATAAAAGAACGACAATATATTACTAATATGTGTTTTGAAGTGCACCCTTTTTACCAAGGCCCATGGGGGTCTTCGGTCGGGGGATTTGCCATCTCCTCTGATGGCTATTTTTCTGAATTTATTGCTACTGAGAAAATCGTCAGATGTTGAAAAGAAAATAGTCATTTTCCCCTTTGGTTTATTTTCTTTCGTTGGAATTCCATTTCTGAAAATAACTACGTTTATTATGTCTATAAGTGCGCGATTTCTGACGCCATTCTCCAAAGGTTAATTTTCTCTTGCTGTGAGCTCTCCTAGAGGTCCTGGCATGGCGGATGGGTTAAAACTATCCCAAAATGCAATACAGCATGACGTCAGCTCTAACTCAAAAAGTAAGAAAGCAAGAGTTGTCATTCTTGTTCGCGACACATCGTCATGACCTGTTCTACATGTCTGTGAAGTATCATGAAAATATTCCAAAGGGTATTCAAGTTACAGAGCGGACACGAATCTGCCAAAAAATCACCAAAGCGGAGATAATTCAAAAAGTACAATAGCAAGAGTTACCATTCTTGTACGCGACACATCGTCATGACCTGTTCTACATAAATGTGAAGTATCATGAGAATATTCCAAAGGGTATTCTAGTTATAGAGCGGACACGAATCTGCCAAAAAATCACACCTAAAACTATCAAGGGGAAATAACTCAAAAAGTAAGCAAGCAAGAGTTGTCATTCTTGTTCGCGACACATCGTCATGACCTGTTCTACATTTCTGTGAAGTATCATGAAAATATTCCAAAGGGTATTCAAGTTACAGAGCGGACACGAATCTGCCAAAAAAATCACCAAAGGGGAGATAATTCAAAAAGTACAATAGCAAGAGTTACCATTCTTGTACGCGACACATCGTCATGACCTGTTCTACATAACTGTGAATTATCATGAAAATATTCCAATGGGTATTCAAGATATAGAGCGGACAAGAAAGTGTTTACGGACGGACGGACAGACGGACGGACGGACGCCAGGCTCATCGCTATATCCCCCGAACCTTTCGGTCGGGGGATAAAAATAGGAGAATTCAATACTACTCAGAAAAAGACGAAATTATTTTGTGAACATAATTGTTATTGCAAGTCCAGGAACCTACCTTTAAAGGATAGTGACCACCCCGGACATAATATTATGACTTCGCGGTCGTAACATTATGATATGATGACGCCCCCCTCCAAACACACCCCCTTCCACGCGATGTTAAATGACTCCTCACGAAGAATATTGTGACCGCAAGAATAACGATCACCGTCAAATTGTTTAAAAAAGTTGACTCCCGGCCATGACTTTTTTTTTAAGAAAAGTACCATGGTCATAATACGAGGGGCATTTCAGAAATAATGTAAATGAGTCTGTAAGTCCTTTGAATGTTGACCGATTTTTTTATGTTTGTCTTAACTTTAAGGTTCACATATAACCCACTGGCTTTTACTCAAACAATTTGAGTCACTGGTATTTTCTTCAAACTATGCCTTGAAAATTGTTGTAGGGGAAAGGACATTGAGTAGAAATGGACGGAATATTTATGTGAAAACAAATTCATATTTTCTTAACTCGGAATAAAAGAAGCTCTAGATTGATACATACATTAATTATCTGTTCTACTGAAAATATTCACATATGAAAAGCATTGTGTCAGCTTTGCTTAAACATAACATTTGCAATGCAAAGTAAGCTAATCATGGAACAATGCGCATTTCTGATGACGTCACTTTCTATGCTTAAGTAAGCTGTTTAATCTTCGATTTTGAGGTCAGTCTAAGTGAAAGTGAATGTTTGATGACAGATATGAAACAAAAAGTTGAAAAAAAAATAATTCGTCGCGCTTGTTTTCTGTCATAATTAATCTTTTACGGCACTTTATGCTCTTTTGTCAGTGGCCTACCTGATTTTTTACGACATATTCTCCTACCCACCCACATATTTCAATGTCAGTATGTCATATAAAATATCAAGTTTTTAAACCCTTTATATATGAATTTTGTTTTCAATATATCCTTCTTATTTTTGGCATTAAATAAAATTAGGTATATTGAGCCTGTGTCTTTTAAGTAGAAGATTATTTCATTTTATTGTTTAAGTATTTTACATGAATTGCTGCTACTTTGCTAATTCCGGCGTGGAGTTTGCACAAGTGTCATCCAGTTTCATCAGTGAGTTCATGTCAGTCGTAAAAAAATATGATGACCTAATCATTTCAATAATAAAATGTCTGTCATCTGTTGAAATTGGATGTGAATAAGTAAAAACATCACAATTTATTGGTATAATGCATCTTTAATAACATTGCATTTATAAACACATAGCAGAGAAAATAATCTCGTTATTATGTTTCTGGTGTAGAATCTGGAAACGATTTCTGTACAACTTTCTTATTTTATATTTAAAGGACAGTATGACGTGGTTCTTTATCAAAATAAATCATTTGCTCATTGAGAAACAGCAAATGAACACAAAAGACATTCAGTGAAAATATAAAGTTTCCAGTAACCACACCCTTATGACGTATAAGCACGTGCTGTCATGCATGAGTGGCTTGGAAATTCTTTTAACGCATACCATTCTAAAGCACTTGAGTTTACCTTTTCAATGATATATAAAACCACTGCTAAATATCAGCCAGTTGACTACCCTGAGGTCATCTACATTATTTCTCAAATGCCCCTCGTATTATGACACCTGGACGCGAAGTTAAATAACGATACGTGAAGAAATTGCTTATAAAAGTGTCAAAATGAAGTTTCGGTTTACTTCAAAATTTCCTTTCAAAAGGTGTTGCGCTGAATTCCCTGTAAATAACACTTTTTTTTAATTTTCAAGCAGATAAATTTAGTCTTTTGGTGATTTTATTATTGAATTTGTTGAAAATAAGCAAATAGTTTTAGAGATACTTTTTCCCAACCCCCGTGCCTCAGCAAGCCACTTTGCATGTATGTGTGGACTTTTAATGTATACATAATATATGAGTGGCATGTTTAGGTAAAGGGGACGAGGTGATAATATACAGCTGGAAAACCGAACAAGAGGACCATGAGGCCCTGTATCGCTCACCTGAACAACTGGCAAAGTGGCTTTTTCTTATGTCTGAAATTGTCAAAATTTGTGTCTTGGGTCAAATGTCAAAGAATGAACATGACCTCTTGTACTCATAAATCTTACTGTACTCATTAACACAACTATATATACCATTTTTAGGCCAAAATATTTAAAACTTTCCATGAAATCTTATGTTCTAGCATTTTTCCATATTTGACCATGCCGTAAAAATGGTCAAGGTAAATACAAGATCATAATTTTAACAGTCTTGGTAGTACGTAGTACTCTAGTACACCATGATACTTACCAAGTTTAAAGTTCTTTGGTGCATCATTTGGTCCTGGAGAAGATAAACTTTTAAAGGTTAATACCATAAATGGGTATAGCGGCCATGTTGGTCAAGTGACCTGGATGGTTTGAACAATTTTTTTTCAATCTACCACTGGATGCTCTTTATGAAATGTGTTTGAAATTCGCCCTTTGGCTTTTGAGAAAGTGTTTGAAAATATCAAAATATGACAGATCTGGGTCAACGGTCAAAAATTGAAATTTGACTTCTTGTACTCATAATTCTTCATGACCTCATTAAGACGACTGTATGTACCAAATTTTTCGGCCAAAATCTTCAAAACTTTCCATGGAATCTTATGTTCTAGCACTTTTCTATACTTGACCATGTCGTAAAAAAGGTCAAGGTCAACCCAAGGTCATAATTGAACACTCTTGATAGTACTCAAGTACGCAATGCTATATACCAAGTATCAAGGCCATTGGTCAATTGTTGTTGAAGAAGATAGTTTAGTGTTTTACCATATATGGGCGTGGGAACCATGTTGGTCATGTGACCTAGACCGTTTGAACAAATATATTCCCGGAATCCCTGTAGGCTACAAATGAAATTTGGTTACTATTGGCAAAGTGGTATCTGAGGAAATTGTTTGAATATGTCAAAATATGAGCTATCTGGGTCAAAGGTCAAAGAATGACCTTTACCTCTTGTACTCACAATTCTTAGGTTAAAGAATGACCTTGACCTCTCGTACTCACAAATCTTCATGTAGTCATTATGATGTCTGCATTTACCAATTTTAGGCCTTAATCTTCAAAACTTTCCCAGATATCTTATTTTCTAGCATTTTCCCATATTTGACCTTGCCGTAAAATGGTCTAGGTCAACCCAAAGTAATGATTTAAACATCTTGATAGTACTCGAGTACCCAATGCTACATAAAAAGTTTCAAGGCTATCGGTCAATTGGTTCTGGAGAAGTAGCTTTTTTACGTTTTTAGCCATATATGGGCGTGATGGCCATGTTGGTCATGTGACCTGGACGGTTAGAACAAACTTTTTTCCCGGAACCCCTGGAGGCTCTATATAAAATTTGGTTACAATTGGTATGGTGGATTTTGATGAGATTTTTTTAAATTGTCAAAATATGAGAGTTCTGGGTCAAAACTGTATATTCCAATTTTTAGGCCTTAATCCTCAACACTTTCCATCAAATCATATGTTCTAGCATTTTACCATATTTGAGTACCCAATGCTACATACTTAGTTTTGAGGCCATCGGTCAATTGCTTCTGGAAAAGAGTTTTAAAGGTGTTTACCATATATGGACGTGGCGGCCATGTTGGTCTTGTGACCCGGACCTTATGAATAAATTTTCGTTCCCTCCACCCCTGGAGGCTCTATATGTATTTGGTTTCAATTGGCCCAATGACTTTGGGAAGATTGTTTGATATTGTCAAAATATGAGAGTTCTGGGTTAAAGGTCAAAGAATAACATTGGCCTCTTGTACTCATAGATCTTCATGTTCTTATTAAGAGGATTGTACATGCAAATTTTTAGCCCAAAATCTTCAACAGTTTTCAAGAATCTTATGTTCTAGCATTTCGCCATATAAGCAACAGGAAGCAAATTCGACCTTATCGTAAAAAAGGACAAGGTAAACCCTAGGTCAAAATTTGAACAATCTTCGTAGTGCTTGCGTACTTGATGCAACATACTGATTTTCAAGGTCATCGGCCGATTGGTCCTGGAGAAGAAGATTGTTTAGTTTTTTTACCATATATTGGCATGGCATTCATGTGACAAAAATATTTTTGTTCCTTAGACCCCAGGTGGCTACATATGAAATTTGGTTGCAATCGGCTCAGTAGTTTCAGTGCAGAAGTTGTTTGAAATTGTTGACGAACGACGGACGACGGAGCCTGCCTACCCTATAAGCTTTCCCGGAGCCTCCGGCTCAGGAGGGATACAAATCGATGGAATATTTAGAACCTCTGCAAGGTAGAATAAGGCTAGCATACTCTTCATTTACAAATTATTGCATGCTATGAGAGCTGTAGTATTTTCTTCATTTTAAGCATAGAAAAAATAAGTTCGGTTAGGGCCCAGTTCCACTGTCACGTTTTGATGGCTAGGTTGTACTATGTTTACCGCCCTACGGATGGCGGAAAATGTACCCCGTTTTGTAAGTATTAAGGTGTAGCTACTTGCTAGTACATTTTAAATACGTTCAACTACGATTTACTTCATACTATTCGGTTATCATACGGCCTAGTGCCACGCTTTCAACGGAGGGAACAGTTTACTTACTCACTACGATTCCGTACGTTTTACTAGAGACTACCAGAATAACTAGCTAGAGAAAGTGACGTTTGACTAGGTATCACAAAACATACCAAATCGTAATAAAAACGCAGAATAAAAAGTCACAAAACGCTAAAACATGGGAAAGCGTATATAATGCGTACTAGTACGTAGAGGACCTTCACATATGGCTACGTATTTAAAACGTTTTATCTATGTTCTAGTACGTTTCATCTACGTTTCAATACGCTTTTACTACGCATACAGTATGTTTTTTTAAATGCTACGTTTAAGTTGAATTTTCAGTTCAAACCTAGAGGTCACGTATGAAGCACTATATATCCATATATAATACATATTCACTACGTTTCAATACGCGTATTCCCGTTTCGGTACATTTCAGAATCGTAGAAAAACCTAATCCTTTATACGTGACAGTAAAACTGAGGCTTAGAGGACCTCTAAGTTACTCTTGTTACGTTTTTAAAGGAAATTTAATGTGTTTCGGCTACGTTTTAGGATGATTTGACCTAGTTTTACCATGTGTTGCTACATTTTACTAGGTGTACTCTACGTATATCAAATGCCATATTTGAGTTAAAAGTTCTAAATAAAACGTAGCTTGGCCGCGTATTTAGCTAGTATACTTATATACGTTTGCACTACGTTCTACAACGTATACTGCCGTTTTGCAACGATTCAACACGTAGAAAAACCCAGCCCTCAATACGTAACAGTGAGACTATGGCTTTAATACGAATAAATTCGGTAATAAGACAAATCGAATAAAAGCATCGTAAACGACTGCGTAATACCCCGCCACTGCAAACTTCTCATAGCTTTCTTTTTTCATGATTTCATACTTGTATATAGCTCCACGACTGGGGCAGATAATCAACTGCCTTCTAATAAAATTTTAACCATCACTAGAAGCTATCATTGCTTTGACCATTTGTTACATGTTTCATAAAACTTCCTTTCAGTTCTGATTTTATGATTTTATACATGTATATATGCCCATGGCAGGGGCATATAACCCTGCTGGACTAAATTCCAGTTGTTAAATAAAGCTAATGTTACTTATATCATTTCTGTGAAATTTCATAAAAATACACCAAAAATCTGATTTTATATCGGTTTTTTCATGATTTTATACATACATATATATAGCCCTGTGGCAGGGGCAGATAACCCCTAGGGACAAAATTTTGATCATGAGGGAAAGTTTATATTGCTTCGTTAAGCTGTAGCAAGTTTCAGGAAAATCACTTTCAACCCTGATTTTATACAGAATATTTCATTATTTCATACATGTATATAGTCCCGGGGCAGGGGCAGATAACCCCTAGGGACAAAATTTTGATCATGACAGAAAGCTTATATTGCTTCGATAAGCTGTAGCAATTTTCAAGAAAATCACTTTCAACCCTGATTTTATACAGAATTTTTCATGATTTTATACATGTATATATAGCCCCGGGTCAGGGACAGATAAGCCTGGTGGACAAAATTCTGCTAACAACAAAACATATATTATATTAATCATTTCTGTGAAATTTCATTATGATATTTCAAAGTGTAAAGGAATAACAGACCAAAAACCACTTTTGCGACACTGACAAGGGCAATAACTCTGTCACATGATAACAAAATTTGCCCATTAACAATCGCAACCGAGATATTTCCAAGACCAATTCATATGCCAAGTTTGAAGAAAATCCGTTAATAAATACTCAAGTTATCGAACGGAAACGAAATGCTCACGGACGGACAGACAGACGTACGTACGACGGACGGACAGACACACGGACAGCCAGCGGGAAAACATAATACCCCGCCACACGTGTGGCGGGGTATAAAAATATATTTGGAAGACTAAAAATGGCATGTACCTCTCTTGAGAAAGGCAGTGAGAGTAAGTGTGCACACGTGATAATTAGTTCAAAATCAACAGCAAAACATTTTTATGGTGCACAAGTCTACCTGTTAATCCTAAAGTCTTATATTACATTTACACCATAAGTCAAACTAAACACATTGTCATTTATCGTAATCTGTGACATTGGCGTTAAGTTTTGAGGTGGGGACCTATATCTTGCACACGATACATTGTCATTGTGGCTAACATTTGTTTCCAGGTATTTGAAAGTCTACCCACAAATGACAAAGGTACAGGTCAGACACGACATTCTATTAACCAGAGTCATATAGCAGGGCACAATTATCTTTGAATTATCTCTGTGATCTTGACCTTCGAGTTAGGTACCTCGGACATGCGCGCAACACATCGCCTTGACATTTGTGCCAAGTTATTTTAAAATCCATCATCAAACAAGAGGGTTGTAACAGACCGGGCACAACAATCCGTATGAAATAAGCATATATGAAGACACCATTTCTTCATGGGAGTCATAATATTATGACCTAGGCGGAGTGGTGTCACTATTCTTCAAAGAAAAATGACCGGGGGTCACTATTTTATAGACATCATCTGTAGATTATTTTTCAAAGGGAAACATTATTTTATAGAAAAGGGGCCACTTTTCCTGAAGACTAATGACCGGGGACTCACTTTATTTCGTTACATCGGCTTTCTTCAATAATTTACAGCAACGATGTATTAATAGTATTAAGTCACGTTTTTGGCTAAGTGCAGATGCAATAAGTTTTGCAGTATTATGTAAAGGACAAGAAATGAATGAAAAGTTCCATATAGTCGGGGAAATGATCCCAATTTTGAGGCGAAAAATTGGCCCATCGTTCGAAAGAAATTTGTTGACTGATTTGTAAGCAGGAAATACTGAAGTTTATGATTCCGGGTGTTGTCGCTCTCCAAAGTGGTGCCAAAGTGAATTTTTGGGGCAAAATATTTAATTTACGAATAAAATCGTGGATTTCTGGAATTTCTATGGAAACTCCATAAAATTTATTAAAACTCTTCGAAATGTGAATGATACTTATGCTTAACATAGCAAAACCTTTGATATAAGTTTATACGCGAAAAAATATAGAAATTTGCTGTTACTATGGTTACAGAATAAGAATTTATGGGGCTAAAATGCATTTTTGGGGGCTTTTGTATGAAAGGGGGTCATTTCTTCACAAGTATTTTATTTAAAACAGATAATTTCGTCATAGTATATCATTTGTAGTGTTTATTATGATCTTTTAAACTGAAAAAAGTACGCTTACGAAAGTTATAATTAAAAATGCTTGTTTTATCGAAAAATTATTTGTACCGTATATACGTACCTAAAGTAGTATTTTAAGTCGATTGTCGGCTGTTTGAGTTTAATAGAGAACCCATCGCTAAAAATAAATCTGATTTCTAACAGGACAAATGGAAGGTTATGCTTAAGGATGAAGAACAGTACCAAAGTCAATTTTTATGGAGAAAAGGGGGCGGAGGGTAGGGGCGGCGCGAGGGGGAGGAGAAGGGCGTGTGGGGCCGGGGATGGGGTGGGGGTATAAGATTTACAAGTTAAACAAAATGGCTGATTGCTGTTAAATCTGTCTTAAATTAAGAAAGCCATTTGCATGGTATGACTGATGTGTACATACGTTGTAAGCATGTCAAAAATATCTTTTTTGTTAAAAATAGGTTGTTTTATAATATTTTAAGAGAGATATCACAAGTACTTTATGATTAATGTCGAAACAATTTGACTTAGAAAAAAAAACGAACTATTAAATATTGCTCGTATCATTTTTGCCATAATAAAAAGGGAACAAAAATGCAAAGTTTACATAGAAATACTTTTGTGTCTTAATTTAATATCTTTTCCAGTTTAAAAGCATTTAGCATGTATATTGCTGTAGTCATTCTTCTTGATTTGTAGTCAAATACGTTACTTAACGGAAACATGCGAAAGAAATTGTCTATAAGCTGATGTGCTTAAACGCGTGAATTTATTTTTGTATGCCATAACTTCTAATATTTAACAATGCATGTTTATCTCCAACAAAATTTTATACATTTACAGCTTCACGTGAAACCTTTTGTTTTAAAGAATTAACATTTACCACTGTTTGTTGTCTTTAGATTTTTATCTAAAACCGTTGCACTCTACAATTAATGTGCAAGATTGCATCTGTAATGATTCTTTCTACTTGGATTATCAAACGGATAATCTAAACTTAAATATTTGCAAAGGGGATTTCTTGTTGAACTCAAATGACTGGCTCAGTGACGGTACCGTAACGTATTTTACAGCATCAGACGTAAAACATCGAAATAACAAGTCGGAAGAAGAATTTCAAGTTTGGAAATGTCTTAAAAATATTAAAGCAATGTTAAACTGAATTAACGGGCTATTCATGAAGCTACTTGTCTTACAATCATATAATTATTTGGATTACATTGCTGTTTGTTAACAATCAACAGAAATATGAATTATATTTTTTAACTGAGCTGCTACACATTTTTATTTGCTTAACAGAACCATAGTAAAGGGTATCCATCCTTTACGAAATAAGCAATTAAAAATATTTTATAAAATCGGGAATGTTACGGAAGAAACCGAGTCAAATGGGAGAATTTAAAACGCTCGACAAATCAAAATAAAAATCTTAAAAAGTTCCTTCAAGGGCAGAGAACCCATTGTTTCAATCATGAACAAATGGCAGAAGACCGGGACATTTATCAGAAGACTACACGTGAGTTTGACGTCATTATTTTGTCTTAGCATATATTACTGTACAAAAATGTAACTTGTAACGTTGTTTCCAAAGGATATAAAGGCTTTTACAACATGCAAATGCAGCCTGCAAAGGGAGAAAAAAAGTAACGTAAAATCTATATTTTAGTATTTTATATCAGTGACATGCTCGGTCGAGTGGTTAGAGACGCTCGGCTATGGTGCAGGAGATCGCGGGTTTGATCCACGGCCTGGCCGGTCAGCAACTGAAAAATCTATCAACCCAACAGTAAATGGATAGGTACCTTCTTTTGAAGGAAAATGCAGCGAAAAGAGAGGGATGAGCTAGATGAGTTGTGCCTCTTACACCCACAGCCCCTATGGCCATTAGGCTGTGAGAAACTTTTGCCGTCTTTTAGTCAGTGACATGTTTCTGAAATGTATTCTTTTTCTGGACTTCTCATGTATCTTACGTACTTTTATTCTTAATTTTTAAAGGATTTTAATTGGAATATATTACATACGGTACTTGCAAAACCGTGTGCGAAGCCTACCAACAGATACAATCCTCTCTTGCAGCACAGCTTGATATTTGGAGTACTCTTTTTTTTTTTTTTTTTTTTTTTACAAAATGAAATCTTTGTCTATCATTGAGAATTATGCAAACAAGTACTGACTATTTATACACGGCGTCTTCTTTTTCTATCAGACCTATGGATTGTTGTGCGTTTTCTGTGTTGTCTACGCTACCATTTTCATAAGAAACACCTATGTAATTACTCTACATGTTGTTTGTATCACAAATAACTGTAGAGAAAAAAGTAAACTAAGAAATATCTTTTTTGTAACCATTATTTAAAAGGATTTAGAAAAAACAATAAACCATCCTCAATTTCCTCTTTTTACTTTAACACTATAGGATGTAACTGTAACAGTTACATATTGATTTTGTTTTTGTCAAATAAGAAGTTGTTCTCTTGTTTGACGAAAGATTGAAACTTTCTTATAATTTTAGCCGCGCTTTTTTTGAAAAAAAAAAACAACAACAACAAAAAAACTTCCTCTTAAGTAACGAAAGATACTCTTAAAATAGTAATCACATTTTCAATATCGGGACTCTTCCAAAAAGGTAATGCTTACGAGAAACTATAATACTAAACTGTCATCAGTCGAAGCATAATAACAAAATTGTTATTATCGATAAAAATAAGCGTTTGTTATATACTGATATGCAAGCAAACGGCTTATAATATCAGAATGCTTCAGTAATGTCAAATCTCAATATATCTCCACGCAAGTCACTGTTTTGGTTATTTACCATACTATGGTAAATATTTGATGTTGCATTATGGAAGCATTGCTGTAACAATTTCATTTGAAAGAACCATTCAATAATTGTGAAGCGGCTTAACGCTGTCCAACAGTTACATTATTTTTAATCTACAGGATTGCTGCGGTGTTTGATACTGAGTTTTGAAGGGTGGGGGGGGGGGATTCTTTTATTTTTTTTCGGTTAATTATTCTGTAATTGACATGGCAACTTTTAAAATTACACACTTGTCCAAACATGATGACTTTATATAATATAAGGTAAAATTCTAGTAATCACAATAAGTGTTAAGTAATAGGACTGAAATTTTGTATGTCATTAGAAACGACGACTAAGACATGAACCCTAAAAAGTCTTAATATCTCTAATTCTATTCTATTATCTTATTTTATTTTATTTTTCTAATCAGAACTAGTTAAGTGTCTCCTTATTACAGACGCAACTGGGAAAACTGATAAAATCTGATAACTGACAGTACAATGCAGACTCACCTATGAGTTTCCAGCCGATGTATGTACTTTCTCTGCCTACGGAAGAGACATTTGTGTGTGAACTGATAAAACACTCCAGATATGGGAGATAACGTATGTAACTTTTAGAAAGATACATGCTTATAACCCTATTGTATCGTTGCAGACAAAATCATATCTTAGGCCTGTAAATATGCGCATTTGTAACCACATTCTATCTTTGGCCAATAAATATACGCATGTACGCCAATTTTAACTGACATTTTTACCCAGTGTTCTTTACATCTACCTACATCTTCTAAATAAGTGGCAATTTAAAATGCAAAATATTAGAGAGAGACACACACAGAGAACAGAGAGAGAGAGAGCTCTGGAGTTATACCGGGAAGACTTCATGCTAACAAAAATTATACAGAAACTCTACATTTAACAACGTGAAAGGTGATGGAAAATAATACTGCAAAGGTTAGACAACTGACTCATGACTACAATAACTGAGAATAAGAAACAATATAAGGTAACGTATAAATTAATGCAAATATTGCTTCAGTTCTAGACTAAATGGGACTTTGGCCCATGGATTAGTATAACAGTAACTGTGCGTCTGCACTGACCGACTCAAAATTATAAGATGATCTTCATGAAATGAAAACAATTCTGCATCACTTAAATGAATTTAAGTAACACTTAATATTTTATATACGTTACCATTGTGAAACGTTTGACAAGTTGCTTCGTGTAATAGTTATATAATCTTCTACGTATTGGCGCTCAATATTGCATTGCAGCAGACAGGTGTTAAAATGACTTCAAACTGGTTTGAACTACAATAGCGACAGATCATACATTAACGAAGCACATGTATAAGTAAAAATAATAGATAATTTTCAGTTTATGATTTCGTCAGTTATTTTGACAATAAAAACTGATCAGACTGAACAGTAAAAAGATAGGCAATTATCAGGAATTAATACAATCAAATCCTACATCCCCTCTTAAAACCGAAAGGAATAGAAGCACACACACCAGGCTAAAGTATGATCGAAAACCTAACTTTAGACTGTCTACGCCCAGGCACGTAGATACGTATTAGTGGCGCTTCCTTATCATATCTGTAATAGGAAAAAGCTGTAAACAATATTTAATTATGTTTGGAACGGAATAATGCTTTTTATACATCTGTAACTAAATAGTTCTTTTCTTCTATATATTCGATTAAGTAAATTTTGTTGTAAGCAAATGTAACGTATATTGCTGAAATTTATATCTATTATTACTTGAACGATTACTGTTTTTTAATAATCTGCATTGTAATTACGACGGTTATCAAACTTACATAATTGAAGTGCTTTCCTCTTCAAAATTTGCCAAAAAATAAGTAATTGGGACATTATAAAGGTTTTCTTTTGGTCACGTAATGTATTTGCGTCAGAACACCCTCAATTTTTGCTCGAAGAGATCATATTTAAAAAAGCAAACGTTAATTGTTTTAATTGCACAGCATTAAGAGTTCATACAATGTAAACATAAAGTGTTTAATTATGATGCAAGCTTTCTTATGCAGTTTCTAGACGACAGTGGTGGTTTAAAAATGTTTTTGTTTGAACGCTAGGGTATAGAGTTATCTCCCCACTTTCTGACTTACGGCACCACTTGCAAAGGCGACAACACCTTGGAGATCAAAGCAGAGACAATAAGCTTTCAAATGATACCAAATTTGTCCTTTCGAACGATGGGCCAATTTTTTTCACTTTCTAGACGCTTTTTGCGTTTCATTTCCCCGACTAATATTTGGCCCCAGAAAAGTCATTTTGCAAAAGTTTTATATCAATATTAAAGAGATAAAGTTAAGAAAGGTCTTACTAAGAACGTAGCAAATGCCAAGTATCAGTGAATATGGATATGATATTGTTATCTAATATATATCCATGCCCACAGCCGATTTTGATTAAAAGAATCTGACGAATTTGGGTGCAGTTTCGGACTTGAAAACATGTCAGCTCCAGCTCATTTCGTATTTTGTAAACATGGTTGTGACAAGTAAAAGTGCCGGGAAAATTTTGAAAGTATTTGAATTCGTGCTGGCTGTAGATTTATTTTATTTTCTTTTTTTTTATTATTATGATTATTATTATTATTATTACTATTATTTTTGTAATCAATTACAAACTTTTGGAACATTTTTCGAAAAGTGTGAATATCTGTGCCAACAGACAAAATAACCTTATGTTTCGAGTATTTATATATTTTAAGTTAGGCACAAGAAATAGCGTGCTGCGCCCTTTTAAGAGTTATCATGTAGATTGAAAACTTGAGTGGGTGGGGTAGTTGAAAAATCCTTTCGCAATGTACAACAGGATAGCCGGCTTATCCGTTCATAAGCATATACAAACGCGATTTAATAAAAGTAAAAAGCCTTTCAAATGCTATTGTAATTCATGTTGCATTTTTATCATTACAAGTATTGGCATTTCATATGCATATGAAAAGCTTTTAGATTCCGAGAATTCAAATAAAAATAGAACGATGCAGTTCTGAGAAAGTATGAATGGGAGCCATAAACATTGCCTACCATGCCAGGTCCAATGGTGACTTACCAGTTTTAGGTCTGGAAACTGTTTTGTAGTATCACATCCTAAAAATTTCTCATTATTTGCATTATTGATCATTTCCATGTCATAACTCAAACTATATGGTGGAGTTGTTATCGGTAAATCTTCTCTTGGGACATTGCATTGCCACATGTCTAGTGGTATTGACTCGTTTGTGTTACATACATAGCAGAAGTAGTTTTTATATGTTGAATTAAAAGGGTCAGTAAACGATCGACAAGCACTATCTATGTTTCTGTCAAATTTAGGCCAAAGGCCAGTTTCATTACATCGAGATATTGAGAATGAAGTTGTCCTGCAGGTTTGTATGTCAGCGTTTTGTAGTCTCTCGTAGAAAATATTACACTTTTTCTGTCTGACTGTCGACAATATATCTTCGTCAGTAAGAGAAACAAAGTCAGTACAGAAAATGTTCAATTTCCAGTTTACCCAGGGTCTTGTGGCCCCACTACAATAAGCGCAATATATGTTTCTGTAAGTGTAGTATTCACCACTAACGGGCACTATAGTTTTAAGACTAGTATCAAATTCAGGATCCTCGCAAAGCCTTGTAACTCTTTCGTTTGTATAGCTCGACTGATTTGTAGCACACTTGTTGACTAGCCAAACTTGTTCAACGCCAGGAGCCTTCTGAAAGAACGTCTCTTCAGGCAATGTCAAGAACTGGGGAGTTTCACACATGAACCTGTATAAGGGAATAAAGCGCAGATATCAGTTTAAAGCCTGAAATGCTTTGGACAATATATCACCTGGAATTAACTCTCCATTAGCTGCATTAGCTGTCCAATGTCATTTCCCTGTCAGTCATGAGCAAGCTGGTAGTTTTCCCCTATACTGGTTCGTACTGCATTGATTGTATAACCTTGCTTCAACATACGAGGGGTGATAAAAAATTACGTGGACTTTGCTGTGGCGGTTAGGGTAATGCCGTTAGTAAATTTTCTCATATTGCGGAAAAGTTTTATGTTTCAGCGAGTCGACGTTATGAGAAGTTTTGAAGACATTTTAATGAAAAATAAGTATTTTCTTTCATTTTATATGAGGTAGGTACAGCTACAGCGGAGCACCACATTAATGACGTTTGACTTTTCGCCCCACTCTAACATTGTTGAGTTCTTTTGTTCCTCATGTTTTCACAAACTAACACTCTCTTTGCAGATTTTTCATGATTTTGATCAATTTTAGACACATCAGCATGAAATGTGATTGTTTTGAAGAATGTCATTGCATACTCTTCTCATCTTTATTGGTTCATAAATCCAAGCCCAACTCTGCTTTCAGTATCGTTTCAATGTACACTGCTTTTGTGGTGTATGTCAAAATGCAGGTCTACAGCCCTCACATCTGTGCCAGCATCAGAAAAATCTAACATAGTATTACGAGGATCAAATAATATTAAATTTGATCATTTGAAACATGTCTTTGATTTTGTTCCTATTTTTCTTATGATTATATACAAAACCAGGAACTTGCATTAAATACACGGTTTAATGTTTGACGTCATTTTGTGGCCCTTGTATGACCGACAGACAATACTTTATGCTGCGTATGCAATCATAACGATTGTTGACGGCAATAATCTCCTCATAGTAAAAAGCGAAAGCCATAACGAAGTAGCATACCAAATGTCATGATTTTACTCTGCTGCAAATATTAGACAAAGCCAAAGATAAAACAAACAATTCACAATGATATGAACCGTGCTCCGCAGAACCGTCATAAGGTGATTATGACGACCCATATAGACAACTTCCTGAAGTAAGACTGGTAAATTAAAAACATCACTGGATAAATGTAAGATGAATCTGGCTGGATTTACTGTAATTTTAATGAGTTTACTATCAAAAATAAATTTCTGCGGCAAAAGTCCACGTATTTTTTTATTATCCCTTGAAGTTTCATTTTTGTTGAATTTATATGGAGTAATCTTCTGTCCGATGCAAAGCGGAAACTTCGATGCAGTTTCTGTTTATTTAAATAAATTTTGTTTATTTTTGTCTTATTTATATTTATTATGTTTTACTATTTTTTGATAAAGAATTAAAGTAACCTGTCCAATTTACTTCCTGCTATTGAGATCAAAACTGTTTTTTTTTTTTTCAATGCTGAATAATAACACATAATTTTACCTTTGATTGCTAAAATATCGGTGTCGCACCCAAGGCGTATTCTAACAGACACAAAACATGTATTATCAAGGCGATTCGTGCGCAAAAAAAGTCAGGCTTTGTGGCTTTCCATGTGCAAGATTCTGGGCAATACTAATACAGTGCATAAGAAAAATGAAGTTTTCATTTGCATGATTCAATAAAAGACTTGCGTGCAAGAGGCATACAGATCCACGCATCGAATGAAAACATGTGAACCTAATTTTGACTTGTGACTGCTACGAAAGATCTGGCAAAAAATCACAATAGCTGCACATGGCCTGAAACGAATATTTTTTATAGAAATGCATTGTGCGTGTAGGTGTGCTCTAGGGTATGGCGCTGAGGCCAAAACATAATGCCCCAACATTTCCGTTGTTTGTTAGCCTCGGTGTTTACCAGCTCCTTCGGGACCTGGCAAATGTAAATGCATGATAAAAAAGAAAGGAGAAACAAACCCGTTTTGATCCCGATTATAAAATCACAGTATACTTTTTAAAATGCTTAACCTTTTATGAAGACCATATGCTGTCTCGGAGCCTGGCAAATATGAATTGGTCTCAAACTCCAACAATTTGCAATTTTTACCAAACTGGTAATGAGAAACACATTTAGGCAAAAGATAAAAAAAACGGACATAGCGTAATCGAAACATGAAGTATCCAGATTGGCTTCATTTTGGGGTGGAAGAAGTTCCACTCAGAAGGAAACATCACGTGACAAAGAACTTTCATTATTGAGCACAGGAGGAAGTGACCATGATCTGGCGCTGTCATCTTTCAGGTTCATCTGAAGAAGGCCCGAAAGCAACTCAGCAAAACCTTATGTTTGGCCTTCAATATTAGATATTTCAGATGTAGCATGCACAATCAACACACAAACAGGTGATAAATTTTCTCCACTCAACAGACTGTGGAATGATGACAATAACATTAATACCACGATTACCACCTCCAATACAGCGGTGACTGACACAGGTAGTGTAATACATCAGAGGGAATATCACAAGCAAAATCCATCGGTCACCAGTGATATTCTTGACTTCTGTCATGGGAAGGAGAATTTGAAGAAAATGAGCAAAGAAAGCCAAATTCTACACATTATTACAAGAGGATGCGGCAGGTCCCAAGGAAAGCAAAGGAGGACTGGATAGGTATTTCATGCGAAATTCGTCTGTACAAAACAACAGCAAGAAACCATATCAACGTCAGAAAAAAAAGAATATTCGCAAATATCTAAAAAATGTCTTTAAATTGTCGTGAACACAAAGAAAATGTCAGCAGATCAGAGCTTGATCAACTATTAGACTTGAGTGGCATTGTAGTTCTGGATAGCCATTAACACCGAGAACGATACATGTAATAGTTATAACATGGTTTGTCCGCTTGTATGAGGAGACAGCGAGTGGATTATCCCTCGTACAGGCAGACAAACCATGGTATAACTATTTTATACCACCCTTATCATTGTAGACCTTCCTCATTGCTAAATATTTCGTACTAAAGTTGGCATTTTCTGATAAGGGTGGTATAAGTACCTACACACAGTCTTTCTAGCAAGCTGAGTTTGTTAAAGCAGCACTGGAATGAGGGTCGTCATTTTGTGAAACTTCATCAAATATTTGAAACAGTAAATGAATCACAGAACAAAAACCACTTTTAAGATATTGACAAGTGTTACTTTGTTAGACTTGATTGGTTCGTTGGTTGATTTAGCTTTAACGGCTTTGGTCTATATCGAGCCATCGCCGCAAAAGAGGTAGAAAAAGAGGATATGCGAAACAAAAAATATCCAAACAACCCCAACATCACCTACTGCAAGCACAGTAGGCCCCTGACCTACTATTTTTCAAATCAGTAGGACGGCCTAGCACTGGAAGTTACCCAACACCATCGCTCGACCGCAACCACCCCAAAGTCAGAAGTTACCGAAATTTGCCCATTATCAATCCCAGGCCAGAAATTCACAATATCAATACAAATGCCAAATTAAAGGAAACTCCATTAAAATACTCAGATTATCGAAAGGAAACGAAATTATCACGGACGAACAGAAGGATGGACGTACATACGGACGGGCAGATAGACACTCGGACAGCCAGCAGGAAATCATATTTCTGTCTAAAGCGCTATGATAAAGTTAATGTCAAATATGGGCTATTTAACTGCTTAAAGGTAAGTAACTCTGCAGTGACTACTTCGATCTGCCACGATTCGAACTCGTCTGAGATACTATGCTTGTCATAATCGTCTGCAAGTTTCATAAAGAGCATTTCAAGATACCTGGGTTATGCCCAAGACTAGTGTCAAATATAGCTATTTCAGCGCTCAAGGCAAGTAACTCTAAGGCAAATTCTTCAACATAGCCAAGTATCAAACTAGTCCGAGATATTATTTCTGTCCTCGTTACCAGCAAGTTTGAATATGGTTTGGTAAGAATAAAGTTGCTATGCCAAGTACAACATTTTCAATCGCTAGTTCATGGGATAATTGTTCGGTCTTCAAGAACAAGTAACTCCGAAATAATTATTCAGATCAGTAGAGTAAAAAATAGGCAATGTTCAGGAATTAATACAATAGAAATCCCATACCCCGCTCTCAGAACCAAAAGGGAAAGAAGCCCACACACAAAAGTCGACAATGTTCAAGAAAGAAATGCACGGTATAGCCGCATTAGGAACACTTTCCAAAACAGGTGGTCATTTAGCTACCGCAATTAAAATCAGCAGCAACATTTATTACAATGAAGTTATGATGGCGTTTGCAAGATTTCTCGCGGGAAGGGGAGAGGGGGGAACTCGTATGGCATTTTAGATCTCAAGGGCAAGTATGTCTAAAACGAATTTATACTATGGCCAAGTTTGGACCTCGTCTAAGATTGTATGCCTGTCAAAGTAATCAGCAAGTTGATCAAATATCGATGCAAAATAAAGCTGTTGTGCTTTTCCCGGGACAACACTCTCCGCATTAAAGGTTTATGGAAAATTTCTCGACGCTCAAGGGTAAGTAACTTCCATGCAAACGTTCCGATCTGATCGGAATTCGAATTTGTCCGAGATTTTATGCATGTCCGGGTTTCTTAGAAGTTTGAGTTTGAAGAGGTTCTGATCAAAAATAAAGACGCAGTGCTCGGGACAACATGCTTCCTATTATCAGCTTATGACCCAGTCTCGTTTCTTTGCAATCCACCGTTTTAAAGCAATGTGCACCAAATGCCTACCTTATAATCGAAGAAATACGGCTACTTTCGATATTTGAGCCGCCACACGACAAGACAAACAAAGTGGCATATGTACCCTGCGAAGACTCACATCAGCCTGGGCATCCGCCGAATTTGATCAGAGTCTTCGATGTCCCCATGGAGCTTAGACCCTTAATTATCCTTTAAGCGCAACCTAAGACTCTGATCAGACTGGGTGGATGCCCAGACTGATCTGAGTATTCGCTGGGCGCACATGCCACTTTGTTGGTTTTCTCGTGTCGCGGCTCTTTTGATAAATGGGAACTTTTTTTACAGCTCTTGGGGGGAAGGGGTTATTATGTTTGTCTCTCTATTCCTTCTTGATTGTAAAACAGAAAGACAATGCATTCGGTATTTGTTTCGGGATGTAGATGAATTCAAAACAGGTTTAGAAAAGATAACATTTCGAATTTCAGCATACTTGTATTTTTCTTTTAACATGTATGAAAACACATCACTGCCCGAATATGGATGCTCTTCTTTTATTTGGAGGCACATCCCATGTTGTAATGACATTTAAGTTCATACCACCTCGAAATTTTGCAACCGTATTTCCCCGTTGATTAGGATATGAAGGTTACCTGCTTGAATCCATTGCCCTTTTTATCTGCTTAGAGGTGTAGCGGTAGCCAAGGCAACATGACCCTCTTTCAGTACAATCGTCTTTACATTCACAAAACCCACAGCAGTTACTGTTGCTTACAGGCCCTTTGGATACAAAAGGTTGTACAGTACTATACTGAACAAGGTGAGTAGTGTTCCTACATGCTGGTTGATTCATCATGCATATTTGTTTGTACATTTCCATGGCAGTAGAGAACGACTGTCCAGTCGCCATACAACTTGCAACACACTGCCAAATCAAATACAGCCACAGCATCATTCCCATAACAACAAAGATGCGTCGTCACGTCTGTAAAATTTAAGCAGCATCTATCAGTATATTAGAATTGAGTTTGTAATCCGAGGGGCTTCTGAACTGATCGTGGCTCTTTTTCCAACCAATAGACCTGGTAGGATAAGGCCCATATTTGGCCAACAGAAAACTTCGAAATCAACAGTTCTAAATAAGTCATTTCGGGCATAAAACATTTAGGACTATACCCTTGATCATATCCTTACCAAAGCCGATTTTGATGCAAATGACGATTCTGGTCGTCTTTGCAGCTTTCAAAATATGTCAGTGCGGTCTCCATCACATTCTATATTTGGAAAAGAGATTAGCGTTTGATTTGTTAACATGCTACGAAATATCAAATAAGATGTGAGGCAGGATATATGCTTCTTCTTTTTTTCAATGTTTTTACTAAACTTGCCGTTTTGCAGGAAAAGTTATATGGCATAAGAATACCCAAATCTCCGCTTACAGACAAAACAAACAATTTTGTTGGCATCTCGTGTCTTAGTTGGAGTGCAAGGAATCTCTAGATGCAACTCGAGAAGATGGAACTAATCCAAATGCCTTACACACTGCACATCCAATCAGCAGTCTATTGCAATCATTTGCATATTAACAAAACCCTATTATTAAATGATTTTAAAAGCTGCTAAACTGTGTTTTGTTTAAAGGTAGGTTTCTGGACTAGCGATAACAATTATGTCCACAAAATAATTTCGTCTTTTTTCTGAGCAGTATTGAATTCTCTTATTTTTCTGAATTTGTTGCTACTGAGAAACTCGTCAGATGTTGAAGGAAATAGTCGTTTTCCCTTTTGGTTTATTTTCTTTCGGAATTCCAGTTCTAAAAATAACTATGTTTATTATGTCTACATGTGTAAGTGGGCGATTTCTGATTCCATTCTCTAAAAGGTCAATTTTCCCCTGCCGTGAGCTCTCCTAGAGGCCCTGGCATGGCGGATGGGCTAAAACTATCCCATAATGCAATGCAGCATGACGTCAGCCACGTTATCTATTTTCGGCGCGAACTAAAAATAGCGCTAACTGGTGTGCGAAGCAGAGTTAGGAAATCCCTTGCAAAACAACTTTTCTAATATTTTTTTGATTTACACTTTTTAGTGAAACTTATTCATTCCCTTTTATAAGTGCTTTCCAACAACTTGGATGAACGATCATCAAAATTATTATGCATTCCAAAGTACAGGAACCTACCTTTAAATGAAAGGCTCTTTCTTTGCATTTTTCTTTCAAATAACTGATAAAGCACAGGCATGTCAGAAGTTAAGATATTTTGAAAATACAGATGCAAGAAACAGATGTTTTCTGCACGTCCGCATTTAGTCAGCTAATAAACAGTAGAAACCATGCAGTTTTAAGTGAACTAGAATGAGAGCAAAATACAGCTCTTATCTTAACAGGTCTTTCCCGGGCGTTAAAGGCCAGGATTGTCGTCCAGCTGGCCAGCAGATTTTACCTGTATAGGTAATGTAAATGAGCAGTATAAGTGGACGGAGCTTAAGCCATAATGCTGATAATGCTGATAAGTGTTATTCAACTTGTCTTGCCTTTATAATTTTGCAATAAACAGTCATGAATTATATTTTGCAATAAACAGTCATGAATTTTATTTTGAGGGGAGCGAGAAAAAATCAGAGATCCTGAAGCTTTATATTTATTTAGTTCTCATGACGTAAAGAAAAATCATAATACTGATAATATAAATTAAAATTATGTCTGGTGTAGATTTACAGTTGCATCAAATAGATTATTCAGTTTACAAATGACGTCTGAACTATAATCTGTCATTGGTTCATAGATGAATTTATTTATTTCAGTCAAAGGGAAATATGCACTTTCATAATATTTGATCATGATTTTATTATAAAAATGATACAATTACTGGTTATAAAACAAAAATAATAATACTAATAATAATTATTATAATAATAATAATAATAGGAGTGTAATAATAATGAAAGCAAATGTAAGGAAAAAAAATGCGTAAATTGTAATAGTTATAAAAATAATTGTACTAGAAATAAAAAGAAAGTGGTCATTATTATTGTAGTTTTTTCATTATCATTTTTTTATTATTATTATCAATTATCATCAACTACAATTATTGTTATTGTTAGCACTGAGTTCAAAGTAGATATATTATTATTGCTGAAGTCATTACTACAATGTTTACAACGAATATCGAAGGAATCTGTTGTGCACAATGAACAGTAATAATAGAAATAATATTAAAAGTAATAAAAGCAAAGATAATGAAAACAATAACTTGTTGTTCCTTGTTTCTATAATGCAATTACTCCAGGTTAAACAGATAAATTTTATTTTTTATTAGTATCATACAGACATAGTTGTAAAACACTTCAATGAATCAGCTGAATAAACTTGTCAATCATTTTACAGGTAATCCCCTCCCACCCCAAACATGGTTGTAAATATAAAAAGACCTGATTACATTTAAATGAAAGTTGGAGATACATTATTTCTTTCACACCGGATAAGAATATCCGCGAATTTCCCCGTACCATCTTAACTCACCCATGTTTCTCAACCAGGATCTGATAAAACTCACGAGCAAGCAATGCATTGGTTGTATTGGAAGTCACATATCTGCGTCGTCAAATAAGGTTGGCTTTTTAAGCTGATGACCTCACGAATACGGCAAAACTGAAGTCTGTTTATGCACGTCAGTCGTTGATGTAAAGAACAGAATGGCGTTCGTTGAAAGTGGCGCCTTCTTTCAAAAACAAATAGAAACCTGCCAAGCACTAAAATTAGGCATTTTCAATAGTTCTAAATTCCAACCAAAACGTTGTTTGCAAGAAAAAGTATCTGTCATGGGTGTGAGGAGCGGATAGAAACATCCGTCTCTCGGGATCACTGTTCGGCATTGCGATGCTTGCCGAGTGATGCCGAACAGTGATCCCTTGTGACGGATTTTTTTTATCCACACGGCATGAAAGATACTTATAGGCAAACACAAGGAAGTTGTAGGATTCCGCTTTACACCGACAAACATTGTACTATGTTGTCGCTAACTTCGCTATACACCGGTTTTAAGGCCGTCAGATGGCATTATAACGGCTAAGCACGATGTTTGTCGAATTTGCCTTTGGGTACATTTGGCATAATTACCTGGGTTTACCCGAGCAATATTCAGGTATTCCCCGGCTACTCGAAGAAATGTATTATAATCCAAGCAATATACAGGTAAACCCCCGGGCTATTTGGAGATATGTATTATACATATCTCCTAGTAACTCGAGGAATACCAATATAGTGCTTTAATGAACCCGATTAATACACAGGTATTCCCCGGACTATTCGAAGAAATAACGTAGGAAGTAATGCCGAATGTGCCCTATGTTCCCTGTTGTTGGTCGATAAAATATGGTAGAAAGCGAAAACAATGTTAGTGACTTTTGATATCAAGTTTATCAGGCGAGACAGGAAAAGCCTAGGAATGGGAAAGCTTGCCGAGCCAGTCTGACGCGTTTCTGGTCGAGCCTGATAAACTTGAGATCAAAGGCACGTACATTGTTTTCTATTTATCATGCACTATTAGAAGGTTTCAAGATCCTTTGAGATCAGAGGATATATTCTGAGAAATCTGAAATTTGAGATTGGTTTAGACTCTTATTCCAGATCGTCGCCTTTTCTATTACGAGGCTGGTTCAAAAAGTAATGCAAATGACGTAATTTTTCAGTAACCGGCATAAAACAGAACGTCCGATTGCAAAAACTCATAAAGCTATGATATGTGAGGAAAATCTGCAAACACGGTGTATTTTTCAAAAAAGGGCGCATTTTCAACTTCTTTGAAAGAGGTATACCCTAAAGACACTGCAGAATTTTAGTTTAGTAGGCCGTAATTTAAATATCAACAGTCTTTGATTTTTTTTTTATTTTTGCTACTTAAAGACGATGTCCAGGCAATGTTGTCTTGTAAATATCGCGGAAGTTATGCTTAATCTAGGTTCCATACTTGCCCGGGAATATGGATTATGTAGTAGAAATTCCCCATTTCTACCAAAAATTAAATGATTTTGTAATGAAAACAAGTGTATAAGCATTCAAAATCTTGTCAGCAAGAACATTTACATGGGTCAACGACAACCTGCCAATAAATTCAAATTAATGCCAAAAACGAAGCCTCTACAAGCTTTTAAAAATGACGTTAACGTATATTTCAATAACATCATAGGAAATGTGCATTACTCTGCAAGGAATAAATCGATAACAGTTGCCAGCCTTCTAACTTTTGTATGAATATAATAGGCAACAATAGACAAGCGACTGACAAAGATTAATTTTTTGCAACGTTATTTGACTTCAATGCCCAACACTGAAAAGATTTTACATATTAAATTAGCCCAGTGGTATGACTGGGGCCTAATAAAATGCGCTGTAGGTCAATATGGAAAGGTGTCTTTGTACAGCGTTTGGTATCATTGTAAAGACAAAATGTAGTGTTTTCAGCATATACATAGCGTTTGTACCCAGTATTCCCCTAAACAAAGTTATGAGGCCATTTGCATTACTTTTTGAACGCCCCTCGTATTTGGACCCTTTTTGATATTAATCAGTCTTTGAATCGACTGCCCAATTAAAATTTAGAAATTACAGTAGGCTTTTCTCTGGTTTCGTCACCAGATATTGTCAGGGTCACTGATGAGGCTTTATAAGCCGAAACTACGTAATCTGGCCCATGTTCTTTCTGAATGTTTCTTTGCTCTTGAAGGAACTCTTTAAGATTCTAACTTCAAGGTTTAAAGAGACTCAAACAAACAAAAAGAAAACGCAGTTTAGTTCGAGATCGAAATTGCTAACGTTGCGGATGCGTTATGACGTAAGTCTGTGACCGCATTCAACTAATAGAAAGCTGTTATCACGGCCAACGACAGTATACAGCCAATCGCCTCTAGAGATCCTTTCTAAAGCCATGGCATGATAACATTCGAGCAAGCGCAGTTCTACAGTGACATGATATCACATTGGTCTATCATACTCTGTTATCAGTGGAATTTTGCAGCGGGTGTATGTTAAAATGAAATATGTTATAAACGTCTTTAGTGTTAGCCGCTTAAAATATAAAGGTGGATACTTACATGCGGTAGATCAAGTGTTAGCCTTTTACGCATCAGGTGGCCGTCAGTGAATGCGGTGTCGCTAAACGTGGAACGTGCCTTCAGCAAAGCTTTACATGTTTGCAAAAACCAACATTCGCTGAGGTAATAAACATGTTTACTATTAAGCAAATGTACTTGAAATTTGACGAGGAAAAATTATAAAAATAAATGATAAAAAAGATGAAGTTTCACAAATTTCTAATATTAGATTTCATGATTTTGAGATTATTTAGAAGTCATTCAATGAAATTCTTCACTATGGTGGATGCAATGGTTGTCCAGCAAGACGTTAAACGGAAGCACTTGTTGATGATAATAAGTACATTTAGGATACTAAGCTCATTTGGAAGAGAGGGATTTATCAAGGAAATGAGAAAATCAGAATCGCTTTCATTGTGTCTGTTCATGACCAGTAATGAAATGTTTAACGACGGACACGACCACCCCACCTCCCCTGGCAACGGCTTAAGGAGAACTCTATTTTCAATATGACTATCTAAAAAAATGGTCCCCAAGCGCCAGAAAATATAATCGGCATCAGCATATCGTTTTACATAGAGAATATTGTCTTTATTGCTGTTTCTGCAAGATGAGAACCATATAACAGTGTATCCCTGTTATCTTATATTCCTTTTTTTCAAAGACATCCTTACAGTTCTTAAAACAAATAAGAAAATAATAAAAAAAAAAACATACAACTGAACACTATATTATACACTCATATAACATTTCATAGAGTCGAAAGAAACACAGCCTCGTGTGTTGCTGTCTTTGCTAAGTAAATAAGTTGCTGTTTTAAAGCGTCATGATATTACGTTCAATTTCTGCAGTGACAAATATTTTCTTATCCTGAAAATGTATATATCTGCATCGTTTTACTCGCATTAAAATAACGACGACTAGAAGAGACAGTACTAGTTTTGATCGAAATATTTTGAATTGATTAATCTGAATCTAAGTCTCTATTCTAAGTGGCAACTTTTGTAATTAACGTGACACAGAATAAAAGGGGAGACACTCAATAATATTTGGAAATATTGGATTCACATGGTCAAATTAACTTAAACTTACAAAGAGGCATATCCAAGTCAATCCATTTGCCATCAAGTCAGGAAAAAATATGACACGAGTGCCACGTTAATTTCCAGTCGATTTGAATACGTTTGATCATTTAAAGTACAATAACTAGAAAACAAAGCTGGTTAGTACCTGACATCCATAGTCGATCTGTGAACAGGAATTACATAATTCTTTTACTTTGCAGTAGTGTGCAATTTTCCCACTACTTTTGCCGCAGTTAGCGTCACATACGATTACACTCTTAAAACGGTCGTTAGATCACACGTCAGGGAAGAATTTGTGTGTGATAGTAAGAACTTGTTGTTTTTTACCTTCCCTATTCAAGACCCATTTATACTTTTTTATGACAGATTTAAAGTTACTACCGACACTGATAGCAAGGGATAGCAAGAGAGATAAAGCGGTGACTTTCGATTAGTCTTGGGAAACCGGAAATGTAACATTTTTAGCAGAAATTAAACAAGAGGGCCATGGTGGCCCTGAATCGCTCACCTGAGCATTAATCAGTTCACTGGCTCTGGTGAAGATTTATAAGAGTTTTTACCATACATGGGAATGGCGGCCACCTTGGTCATGTGACCAAGATCATTTGACGAACTTTCAATCCTTTGACCCATGTGCAGGCTCCAAATGAAATTTGAGTTTAGTCTGCCCAGTGGTTTCAGAGATGTTTGAAAATGTTTATGGATAGATGACAGAGGCAGCTAACACCAATACTGTAAGGCTTAGGTGAGCTGAAAATGGCTGAGTCGCTTCTCCGAAAAGTTCCTGTTCATGTTGAGCTCCTTCTCTGAAAAGTTCCCGTTCATGTTGAGTTCCTTTGATGGATTTGAACTAGACTGAACTAAGCAAAGACAGATGATAGAATGATAGCATCATTATCTCACTATGGTGAAACTAATGTATTCCAAGGAGTTTGTGGCTGGCATCATTGCAATGTTAGTTCTGATTCTTGCAGCATAACTTAATTTAGATTTGACCTAGTGACCTAGCTTTTGACCCGACATTACCCAGTTTCAAACTTGACCTAGATTTTATGGAGATAAACATTCTGACAAAGTTTCATGAAGATTGGATCAAAACTGTGCCCTCTAGGGTGTGCACGACCTAGTGACCTAGTTTTTGACCTGACATGAACCAGTTTCAAACTTGGCCTGGATATCTTGAGGATAAACATTCTGACAAAGGTTCATGAAGATTGGATCCAAACTGTGCCCTCTAGAGTGTACACAAGGTCGTCCTTATATCTGAACTAGTGACGTAGTTTTTGACGTGACATGATCTACTTACAAACTTGGCCTAAATATTGTGACGATAAACATTCTGACAAAGTTTTAAAAAGATTGGATCAAAACTGTGTCCTCTAGAGCGTACACAAGGTTTTCCTAATATTTGACCTAGTTTTTGACCCGACATGACCCAGTTTCAAACTTGGCCTGGATATTGTAAGAATAAACATTCTGACAAAGTTTCATTGAGATTGGATCAAAACTGTGCCCTCTGGAGCGCATACACGATTTTCCTTATATTTGACCTGGTGACCTAGTTTTTGACCCGACATGACCAGTTTCAAACTTGATCTAGATTTCATAAAGATAAACTTACAGAGTTTCATGAAGATTGGATCAAAACTGTGCCCTCTAGGGTGAACACAAAGTTTTTCTAAGATTTGACCTAGTAACCTAGTTTTTGACGCGACCTGACTCAGTTTCATAGGGGGCTTAGATATATGGACAATAAACATTTTAACATTGTTTGATGAAGATTGGATCAAAACTATGCCTTCTAGTGCGTACACAAGGTTTTTCTAAGATTTGACCTTAAGACCAAGTTTTTGACCCGACATGACCTACTTTCAATCTTGGCCTAGAGTTTATGGAGATAAACACTTTGACAGAGTTTCATAAAGTGTGGATCAAAACTGTGTCCTCTAGAGCGTACACAAGGTTTTTCTATGATTTGACCTAGTGACCTAGTCTTTAAACCGACATGACCCAGTTTCAAATTTATACTACATATAATAACGATAAACATTCTGACAAAGTTTCATGCTCTTTGGTTGAAAACTGTGCCTTCTAGAGCGTACACAAGGTTTTTCTAAGATTTGACCTAGTCAGCTAGTTTTTGACCCGACCTGACCCAGTTTCAAACTAGGCCTAGAGTTTATAAAGATAAACATTCTGACAATGTTTCATAAAGCTTGAATCAAAACTGTGTCTTCTAGAGTGTACACAAGGTTTTTCTATGATTTGACCTAGTGACCTAGTTTTTTACCCGACATGACCCAGTTTCAAATTTGTCCCCGATAGTATACGGATAAACATTATGACATAGTTTCATGAACTTTTGATCAAAACCGTGCCTTCTAGAAGTACACAAGGTTTTTCTAAGATTTGACCTAGTGACCTAGTCTTTGACCCGACATGACCCAGTTTCGAACTTGGCCTAGAGTTTATGGAGATAAACATTCTGACAAAGTTTCATAAAGATTGGATCAAAACTGTGTCCTCTAGAGCGTACACAAGGTTTTTCTATGATTTGACCTAGTGACCTAGTTTTTGACCCGATGTGACCCAGTTTCAAACTTGGCCTAAAGTTTATGGAGATAAACATTCTGACAAAGTTTCATAAAGATTGGATCAAAACTGTGTCCTCTAGAACGTACACAAGGTTTTTCTATGATTTTTACCTAGTGACCTAGTTTTTGACCCGACATGACCCAGTTTCAAACATGTCCTAATAAATTATAAGGATAAACATTCTGACAAAGTTTCATGAACTTTGGATGAAAACTGTGCCTTCTAGAGCGTACATAAGGTTTTTCTAAGATTTGACCTAGTGACCTAGTTTTTGACCCGACATGACCCAGTTTCGAAGTTGGCCTATATTTTATGGAGGTAAACATTCTGACAAAGTTTCAGAAAGATTGGATCAAAACTGTGCCCGCTAGAGTGTACACAAGCAAAAGTTGACGGACGTCCGGACGTCCGGACGGACGGACGTCCACACGTACGACGGACGACGGACATCTCGGTATCCCAAAAGCTCACCCTGAGCACTTCGTGCTCAGGTGAGCTAAAAAAAAACAAGACACTTTCTGACAAAAGTAGAAAGGAAAAGTCAAAATTACGCCATTTCAGATATAAAGAGTATTTCTTTTTACTTTAAAAATACATAGAATAAAAAAACGTGTTAGCTGTTAGTTAGGGTATAGAGACCAACGTTGAGACTTGAGTTGTTAATCGAACACGCTACTTTGTATTTATTCACATATCGCGGGAAAAGCGAATCGTATTTATTCACATAATCGTGAGAAAAGCGAGTCGGCCTCTTCGAGACCAACACAGCAGCAACAACAACAAAGTGATTCGTTGGCATCGGGCAAAACTCAAAGGTTCCCGAAGTTGAACGGCATATACTGACGGGAATAAAATAGCCGCGACACGAGAAACCCAACAAAGTGGTTTGCGCACGCCGCCCAGCGCAGACTCAGATTAGCCTATGCATTCGCCAAATCTGATCGGACTCTTCGCTAAGAATTTAAAGGGTAGCTAAGGGTCTAAGCTACCTACATGCAGGCAGCGAAGAATCTGATCAAACTGGGCGGATGCTCAGGCTGATCTGAGTCTCCGCTGGGCGCATATGGCACTTTGTTGGTTTTGTTCGTCGCGGCTCATTTGGTACACATTTATGCCGGTGTATTACATAATCAACTGATCGGTGAGACATACCATGGTCTAGGCACAGGAGCTGCATAATTTCAAATATCCACATGCAGTAGCATATACCATTATTATTACATGATAAATCAAACAGTAAATGTAACTCACCTCTCTACCTTGTTATTCCTAACCGAGTCCTTAAATGTACACTTTATTACTTTCCAAAGACGAGTGTTGATTGTAAACAAAAATGGCCAATGATCCCATTTTAGCACTGAATGACGTGATATATTTTCGCCGGCGTCATCACTAACTGTCCAACAAAATTTACTTAAAGGTTGTAAACATTATTACACTGCAAATATTGTTTTTGAAACATATTTTCGAAGCCATATAAGTGTATTCAACAGAAATTTAGCAATTGTTTTTCCAGATTTTTGGTACAAATGCAAAAAAAAAAATTTCCGAGATTGGTCCACCTTGTAATTTGAAGAAGACTACGAGGATCATCCAAAAAGTTCTGTCACTGGTATTATAAGTCGAAAAACAAAAAAAGATAATTACCTCAGTGAAATACAATTCAAAAGGCATACCCTTTGTCATATCGCTGTAGAAAAATATTCTTTTTTTCTTCAAAAGTAATTTTAAAATCTGCTTAGAAAAAGGTATACCCTTGGTTTATTGGCATAACTTTTGGATCACCAATTCAAAAGGTGCAGCAATTCCTACATACACAATGTCATTTATCATAAGTCGGTACATATAATTTTCCAGGCACAGATAAACATAGCACAAAAACTCCACAGTCATACAATGCATTTTCTGATGTTTTCAGTACTGTGTACGAAAGGCTAGATGCAGCTAAACGCTGACATGAATCACTCAGGTTATGTTCTAAGTGCCGTATCCTGATAACTGTAAACTTTTTGAGCTTTTAAAATAAATATTTCTTGAATTATATCATTGACATTTACTCTGAATCAAACGTACCAAAAAGTACCCTAAAATATTGCTAATGTGATTGCTTGAAGTTCACGTGGTATAGTTATTCAGGGGCATCTTATATATCCCTCGTTTGTGTTGCATATAGTCTACCGATAACATTCATTTTTCTGTATGTTCTCTCTAAGTGTGCCAGGCAAGATCCCTGAAAATTACACTTAATTGTGACGTGCAGTTATTGAAATATACAACATGATTTACCCACGAGCAGAAACACTAAAACGAGAAAATAGGCCAGTTTTTATGACTAACACATTTCACGAGCGCGTAACTCAGCCATCCTTTGGAATCCACTGTGTGCTTGACATCATTAGAAAGACAAAAGACAGTTGTATATTTTGATGTCCTCTAAGATAGGCTAGCATGCCTATGTAGAAATTATGAGTCCAGTGAAAGAACTTTTTGGATGACCCTCGTATACCCAAATATAATTATTATTGAAAGTATGATTATGATGAATGGCTTTGCGGTTTAACTTCCTTTTTAGCAGCTTTTCAGTCATAACAGGGCAATAGGAGGGTAGTCATGAAGGGTTGTGAGCAATAATGCACCTTTTCGTTCAGACAGAATTTTGCGACGAAGGGAATGCGAACTCATGACGACTGTTCTGAAGTCGTGAGTGTTAGCCACAGAGCCACGCTGGACTTCATCACTCAAAGTACTGTCACCAAATTATTCCAATGCTGTTGGCCTTAAAAAAAGCTCGAGTTAACTTGTATTTGTGCATTACCAGGGGCATTTCAGAAATAATGTATATGAGCTCAGGGTATCCCATTGGTTGATAATTAGCAGTGGTTCTAGATATCAATTCAAGTGCCCAAGAATGGTATGTATTAAAAGAATTTCTAAGTCATTCATGCATGACAGCACGTGCGTATACGTCATAAAGGTGTAGATACTGGAAGCTGTGAATTTTCAATGAAAGTTTCCTGTGTCCTTTTGCCATTTTTTTCAATGACATAATGATAAATTTAAAGAAGAAACACGTAATGCTGTCTTTCAAATGTAAGAAAAGGTGCAGGGGGGGAGGGGGGATGAAGGGGGCTGCGCTATAATATTATAATACTTTGGCCGCGGAGTCTTAATATTATGACTAGGTAGGGGGTCACTATTCTTTAAAGAATAATGACCAGTGAGTTGTTATTCTATGGGGAACCCATAGAATAACGCCCCCTGGTGATTATTCTATCGAAAAATGACTCCGTATCTTAAAGATACTGACACCCGTTAACCCCTCGATGATAGCTATAAAATGATAATCCCCGCCTAATCGAGAACTAACTGACTATTTACTCCTGCAAGTTTAATTATTAGTAATACTTGTTGAATTTGATGTTGTTATGGCTACTTCGGCTGCTTCGGCTATTTCAGATGTAGTAGCGCTTACAAACTTCATGAAGAAAATTTAGTTTCGTGCTACTCAAGGAAATCTGACAAAATTATGAACCCGGAAAAGGACCAGATACATCATTTACATTAGTTAGTAAAATAGTATCCTTCTACACATGGCACTTTTCTTTAGAAACTAACTAACAAACTAACGCACCCCCTCCCCCCCCCTTCCAACACACACACACACATCCTTCCTACGCAAATGTAAATCGTCCTTCACGAAAAATTGTGACCGCCTAGAATACCAACCTTCGTCACTTTATCTTTTTGTGATTTGACTTCTGCCATTAGTTTCTAAAGAAAAGTACCTTGAGTAGAATGATACTTATTTCCGGGTTGGAAGATTTCGTCAATTTTTCTTGAGTGGCACGAAACAGATTTTCTGTAAGAAATTTGTAAGCACTTCTACTGCTATGATAGCAGCAGCAGCTGCAGTAGCAACAATAACATTAACAAGTATATATATATCATTTTTTTCTATAGAATAATGACCTGGGGGTTGTTATTTTATGGGTTCCTCATCGAATAACGACCCCCGGTCAATATTCTTTACAGAATAGTGACCCCCACCCCTTCATAATATTATGACTCCGCGCTCATAACATAATAATATTATAATAACCCCCCCCCCCCCCCTCAACCCAAACACACACACACACACATCCTTCCCAAAAACATCAACAAATATTACCAATAATGAAACTTGCAGTAATGAATAATCAGTAAGCGGACGATTAGGTTGGGATTAATATTTTATAGCTATCATCGAGAGGGTTAACGGGAAACAGTATCTTTTAGACACGGAGTCACTTTTTCTATATAATAATGACCGGGGGGTCTTTATTCTATGGGTTCCCAATAGAATAACTACCATCCAGTAAGAACCAGTTGATCCCTGGCCTTGAAATTTGATATGTAGCGACAGATACGCAAGTACTACCAACATTATTCAAATGATTGCCTTGGGATGACTTTGTTTTTTTTACGTCATGGACGAATTTCTTTTTGGTGCTTTTATGTGGAAAAGGCTTGAATATAAAAATTCATGGAAATTAACCTTTAAAAATATTCTGCACTGGAGCCAAAAGATTGATGGCCTTGAAACCTTGTATATAGCATTGGGTACTGACGTCCTTTTAGATTTATTCGAATAATAATATTGGCTTGACCTTGACCTTTTTACAATATCATATTTTCTTTATATTAGAAAATATCATAACATATTTTTGAATACCTTGGTAGAGACAATCAACGTAATGAGTATTTGAAGAGTTATACTACCAGAGGTCAAGGCCATTATTTGATCGTATTTCAACAGCTTCAGACAGCTCTGTGAAACGAAACGACTGAGCTGATTGAAGCAAAACGTCACATGGAACCCCCATGAGTCAGGGAAACAACAGTTTGCTTGAACGGTTTTGGTCACATGACCGAGATGTCCGTTATGCATATGTGTTATAAACCTTTTCTTCTTCTCCCAAACATCTGTTCAAGCGATGACACTAGTTTGATCTTTGACCTTTTTTACCCTGGTGAGCGATTTAGGATCTCATGGCTCTGTTGTTTTTCATTTCATAGAAATTGCTGTTAATTTTATGCAAACAATGAAGAAAGTGACCAGACGCGCATTTCTGCTGCGTCTGATCTTGGTTTTTAAGGACGCTAGGCTTAAATGGGTTGATATTTTTTTAGCCATAGGTGCGTACAGTATACTCGGAATGACTATTTTTCTTTCTTTCTGTCTTTCTTTCTTAATTTATTTATTATTTTTTGTGCGGGGTGGTTGTGGGGAAGGCGGAAGGCGGGGTTGTGAGCCTTCTCAATTTCGCGAATTGCCATTTAACTTCGTGTAGATGGCAGATATAATGTCCGATGAGTGTTTGTGGGGGAGGGGGGGGGGTCACTTTTTTAAAAGAATAATAACCGGGGTTCGTTATTCTATGGGGGTCATAATTCTTCGCGAGGGGTCGATCTATTTCGAGTGTGGGGTCATAATATTATGACCGGGGAGTCACTATTTTTAAAGAATAACGACCTGGGGGGTCATTATTCTATGGGGATCACTTTACTTCGTTACACCGGCAGTTGCAAAAGTAACGCAATTCATATAAAATATAAAGCAATAAAATGAAATGACCTTCTTATAAAATGACGCCGGCATAATATCTTTAGGTTTGTTTAATGTCATAAAGTACGGCGACATATTGAATATAAAATCTATACATGAAGACTTGAACTACGGTTTATTTTATATGACATACTGATATTGAAATATATGGGTGGATGGGATAATTTATCGTAGACATTCAGGTAGCCCACTGACAAAACAGAATAAGGTGCCGTAAAAGATTATTTTTTGCAAAAAACAAGCATGGCAATCTAAGTTTATTCATTGTTTCTTGCATAGCTGCCATCAAACATTCAGTTTCACTTCAACTGACCTGAAAACCGAAGTTTAAAAACCTACTTTACATTTCAATTTATCACTGGATATGACGTCAAAAGAAACACACATAGTTCCGTGACTAACTTATCGTGCAAAATAAATCCTAGGTTTTAGCAAAGCTGATGTAATGACTTTCATACTGGAATAGTTTCACTATAACAAATATAACTGGTATCAATCCAGAGCTCCGTGTCTCCAGAGTTAGAAAAATCTGAATTGGTCTTTACATAAATATTTCGGCCGTTTCTACTCAGCTTCCCTGCCCTAACCTCATTTGTCAAGGCTTATTTTGAAGAAAATACCAGTGATACGAATCTTTTAAATAAAGGCCATTGGGTGATTTGCAAATTTAAGAGTGAAGACAAAAATTTAAAAAATCGGTCAACATTTCAAGGAGTTGCATACTCATTTACACTGTTTCTGAAATGCCCTTCGTATTTCAAGAAGTAAAAATTGGCTGACACGGATAAAACTTCAGTTTCCGTGGGTACAATACAAAGCGGTTGCAGGTGCAAAACTTTTATAAGTGAAATTAAAGATATGTAGATGTATGCATCACAACATTAGAATTATATTCGATATTAGGTGGCAGTTCTATTCTAAAAACCATGAAAGAAGCAACATTTCATTCCAAAATCTTGTTGCCATTGCAAGAGTGTTTGCCTAATTATCTTCCAAACCTCTTCACACGTTCAAAACAATTCTAAGTACGCACTTCCTCCGTCTGTTATTAAAGATTAAGTATTTAGGCCCGATTTCACGTCGCATTTCAGACGCAGATTTACCCTTATATGACTGTTATCCCCGAGGTAATATACAAAATGCATTTCACGTGCGTCAACTAATTCAAAATACGTACTAAACAGTGTTCTAACTTAGAAACTTTGCTGCACTCTTTAATTGCACACCGGGGGATCGGGCGTCAGACTCTATGATGGCCCCGACCTAAAGCTATATATTTTAGTTGATTGGGACCGGAGCCTTTTTGTCTGTTGCTTGGTCCACCGGGGCTCAACTGGTGACCTTCTTTTGCTTCAGATTTCCAGTGGGGTTGTTTTGCAGGCCAGGGATCTCCACCTGTCAGACGGCCCGTTGCATCTGTTGAGTCCTCGTCTTTGCTTCTTCATGGTGTTGAAATTTGATTTATGTGTTTACCGTGAAGATTCATTGACGAGTTAGAGGGTTATCATGCGAACCGAACAACCAACTAAATGTTTTGTACCACTTCAAAAACTGAGGGTGAGGTTGGGCCTGTAAAATCGATTTAAGCCCCCCAGTAATTCATTACTGACCGTTCCAAGGCGGTAGTTCTGTTGTGGTTCTCTGTTGCCTGTTTTTGGTGTCAGAGTTTCTGTGATGTTTTACCTTATGTATGTTCTTATTATTTTTGGTTCGGTTTGGGTTGCTGAGTGGCCACCTTTCGGGAACAAGCTGCTCACTCGGTTGGCCATATGATCTCTGTATCTTGATTACTTGTAATCTTAGTTGTTTCAACTATGGTTTGAGGGCTGGATTTGGATTTTGATTGTTTCAGTTTCTGGTCTTTGCATACTTTTTACTTTTAGTACACCGTAGTCGGAGGACTAACTTTTTGTACACGCATTTCAGTCAAAGTATGAAGACAATGACTATACAAAAATATCTATATATATTCCCATAAAACTATAAAATCATATCAACATCAGTCATAGTACGATACATACAAGTCCGTTTGAATGCAATCATTTGAACTGCCCATGTCAGTCCGCTGATCGGACAGGCATTGAGTGTTTGAAGGATTGTTTTTAAATCTAACTGGAATGGATCGTATGGCAACATAGTATGGTCCATGCCAGACCGTTTGAGATCAATCATTGAAAGCCTAGGCCAGTCCTCTGATCGGACTGGCACTGATCGTATAAAGAATTGCTCTTAAATATAACTGGCATGGATAGTATCGCTACTGATGAAGGGACCTATTGTTGTATTTTTTTTTATTTTTTTTTTTTGGAGGGGGGGGGCGCAGTGTATCAGTGAAGGATACAGATTTTGCCGGATTCTTTCACTATAAGGATAAGGCCCTTTGCGGTCGATAGATAAACAGACACAGCTGACAGAGGTCAGAATGCAACCCCGCTCTAGCAACTGTTAGTAACCATGAGTATTTTTTCTTTGGCTGTTGGGTAGGCATTAGTGCCTCACCAGCAAAAGTATAGGTCTAAAAACGTGCTTATAAAAGCACACATCCACCTCCTACCCCCACGCCACCCCTCCCGTCACAATCACATTTATCCGCCCGCCCCCATCTTTGCTTTCCTGTCAGGAAGGTTTATCCCTGAATTCTGCTTTCAGAAAAGGTCCAATCAAATATCTGTATAATCTGCATAGGTCAGTAAATCGTTGTCAAATATAAGCAGCCTAGCTTAATCGCTTCTTAAACATTTTTTCCATATAAATGCATAAAGTTGGAAAAGGACATAGTTCAACAAAATATCATGCCCAAAAGTTAATCAGGTCATCTGCACATTAATTCATAGCAAAAGACCAAATACAGATATAATTTATTCACAAATATTGTTGCTATATAAAATGATTTTGCGGAAAAAGAACAAAACTCAGCCAAATATTTAAAGAATATGCTAAGACATTAATCAGTAGGCCGTAACTATATGCTAAAATCAGAGATCCTTACAAGATTCCCCAGATCGGATAGGGGACATTACTCGACCCAATAAGACATAACTCAAAGACTAATTTGGACATTTACAGTTTGAACTGTTAACGTGTATCCAAACATCCAAACATGAGCGGTTCTTCAAATATTTTGTTCACAAAGTTGTTCCTGAAGTTGGAAGAAAGAGATTAACTCAGCCAAATAGTTAGAGTACACTCAGATAAGTCAGATCATCTGTATCTTGATTTGTAATTATATGTCAAATACTCTGCTCCAAATATTTAAAGGAGCACCTAATAGTTTTTCCATTGACGACAGTGCAATGCATCCCCACTTAGTGGGCCATTCACTTTCGATCAACAAAGACATGAAATTACCAATCATTTTTCAATTTTTTAAAGAGGGTCGTGGATTATGACTGCACAAGTTCTGATCCAGTATTAATCCTACCCATAATCATGGACCGACTTTTGTAAAAATGGAATTTTGGTAAAAAATGAAAATTTTCCAGAACAGGTTAAAACAATTAAAATTTATACCAATCTAAACGGCTTTTTTTTGTTTTTTTTTTAATGAAGCTCAATGTCTTGCAAAGTGACCCGTTTGAAAAAATCACTTTGAACTCGAGTTTTTGAGATTTTTAGACTTACAGAAAAATACCTCAATTTCAGAAAATTCGAAAATTGCAAAATTTGTTCCATGGAAATAAGCTAGGCCTCACTTGCAATGAAATTCTTATTGTCTTAAATTTCATCCTTTTTTAAAATGCTGCCAAACAATGGGAAATTCTTGGCTACTGGTATACGACTTTACAGACCACTGAACTGGGTATATGTTGTACTAATAGCTATGGGAAAAGTATCGCTGCTCCTTTAAATATTTTGAGTAGTGTATGATATACTGAGGAAATGTTTTTGTCAGAACCTGAATAACAAACCCGGCGCAAAAAACGCTGGTCTGCTTATTTTAAATCCATTCAAAAATCAAGATCCTATCATAAGCCGTTGATAACTTTCACAGCTGCCCACAAAACATTGTGGAAGGACAGACAGACAGATGGACAGACGAATGAACCCAAACCATTTCGCTCTATCAGATTGTTTTTCAAATAAATCCGTTTACGTTTTTTGGCTTGCCGTTTCGGCGGCAAGCCAGTATTCAAGTGGTTTAGTGATACCGAGTTATTTTCGGAAGAAACGATACGTCACACTTAGTCGGAAAATACCTGGAGAGTGTGTACTGCAGTGTTTATATATAGCAATAGCGCAAAGCATTAGCTTTTCCAAAAATCATGCAGGGGCGTCGCGAAAAATAGGCCTTAGGGCATCGCATAATCTGACTGGTCAGAGCAGCCGGCACACTGTCCAGCGTCGGTGCCTTCATGGGATCTGATCAGTCTTTTTCGGCATAAATATTCTTCATGATGATCCATGATGCAGACATCTTTCATGCTGAGGATAGACTGATAAGACTGCGCTTATGCCGGAGTGGGCTGATATGTGTATCTGTAAAAACTGAAAGAGCAGAGTTCATTGATATACATTTCTTCTTTTGATGCCAAGTTCAGATGTGCCAAGATTCCATAGACATGGGTTTGAAACAGTCTTTCCTAAAATTTTGATTCAGACTAAATGAGACTCAACAGCCGTAAAGAAAAGACTTGAAATAGGTCCATTTAGTTATTTAACTTGAGGCATGCCTAAAACGGCCGGCCAAAACGTTGGAAAACTGTTTTTTTTTGTTGTTGTTATTGTGTGTGTGTGTGTGTGTGTGTGTGTGTGTGTGTGTGTTTCCCCAATTTGTTTTTCAAATAAATTCTACACTTGTTTTTACCTTACACCCATGGATAATGCCACTATTCAAGAAGTTAGAAATTAAATACTTTGCTAAATAAAAGTAAGCAACAGAAAGTGCACTAACAATCGGGTTCACTTCAATAACAACTCATGAAAATTTCACTGTTTTATCTGTGCAAGCCTTCCTTTTAAAAGGAAGTTTTATTCTATTTTCTGCTAATATACGTTTTACCTATATCACTGACTAATTCAGCATGGGAAACTAAGTTAGTATGCACATTAGTTAGGCAATGACCAGCGTTAGTCATTGACTAAATTAAGTCGTTGACGTGAAATCGGACCTTAGGTCATTTACACACTTCTAAAATACCGAACAACAGGCCATAAGGTTGGAGGATGGGCTGGGTAACTTCACGCTGGATATTCAAAAATTCTAGTTATTATTTAAAAAAACTGTAATTGTTTCCTTATAAAGTTCAGATATTGTAAAGTTCATAATAAGGACCTTTGTCTGGAATAGGGTAACTATAGGGATCATATCTCTCTTATAAACGTTAGATTGTCTTCAATAATATAACTTAGTCTTATATAATGGTTTCTCGATTGAAATATTTCAAGAATCTGTTATTAGGAGGTATGCTAAATACATGAATTGTCACTGTATTTAACTTGAAAACTGATGTAATTTTGCTCACCATTTTCAGTTTTTAAATAAAATATAAAAAAATAAACTCTGTATATTTACAGGATTGTTTTATGTTTTTTTCCTATCTTTGGTAAACCTTGGCGATATTCTGCTTTAATATGAAAAAGTTTTATATACATAGGCGACGCAAGTATTGTAGCTTTTGCTGTGCTCGTAGAAATTCAGAGAAATTGCATAAATCAGTGAACACATGTGGATTTAAGGAAATGTGTTACTTCTAAACAAGACGGTAGCGTGGGTTTTTTCTCCGTTTATTTCATCAATAACATGGAAATGTCATTTGCACTCAAAACTAAGAAAACCTTTGTTTGTACAAAATGTTTGTAATGACCTTAATCAACAGTATTGGAAGCAAATACAATGTATTCTCAACCGCCACGTAAAACAAAGAAAATATGCGACGCAATTTTTACCGAGATTTGATGACATACCAAATACTCAGTAGAAAACCAGCCACAGTGAAAAGTGATGAAGCCAAACTTAGGCAACAAAGTGAGCTGCGACACGAGAAAACCAATAAAGTGGTTGTCCGCGCATCGCAGACACATATCAGCCTGGGCATCCGCCCAGTCTGATTAGACTCTTTGCTAAGCACTTAAAGGGTAGCTAAGGGTCAAAGCTAACTCCTTGCGGACAGCGAAGACTCTGATCAGACAGGGCGGATGCCCAGGCTGATCTGAGACTGCGCTGGGCGCACAACCACTTTGTTCGTTTTCTCGTGCCGCGGCTCAAGTGTCTAATTTCACTGTTAGCATTGTAGCAGATGACTGTAGTACATGCTATTCGCAGTTTGGCCAGTTGTACCCTATGGCTGATGAGAACACAACGGATATCATAGGCAAATAACAAGAGATTCTTTAATGCTCCTTGCTCGCGCCGAAACTTTGGTGGCCTAGGATAACTCGGCGTATACCATTCAGTGGCAATTCTCTTCATTTCATGTCATATGATCTAACCAATAGTCCAGTCAAAATGCGGGGAAACCTAAAACAAATTGCAACAAAAGGTTTCTTTGCAGTAATAAGCTCCTAAGACCTACTTTTTTAACATACTAAAAGTAGGACAAAATCGGAGAATGCGAAACTTGATTGTTTTCATATGTCTTGTGTTCGAAGGATTTAAACCACTGCACAGCTACTTTTGGTCGGAGAGCCTTTCTAAACATCTTAAATCCAAAAAAAGTCGTTGATAAAACAGTTATATACTGTTCTTTAGCTTTTGTCTACCATTAAATTTATGCATAATTGGTCGACCATATAGTATATTACTATTGGTTTACCCCACTCACCAGTGCAAATTTTGCTTTTACCATAACCTCCATTCAGATGGACAATAAGGATGGTAATGAAGATAGTAAACAGAATCAATGTTTTTAAATGAAGACTGTGACAGACCAATAGAAGAAAACAGCTTGATGTAACTCCTATTCATCAAATGACGGGACATCTAAGGGTGTTGTTTTGTTGCTTCACGTCCACGGTAAAGAGCCATGGTCATGTCGGGACGGCCAGTTAACCTTACGACACTATTCTTTGGCCAGCTTAGACCTCCTATGCGGTTAAGCAGTACTTAGCGCACATACTTTCGCCAGTAACTGACATCTGTCCTTCTTGAACCAGCGGAAGGAGAAACGGAAGTAAATAGCCGGACCGGGTATCGAACACAGGACCATGAAACCATGGAACCTCTGGCTCTTGAGTCAGATGCGCTATCGACTGCACTATATGGCCCGGCTAAATACTCCATGTGTTTAAAGGATCATCCACTAGAGGGTTAGATATGCAGATAACTTTGACATGCTTTGGGATATTAGGTGATGACTTCCATGACATTTTTGCATTCACAAGTGGTAAACTGTTTACTTTTCTGGTTTTCTGGTTCAAAATTTACATATTATACCTCCTTCCCGCCTAACAGCCACCTCCCCACCCGCCCACTCCTCTTAGAAGAAGTCATTGCTTTAGCTCTCCTGAACAACCTTCAGAAAGAGCTATTGTTGTCATCCCGGTGTCGGCCTCTGCGTTTGCACCCGCGTCCTTGTCCACCTTTGGGTGTTACACCCATATCTCTTTAACCCATTGGTAGCCTAGGTTGATACTTTCACTTATGCTAGATAATGGTCTTACGTTTTACACCCTTGCCCCCTCAGTGACCTTGAAATCAAGGTCATGGAATTGGAAATTTCATGTTAAAATATGGGATGTTCTTTCTGGTTTAAGCTCATCTGTCCTGTAAATATACAGAGTTTATTTTTTTTATATTTTATTTAAAAACTGAAAATGGAAGCAAAATTACATCAGTTTTCAAGTTAAATACAGTGACAATTCATGTATTTAGCATACCTCCTAATAACAGATTCTTGAAATATTTCAATCGAGAAACCATTATATAAGACTAAGTTATATTATTGAAGACAATCTAACGTTTATAAGAGAGATATGATCCCTATAGTTACCCTATTCCAGACAAAGGTCCTTATTATGAACTTTACAATATCTGAACTTTATAAGGAAACAATTACAGTTTTTTTAAATAATAACTAGAATTTTTGAATATCCAGCGTGAAGTTACCCAGCCCATCCTCCAACCTTATGGCCTGTTGTTCGGTATTTTAGAAGTGTGTAAATGACCTAAGGTCCGATTTCACGTCAACAACTTAATTTAGTCAATGACTAACGCTGGTCATTGACTAACTAATGTGCATACTAACTTAGTTTCCCATGCTGAATTAGTCAGTGATATAGGTAAAACGTATATTAGCAGAAAATAGAAAAAACGTAAACGGATTTATTTGAAAAACAATCTGATAGAGCGAAATGGTTTGGGTTCATTCGTCTGTCCATCTGTCTGTCTGTCCTTCCACAATGTTTTGTGGGCAGCTGTGAAAGTTATCAACGGCTTATGATAGGATCTTGATTTTTGAATGGATTTAAAATAAGCAGACCAGCGTTTTTTGCGCCGGGTTTGTTATTCAGGTTCTGACAAAAACATTTCCTCAGTATATCATACACTACTCAAAATATTTAAAGGAGCAGCGATATTTTTCCCATAGATATTAGTACAACATATACCCAGTTCAGTGGTCTGTAAAGTCGTATACCAGTAGCCAAGAATTTCCCATTGTTTGGCAGCATTTTAAAAAAGGATGAAATTTCAGACAATAAGAATTTCATTGTAAGTGAGGCCTAGCTTATTTCCATGGAACAAATTTTGCAATTTTCGAATTTTCTGAAATTGAGGTATTTTTCTGTAAGTCTAAAAATCTCAAAAACTCGAGTTCAAAGTGATTTTTTCAAACGGGTCACTTTGCAAGACATTGAGCTTCATTAAAAAAAAAAACAAAAAAAGCCGTTTAGATTGGTATAAATTTTAATTGTTTTAACCTGTTCTGGAAAATTTTCATTTTTTACCAAAATTCCATTTTTACAAAAGTCGGTCCATGATTATGGGTAGGATTAATACTGGATCAGAACTTGTGCAGTCATAATCCACGACCCTCTTTAAAAAATTGAAAAATGATTGGTAATTTCATGTCTTTGTTGATCGAAAGTGAATGGCCCACTAAGTGGGGATGCATTGCACTGTCGTCAATGGAAAAACTATTAGGTGCTCCTTTAAATATTTGGAGCAGAGTATTTGACATATAATTACAAATCAAGATACAGATGATCTGACTTATCTGAGTGTACTCTAACTATTTGGCTGAGTTAATCTCTTTCTTCCAACTTCAGGAACAACTTTGTGAACAAAATATTTGAAGAACCGCTCATGTTTGGATGTTTGGATACACGTTAACAGTTCAAACTGTAAATGTCCAAATTAGTCTTTGAGTTATGTCTTATTGGGTCGAGTAATGTCCCCTATCCGATCTGGGGAATCTTGTAAGGATCTCTGATTTTAGCATATAGTTACGGCCTACTGATTAATGTCTTAGCATATTCTTTAAATATTTGGCTGAGTTTTGTTCTTTTTCCGCAAAATCATTTTATATAGCAACAATATTTGTGAATAAATTATATCTGTATTTGGTCTTTTGCTATGAATTAATGTGCAGATGACCTGATTAACTTTTGGGCATGATATTTTGTTGAACTATGTCCTTTTCCAACTTTATGCATTTATATGGAAAAAATGTTTAAGAAGCGATTAAGCTAGGCTACTTATATTTGACAACGATTTACTGACCTATGCAGATTATACAGATATTTGATTGGACCTTTTCTGAAAGCAGAATTCAGGGATAAACCTTCCTGACAGGAAAGCAAAGATGGAGGCGGGCGGATAAATGTGATTGTGACGGGAGGGGTGGCGTGGGGGTAGGAGGTGGATGTGTGCTTTTATAAGCACGTTTTTAGACCTATACTTTTGCTGGTGAGGCACTAATGCCTACCCAACAGCCAAAGAAAAAATACTCATGGTTACTAACAGTTGCTAGAGCGGGGTTGCATTCTGACCTCTGTCAGCTGTGTCTGTTTATCTACCGACCGCAAAGGGCCTTATCCTTATAGTGAAAGAATCCGGCAAAATCTGTATCCTTCACTGATACACTACGCCCCCCCCCCTACCTCCAAAAAAAAATAAAAAAAAAATACAAAAATAGGTCCCTTCATCAGTAGCGATACTATCCATGCCAGTTATATTTAAGAGCAATTCTTTATACGATCAGTGCCAGTCCGATCAGAGGACTGGCCTAGGCGTTCAATGATTGATCTCAAACGGTCTGACTTGGACCATACTATGTTGCCATACGATCCATTCCAGTTAGATTTAAAAACAATCCTTCATACACTCAATGCCTGTCCGATCAGCGGACTGACATGGGCAGTTCAAATGATTGCATTCAAACGGACTTGTATGTATCGTACTATGACTGATGTTGATATGATTTTATGGTTTTATTGGAATATATATAGATATTTTTGTATAGTCATTGTCTTCATACTTTGACTGAAATGCGTGTACAAAAAGTTAGTCCTCCGACTACGGTGTACTAAAAGTAAAAAGTATGCAAAGACCAGGAACTGAAACAATCAAAATCCAAATCCAGCCCTCAAACCATAGTTGAAACAACTAAGATTACAAGTAATCAAGATACAGAGATCATATGGCCAACCGAGTGAGCAGCTTGTTCCCGAAAGGTGGCCACTCAGCAACCCAAACCGAACCAAAAATAATAAGAACATACATAAGGTAAAACATCACAGAAACTCTGACGCCAAAAACAGGCAACAGAGAACCACAACAGAACTACCGCCTTGGAACGGTCAGTAATGAATTACTGGGGGGCTTAAATCGATTTTACAGGCCCAACCTCACCCTCAGTTTTTGAAGTGGTACAAAACATTTAGTTGGTTGTTCGGTTCGCATGATAACCCTCTAACTCGTCAATGAATCTTCACGGTAAACACATAAATCAAATTTCAACACCATGAAGAAGCAAAGACGAGGACTCAACAGATACAACGGACCGTCTGACAGGTGGAGATCCCTGGCCTGCAAAACAACCCACTGGAAATCTGAAGCAAAAGAAGGTCACCAGTTGAGCCCCGGTGGACCAAGCAACAGACAAAAAGGCTCCGGTCCCAATCAACTAAAATATATAGCTTTAGGTCGGGACCATCATAGAGTCTGACGCCCGATCCCCCGGTGTGCAATTAAAGAGTGCAGCAAAGTTTCTAAGTTAGAACACTGTTTAGTGCGTATTTTGAATTAGTTGACGCACGTGAAATGCATTTTGTATATTACCTCGGGGATAACAGTCATATAAGGGTAAATCTGCGTCTGAAATGCGACGTGAAATCGGGCCTAAATACTTAATCTTTAATAACAGACTGAGGAAGTGCGTACTTAGAATTGTTTTGAACGTGTGAAGAGGTTTGGAAGATAATTAGGCAAACACTCTTGCAATGGCTTATTTTGGTTCTCCAACTTTACGAAAAGACAGTTTTTTTCATTATTTTTCCAGACATAGAAAGAAACTTTATAATAACATTGATATGACAGTGTGCATCACAGAATTATGAAAAAGCTATCCTAGGTGTATCAAAACTTGAACTATCTGCTCTTGATTCAAGAAAATATGAGTAATTAAATTGAAATTGTAAGATCGAAATTATACAGTGGAAGATATATTTTGATGACTCTTTTGCTCATGTTTCTAATATTATACTGATTGTTGAGCCCTCAATTCCATATTAGTGCCCGTGATATTACACAAGAACAGTAACTGAACAACAGAGCTCACTCTGTTACATGCCACTTAATTACTTCACATTCATGTTATCATTTTCCGACCCAAAGTTTGATTTATGGATTTTAGTTATTGATATATCAAATGTTATTGAATATTTTAGTTTCGAAGGATTTCTATGCTTAAGGCGGGACGTTTCCCCATTATTAAAAAGGTATACGGACCATTGACTTTTGCTTTGCATTTTTGCCTATGACATGTAACTTGCATGACAAATGAATTTTCAAGTGTTTGTGTCGGTGTTAAGAACGTTAAGCATACGTTGACGTTGACCTCATTGTTGAGATTAATTGTAAATTATCCTCAAACTAATCGTTGAAATAATGATTTATTATATACATTTCACACTTTGTTTACTTACATTACTTACATAACAGACAACACTTGGTAGATTTGATTATATGTATGTGACCTTAACCGCATTTCAAGGTCATGGTACACAATTAAATCCTTTAATATCAAGGTGCTACTTTTGACCATTCTTCTTCTTCGGCTTACTGAGTACCCCCCCCCCCCCTCCCTCCGTGACCAAGCTTCCCACTCATATATATTGTGTATTTGCATATAGAGATTTAAAGAGTAACAACACTTCAGGAACTGACTGAATCAGATCCATAACCCTATCCCCAACATCAAAGGGAAAGATTGACACAGACATCCCAACAAACAATAAATTACAAGTGATAAGCCGAGTCAGCAGCTCTTCTTCAAATATCTTTATTGAACTAAATAATTTAGACCAACAGAAGGGTTACAGCAGACTAAGCAAATTATACGAAAAACATTTAACAACTATTTTTACCTATTTTTCTACTTTTATTATGGAAGGGTTAAAATGAGAACACAATAAATTAAACAGCACCGAGCATAAAACAAATGCAACCGCAACGAAAGTACCGCCTTGGGACGCTCAGTAATAACTACTTGGGGGTTTAACAAGTCTGCTGCATAAAGAAAATGCAGGGTCACAGGGGGAAAGTACTTGTATTTTAATTATAGTGAAGCGTTCCCGTTTGGCCGTTTTGACCGGAAGTGTAACTATGGTTTTGCAAGTTTGAATGTCAGTCAGGCGTAACAAGAAGAAAATCGTTGCTTTGTATTGTGATTTGCATATATTTAGCATGCACTTATGACAAAAACTTTTAAAATGATTGACTGATTTCAATATTTTTTATTACCTCAAAAAACAGGTATAAGAAAACCTTGAATTTAGGGTAGGTAAGTTCAGCCTGGATTATCTCCCCATGAATTCGAGTCTGAATCACAATGTTCTGATTTCATACGGTTTACATATTTGTGGATGCCCTGCTAAGGAAAATATATACACTTTGTACTTCTGAAAATTCGAGCCTGTCGTGCCGGTCTAATGGGAAAAATCCTCGCCTTAAGCATAGAAGTCCTTTAAAAGTCTCCCTGAAAACTAATAACAGTAACAGTGTACTAGACCCTCCTGCCCAACACACATGCAATATTTATATATATGACAGTGATCACCCTAATATGACGTGTACTTGTTTGCAGTGCTAGAAAGTTTAGTATGGTCTTTGGTGTCTGATTAGCCAAACGTTTGCTCTACAGTATTTATAACACAAATGAGCCGCGACATGAGAAAAACAACAAAGTGGTTGTGCGTCCGGCGATGACTCAGACCAGCCTGGGCATCAACCCAGTCCGATCAGACTCTTTGATAAGTGGTTAAAGAGTAGCAAGTGGTTAAAGAGTAGCTAAGGGTCTAAGCTACCTCCATGTGGACAGCGAAGACTCTGATCAGACTGGGCGGATGCCCAGGCTGATCTGAGTCTGCGCTGGGCGCACAGCCAATTTGTTAATTTTGTCACGTCGCGGCTCAAATAACAAGATAAATCCGGGGACGAGTGTACTACCGGGTGAAGCATGATCTCTGTGTTAGCACTTTTTATGCCTTTGCTTAGCTTCGATCAGACAACTTCTTTTTTAAGGGTGTTCTTGTATCATTTCTTCTGGCAACCTTATGAACATTTTCATACTAAAGTTCTACTCAGAATATTTTCTTTGGTAAACAAGACAGCGTCTGTGTTTGTTTTTCATCTGTGCATTTGTTCTGGTGACATGGCCAGCCAATCTTTGCATCCCTGCCTCTTCAGGACTTTCATATCCTGTCTTGCCGCCTGAGTTTTAGGAGTGTCCTCAGACACTTTGTGTGTAGTGGTTGAGTATTTGGCATAGGGTTGCGAAACAGTTCAGTCTCACATGCATGCAAAAGGGTTGGGAGTACCATATACTTTTGCGGACCAAACAGATGACCAAGTGTTTCGAGCAACTGCAGAAGCTAAGGGCGAAGGCTTGGATCCAGTAAAACTAGTTTTAGCCGTCAAGTAATCTATTGCTGTCCGGTCCAAGGCGGTACTTTTGTTGGTGTTCCTCAGTGTTACTAACCTGTTTTGTCCGTGTATCAAAAGGTAGCACCCCACAATTTCCGGACGGCTTCCGGCGACCGTTACTTAACCTATCCCAACGTGTCTTTTGCTGTTTGTTCTCCTTTTCACATCTATGAAATATTTTAAGCTACATGTATTAATGTTAAAATATCTATCAAAATATAATATATGCCTTTACAATACGTGTTATTACCTTTCTTCTGTGTATCTCTTCCAACTTTGACAGTCTGAGTGTTCTTAAAGAAATATGGTTTAACGAGACTTGTTCACACTTCAACCGAACAGTGTTTGGGTTTTAAGACCTGCGTTTTATACGTGATACAGAATAATATAGGATCGAGTCGGGTAACTTCGGACAGCGGGTAAATTCGGACATATTGCAAACAGTAAAAATCCAGATGAGACGGCTCATATTGTCACTGTTTGCCCAGTTACTTTTGTTTTAAGTTGAGGTGGAGTAATTATTAAATCACATTATATTGTACATTTTCAGTCCCTCTTTCAAAAAATGTAATGGGAAGAAAGGGGGGGGGGTCGCCGATGTCGTTTTCAAGATATCTGACAATAAAATATTGTTTAAACCAAGATATCTGACCTCAAAAACGTCAGTTGTTTTTCACTTTTTCGACCCGGCGTTATAATGGCGTTCTATGGAAAACGCAGTTTTTTGTTCGACACTCCTGGATAAAAACCTTCATTCTGAGAAAACAAAACACTTTTTCTACTTCAATAACTATCACAGTATGGCCCAATGATAGAGGTTTATATTAAGGTGGTGATAATCACTGATTTGGGGCAAAGACAAAAATCTGCATAAAACACTCAAAATACCACTGATCATTCCAAAACTTATCATATGCCTTCTTTATGTTGTTTCTGACAATTCAGACTCCCAAAATGCAGCATTTGTTAATGTTAAAAGGTGTTTTTATAAGGAAAGATCAAAGGGTAATTTTGTGCGCAATAATCTGAAAAATAATATTGTTATTGAAAATATACTTAGTGCTGAGAGTTCCTTGTTGCATACTAAAGAGCGAGCTAGCAATTATTTTTTCAAACTCTTTCACACATTATCAGGCTGAGCAGATGAAAAAAGATGCGGTCTGTGTTCAATTTTTTTTGTCAAAACACACAGTGAAACAGGTGAGACTATTTTAACAAGGTTGAACAATTTCATCTACACACCACTGATCATGTTAGTAATGTATTATTTATACTGTAGGTGTTACATAGGTATGCTTGCCTACCCTATATTAAATAAATGCATCCAGTGTACATTACCTTGTACATGGTTGAACATTTGAGAAAAGGCTACCGTTTTCATCTGGTCTACATTGCAATTTGAGAAAGAGTTGGAATAAATGATTGCTAGGTCGCTCTTCATTATGCAATAACGCACCTTCAGTACTACGTAAATTTTCAATAACGATGTTATTTTTTTTTATTATTGCGCAGAAAACTACCCTTTGATTTTTCCTTATAAAAACACTTTTTAAGCAGCATGTACGTCTATTTTGTATTCTAAACTGTAAAGAACAACAAAAATATTATGCAGATTTTTATATTTACCATAAATCACCACCTTAAAGCAATAAAAATAGTTGGTCGCCGACTTAACTTTCGAGCTAATATGCATAAAATGCCCGGCTTGCAACGTTAACGTTACTTAACTTTTAGCGCCACATATCAACTATTGCTATTTGTAGGCTATCGGCAAAATTTGTCTGGGACTTTCATCACTCATGATTGTCATCGCCGGGAAAGTGCAAGATGAAGGCAGATGAAATATCTTTCTCTCAATCTCTGCATAAGCCGTCTGAACTATTTCTTTAATTAAAAATAAAAAAGTAATCCAAATGCCGTTATTTCTCGGTAACCAACATAAAAACAGAACTTCTGATTGCAAAATCACATAAAGCTATGATATGCGTAGGAAAGTCGGCAAACACGGTGTATTTTTTAAAAAAGGGCGCATTTTTAACTTCTTTGAAAGAGGTATACCCTAAAGACACTGCAGAAATTTAGTTTAGTAGGCCTTAATTTATATATCAGTAGTCTTTGTTTTGTTTTTATTTTTGCTACTTAAAGACAATGCCCAGGAGGCAATGTTGTCCTGTAAATATCGCGGAAATTATTTTTAATCTGGGTTCCATACTGGCCCGGGAATATGGATTATGTAGTAACAAATTCCCCATTTAATCTAAAATTAAATGATTTTGTAATGAAAACAAGTGTATTAGCATTCAAAATCTGTCAGCAAGAGCATTTACATGGGTCAACGAAAACCTGTCAATCAATTCAAATTAACGCCAAAAACAAAGCCTCTACAAGCTTTCAAAAATGACGTTAACGTATATTTCAATAACGTCGTAAGAATTGCGAATTGCTTTGCAAGGAATAAATTGATAAAAGTTGCCACCCTTCTAATTTTTGTATGATTATTGTAGGCAACAATGGATAAGAACTGACAAAGATTAATTTTGTATTTGCAACGCTATTTGACTTGAATGCCCAACACTGAAAAGATTTTACATTTGAAATTAGCGCATTGATATGACGGGCCCCTAATAAAATGCGTTGTAAGTCAATATGGAAAGGTGTCTTTGTACAGCGTTTGGTATCATTGTAAAGACAAAATCTCGTGTTTTCAGCATTTGCATAGCATTTGTACCCAGTATTCCCCTAAACAAAGTTATGAGGCCATTTGCATTACTTTTCGAACGCCCCTCGGTACACTTAAAACAGAAAGAAGAAATGAAAGACAGAAAAGTGAAAGAAATACAAGGAAAATCAAACGCCACATTGTTTTTAGCTAATTGACAGAACAGGTCGTTGAATTATCGTATCAATGTCGATAAAATATTCTGACGACATTGTTTCTACGTTGATACGCCTGCCTGGCGTTGTTCAAATGCAAGGAAGAGTCTAAGAATTTTTGGTATAAGTGAAATTTGACATACCTTTTGCCGATCAGTATTTTAAGTGTGGGTGGTATGCTACCATGTTAAATGAAAAGTGCGTGGTCTAAGTGTAGAAAGTGATCTCATTGTACGAATATGGATTCAATTTCACGAGGCTTTGTTCTTTAATGAAAATTTGTAATGAAATCATTGCAAGTCAACAGCTGCGAATTCCGTCTAATCTGTCAGCTATCCCGTACGTAGTCTTCCGCACGGAAAACTAACTATACTGTTTTTATCCCCCGCCGAAGGCGGAGGGATATAGTTTTCTCCATGTCCGTCCGTCCATCTGTCTGTCTGTCCGTCTGCCCTTCTGTCTGTCCGTCATTCCATCCGTCCGTCCTTCCGTCCGTCCGTCCGGAGCCATAACTAAGTAACCACTGAACGGAATTTCATAAAACTAAGACTAAGTATATATTACAATAACGCGCTGATGCACGTGAAGTTTCATCAGACTGGCTTCGGTAGTGCGTGAGTTATTGCCCTTTAATGGACTTAAAATTAATTAAATGAGTCATAACTAAGTAACCAATTATCAAAATTTTATGCAACTTTTACTGAATATGTATCACCATAACACGGTTATGCACATAAAGTTTCATCAGAAGAGCATCAGTAGTGCATGAGTTATTGCCCTTTAGTGGATTTAAAATTCATAAAATGAGTCATAACTAAGTAACTAATTATCAAAACTTCATGAAACTTAAACTGAATATGTATTACCATAATGCGGTTATGCACATAAAATTTCCTAGAAGGGCATCAGTAGTGCATGAGTCTTTGCCCTTGAATCAATTTATGGTTAACAAATTCAGCCATAACTAAGTAATCAATGAAACATCTATGAAACTGATACTAAATATGTATCATCATATCACATTGGTGTATCTTATTTTTGTCGGAATTGCTTCCGTAAGCACTGAGTTATTGCCCTTGAATTGGTTTAAAATCAACAAATTGAGTCATAACTAAGTAACCAATGGTTGGAATTTCATGAAACTGAAAATAGTTATGTATTGTCATGACACAGCAGGGCACATTAAGTTTTGTCATAATCGCTCCAGTAGTGCATGATTTAGTGTCCTTGAAATGATTTAAAATCCACAAATTAGCCATATTTAAGGTATCGGTTCAAACAAATTTCTTGAACTGAATTAAAAATGTATCATCATAGTGCAGTGATGCTGAGACAAGTGTTTAAGAACAGCTTCAGCTTATGCCTCACTTATCCCAGAGTTATTGCCCTTGATTTTATTTGCAGTTTACAAGTTCAGCGGTAACTAAGTAACCAGTGAACGAAATTTTATGTAACTTAAAATAAACCATAAACAAATCAGGGCCTCTTCGGCGGGGGATATTAATTTACCGAATTTCTTGTTCAATTTCTTCTCTACGACACTTTCTATTTCCTAGAATTTCACCCACCGCTCAGCCTCCTTGCATTTTGTAAGCAGACCATGTAGTGATCACAGAAGCGGCTAACGTTGACGACATCTTGTTTTTTTCGAACGGAACGTTTGACGTCATTATGTAGCGTAGTCACAGAAACTGCCGCACGGCGGCGCTGAATTACTCCCACCTCACCTTAATTCCAAATAACTGACATATAAAGGAATTAATGTCACTGTCCGAATTTACATGCTGTTCGAATTTCCCTGACTTGACCCTAATACCTTAAACTTCTAATGATTTGACATGTAAGGTATTCCGAAGACATACAGCCTTATCTGTTGTTTTCTTTGTTTCGGTAGCATAAATATACAGCTTTAAATTTATTATATGATTCCCAAATAATATAATTCTTGTCGCTTAATTGAAATGAATTAGACTGCGCAATTTTACGGCGGTTCCTATGACACTTACATGCTGATATGTGGTTTCATTATGTATAATAGGCCGAATAATTAAACAAAAAATGCAGCTGCTGCTATTTGGGGGAACATCAAATTATATAATATTCAATCTATTGCAGTTAAAACGCCAACAGCTTTGTCTTGTTGAGCATAAAACTGCAATGCGATACAAGACATGATTTAAGATACTGCTTCAGGTTTATGAAAGATTTGATGTATTAGGAGTACGGAACTAGAAAATATAGACGATTTAAAGATTAAGAGCACAGAAAATATAAATATATATCTAAGCACATATGAACATAAGGTCATTAGAATATACTTGAGCCACGACACGACAAAACCAACAAAGTTGTTGTGCGCCCAGTGCAGACTCAGATCAGCCTGGGAATCCGCCCTGTCTGATCAGAGTCTTCGTTGTACTCTTACAGGGCAGCCAATAGTCTAAGCTTGCTTCGTGCTACTATTAAGGCGCACAGTGAAGACTGATCAAACTGGGAGTATGCCCAGGTTGATTTCAGTCCTCGCGAATCGAACATGTTACATTGTTGGTTTTGCCAGGAGCGGCTGTAGCGTAGTGGATAACACTCCAGACTACCAATCCAGGGGTCGCAGGTTCGATCCCCCGCTTCTCCGGTCTTTCGGATGAGACTTTAAACCGAGGTCCCGTCTCCATATGACCTCGTTGTTGGTGGGACGTTAAATCCGAGTTCACTCACTCACTCACTCACTTGTTGGTTTTGCCGTGTCACGGCTCCGTCATGTTATTTGATGAAACTGATTACATAAAAACAAGCAGGGGTCGGTTATTCAAACCTAACTACGCCGTTAGCTAACGAGACGTTAAAAGTTCAAACATGTTGTACCCAAAAACGCTTCCGTTTTCGTTGATGTTTTGTTTTTCACCAAAAGAAAAATATTAGCATAATTGATTTCATGAGTTCAATAAGACTTTAAGAAATCATTAACTAAGAAAAACTTCGGTAAACTAACAATGCTTTGAACAACTGGGCGAAGACTGTAAATACCTTGAATATTTTAAAACATTTGTCCACTGTTTGTCAATTTTGCAGTCCTGGGGCGCCGTGTTGAAATCTTAGTGTAAAGTGGCTTTTTAGGCCTGCACAAGTATTGTATGGAAGGAACTTTAGACTGCTTAAAAGGGTATTGCATTTCTGTTCTCGGTTACAATGTCCTTCTGAGAAAAAGTCCTTTACAGCTGTATTACATTTATCTATCAAAAAGTATAATAAAAAATTTTATTATGGTGTTTCATTACGTTCTGTACCCACTCCTGTGATTGTTTTAATGATAAGAAAGCCTCTAGAACATCAATTCCTAAAAGGCTTTACAAGAAAAAAAACTTGCGTAAAATTAATATTATTGGGACAGATAGGCCTACGCAAACAGTAGTGACCCAGACCTAAGGGTCTTTATTGTTTGTCTTACATCTGCGTCTTTTAGATGCATACCGTAAGTAAAATCAATCCGGTTTAAGGTGTTGCAATATTAACAATTTGAACGGTTTCTCGGGACAAGAATCCTATCTATTGATCCAGTAACCCAGGGGATGAAGATGTGTCAGGTTTTATTGCTAAAAGTTCGTTATTTGACACTGAACCAATCCCACTTTCTTACATACTTTGTTTTTCAGCTAGTTTTTTAGCCCTTGTGCCGGTAAATGACACTGCCATTTGATTCTCAGTTCTTAAATTATAAAACTAGACTTGTCAAAGGACAGAATTGCTGTCTATGACTTTGCAAAAAAAAACAACTACTAATAGGACACACTGGTACACTCAGATAAGCCTGGGTAACCGTCCAGTCTGATCAGAGTCTTCGCTGTCCGCACGGACGTAGCTTAGACCCTTAGCTACCCTTTAAGCGCCTAGCGAAGAGTCTGATCAGACAAGACGAGTGCCTAGACTGATCTGAGTCGCGCTGGGCGCATAACCACTTTGTTGGTTTTGTCGCGTCGCGGCTCATAAATAGTTCGTAGAGTGCAAGGTCTATGCTGCAGAGTTGATGGTTCCCCCTTAATGGTCGAAAAGAGATCGACCGTATGATAAAGTTTATAGATTTCCCCTTGTACAAACGGTCAAATTGTGTGGTAGAACTTTTTATCTTACTACTGCATCGTTAATCACTTCTGTAAAATGCAATGCAATCACTTTAGAGAGCTGCAAAAACAAAAATTACACGACACGTTAAGGAAAAACAGGATTTTTTTCCGGATCTTATTTATGCAAGCGCACAAAGTCACATTGAACATTGGGCAAAAAAAGGTACTAAACTTCTTGTATGTGTATATATAATGAGAGATATGGGCAAAAAATCTAACAAACTTCTGTAACATAACACCGGGTCCGAAAAGGATACACAAATGTTCTAACGTAGCTATAGCGAAAGACTTAATCAGTAAACAGTGTTAATTTGTGAACGACGACTACATTGTCTGGATCGAGATCCGGAACATCCTTTTTAGGAAACGGAACAGCCCACCAAATGGGGCGGACCGGTGTACAAACGCTACGTCAAATGCGTGTTTTATCGATTTTTCTGACTATGTATCGTATGCATCAGTTAAAGGAAAACACTCACTTGAATATGAACAGACTCTACTATCACTTCATCTGTGAATGGTAGGACTTTTTCAGTAATTAACGATTCTGATTTGGATTGGAAATCAGAGAATCTGATATATGTTTTAACTTGAAACACACAGAACTGTAATATGCAATATGTTGGACAAACTTGTCGTAAGCTGAAGACTAGATTTGGTGAGCACTATCGTAAGATTTTAAAGGCTAAAAAGATAGATACTTTTCTATACCAACATTTTAAGCGTACTGGTCATTCTCCTGATAATGTTTCAGTACAAATATCTGAGAAGTTATCATATGATCATAATTCTTCTGCTCGATTCAATAACATAAAAAGATTCGAAACTGAATTAAAATGGATAAAATTATTGCAATCAGCTTCTCCACTTGGTTTTAACGATAACATCTACCATGAGGGAAATATCTCTAAAATGCCAGATTTTGATGTGTTTTCTCTTTTAAAAATTCGAAAACGTAAATCCAGATCTCATGGTATAAGACAAAAAGGAAATGATGAACGTAAAAGATGTGCTGCCAAAAAATCTAACACTTCTCTTAATGATTTATCAACTAAATTATTGGAACATGGCCGACATGCTATGCTTTCAATTCTTAGTTCCCTACCCATTCCAGTCTTACGCAAATTGGATATAGAGGCTAATAGGTTTTACGATAGAAATCACCAAATGTACGAAGCGGCACTTCTAACTAGATGTTATACTCAACACGCTCTCCGTCCACTAATTGATTCTGAAATCAATCATAAAAGAAATTTCATTAAAATCCCTTTCATTAACAAAGGTATTGACTTTATAGATTTACCTAGTATATTTCAGGATAAATCTGTTACATCTTCCATACCTGATTATTTCCAAAATTCTGAACCACCTATTATTTGTTATAAGTATAACAAACCGATTAGAAGTATCATATTTAATTTCAATAAACTTGTGTCTGATCTTGACATCGATGCTAATACTCCTGATTCATGAGATTGTAAAGATTCCAAATTTATTTACCCATCAGCAGGTCATGTTGTGACTGGAAATTTGAAGATCATCCCGGATTCTAGAATTCGTAACATTGTTTCTAAGGGTCCTAAGTATAGATTCCCTTCCCATATCGATTTCAACAGATGTAGGGAAGAAATTGCATCTGCATTAAATGATTTTGGTAATCGTTGGTGTAAACGAGAGGGTGTTGAAAGTAACGCTTTAAAGAAATGGAAACTAAGTATCTTTAATATTGTGGATAAACGTATAAAGTTTTATTCACACAATACTAATCTTTTACCTCCTAAGCCTAAATCTTCCTTTAGATATTTGAAGCAGGGTATCCAGGATTTTCATAGGAAGTATGTTTTGGTTCCTGCTGACAAGGCCGCAAACAACATTGTTGTTGTTTGTCGGATGCACTATATTAACACTTTGAAGCAGGAACTTAACGGCACCACGGCTTACGAAGAGACTTTTACAGATGAGAAGACTGTCGTTAATAGCCACTCAAATAATTTGCCTTTAAAGTTTGCTGTTAACGTTAAGGAACGCCAAGACAAACTTCCTACGATGTATTGGTTACCTAAGCTTCATAAAAAACCGTATAAAGCTAGATTCATTGCCAACTCTAGCTCTTGTACTACTACAGAATTATCTAAATTATTAACTTCTTGCCTCACTGCTGTGAAATCTCGTGTCATTTGGTACTATGAGACAGTGTATGAGAGGTCAGGGAAAAATATGTTTTGGTCTATAAAAAATTCTGGTGAGGTACTTAGTAAACTGAAGTCAAGAGGGTTCCGTGCGACTAGTTTGTCCACTTATGATTTTTCTACTCTTTATACCTAATTACCCCATAATTTAATAAAGGAAAAACTTGTTGATTTGATTGAGAGGGCCTTCAAAAAGTTCTCCAAAAATGAAGATACCCTTTATATTGCCTGTAACGATAAGAAAGCGTTTTTCCCTTCTACTGACCGTAAAATATATAGAGGATATAGTCTTTGGTCATGTCAGAATGTATGTGACGCCTTATCATATCTCTTAGATAATATTTACATCAGATTTGGTAATAAGTTATACAGACAAATTGTTGGTATTCCGATGGGTACAAATTGTGCTCCTCTTGTGGCCGATTTGTTTTTATTTTGTTATGAAAGAGATTTCATGACTTCTCTTTCTGTTGATAATCAAGCTGATATCATTGAGGCATTTAACTCAACCTCTAGATATTTAGACGATCTTCTGAATATTGATAATCCTTATTTTGAAAGCATGGTTAACCAAATTTACCCACCTGAACTTAAATTGAATAAAGCTAATACTTCAGATACCGAGGCCCCCTTTTTGGATTTACATCTATCTATTTCTAACGGTTTTGTATCTTCTAAAATTTATGATAAACGTGATGACTTTGACTTTGATATATATTTAATTTTCCATTTTTGGATGGTGACGTTCCACGTCGTCCCTCTTATGGAGTGTATATTTCTCAACTTATAAGATTTGCTAGAGTGTGTAGTCATGTAGATTACTTTAATGCTCGTAATAAATGTTTAACTGCTAAACTTCTTCAACAGGGCTATCGGTATCATAAGCTTAGAAAGGTTTTTTCTAAATTCTATCGCAGACACCATGAATTGGTTTCAAAATTTGATGTCGGATTAAAATTTCTTTTACACCAATGCCTATCGGAAGCAGAATTTTATGGTGACTTAGTATACAAATTCAAAAAGATTAAGGGTAGGACTGATTTTTCTGATCAATTCCGAAAAATAATAATACGTCACAAACGTATTGGCTATAATTTAAATGTTATGCGACAGTCTGCATGCTAAGTGATTAACCCAATCACGGTTGATAGCTTTGCTGCACTTTTTAATTGCACACCGGGGGATCGGTCGTCAGACTCTATGATGGCCCCGACCTAAAGCTATATATTTTAGTTGGTTGGGACCGGAGCCTTTTTGTCTGTTGCTTGGTCCACCGGGGCCCAACTGGTGACCTTCTTTTGCTTCAGATTTCCAGTGGGGTTGTTTGGCAGGACAGGGATCTCCACCTGTCAGACGGCCCGTTGTATCTGTTGAGTCCTCGTCTTTGCTTCTTCATGGTGTTGAAATTTGATTTATGTGTTTACCGTGATGATTCATTGACGAGTTAGAGGGTTATCATGCGAACCGAACAACCAACTAAATGTTTTGTACCACTTCAGAAACTGAGGGTGAGGTTGGGCCTGTAAAATCGATTTAAGCCCCCCAGTAATTCATTACTGACCGTTCCAAGGCGGTAGTTCTGTTGTGGTTCTTTGTTGCCTGTTTTTGGTGTCAGAGTTTCTGTGATGTTTTACCTTATGTATGTTATTATTATTTTTGGTTCGGTTTGGGTTGCTGAGTGGCCACCTTTTGGGAACAAGCTGCTCACTCGGTTGGCCATATGTTCTCTGTATCTTGATTATTTGTAATCTTAGTTGTTTCCAACTATGGTTTGAGGGCTGGATTTGGATTTTGATTGTTTCAGTTCCTGGTCTTTTAAAGGATCTAAACTTTTATCATTATTTACCATCACTGCAGCTGGATGTTGTGCCGTGTGGCGGCCGTAAAAAGTCTCCCCGCACTCATCTATAGTGCAGATTATATTTTCCTTTTGGTCCTTTGAGATCATGGAATATATTCTGAGAAGTCAGAAATGATCATACGTTTAGATTCATTTTCTAAACAAATTTGAAATATTTTGGTATTTTTCGACTTATATCAGTCTTTGAGACGACTGCCATGTTAAACCTGCAAATTTACTGTTTTTTTCCTCTGGCTCCTTGTGCCAGATTTAAAGGGTCACTGATGAGGCTTGAATAGCCGAAACCGCGGTATGGCCAAACTTCTTACTTATGAATGTTTTCTTTGCTCTTAAAGGATCTAAACTTTTATCATTATTTGCATACTTTTTACTTTTTTTCAAATTATAGATCTTGATTAGCAATTAAATTTGGTGAAAATTTCATGAAAATCAGACTTAAAGTAAGAAAGATATGAAGATTTTAAAAAATCAAAATGGCGGTCTCGGAGACCGCCATTTTGGAAATTCCTGTCACGTGATAAATATTTAAATATAAAAAAAGAGCATAAATTGCTTACTTTTACAGTATTATTTAGTTTTAGTTGTTTCTTTATGAAGTAAAATATTGATTTATGCATTTAATTGATCTACAGTTTGTTCAAACTAAAGTTATTCAGGATTTTCATTTTTGACTGTGAGTTTATGACGTCATTAACTCACATATTTGCTGGTTCCCAGCTCAATATTTTAATACATTTAAACTGTCATATCTTTCTTATTTTAAGTCCGATTTTCATGAAATTTTCGGCAAATTTCAGATATTATTAGAATCATTAATTTGAGTCCAACATGCATTTTAGTGAGTGTTTTCCTTTAAACTAGTCATAAGCAAACGAAGAATGCATTTCTCCATATCAAACAGGAATTAATGTGGCAAAATCCGTTGACATTTTCGTGAATTTTGCGAGATGTTCCGTTGACATTTTCCTGCACACAGGCACATAATTTGTGTTGAACTAGAGAGTATGTATAGGTGACAAATGCAAATTACACGGCAATTAAAAATTAATATTTCGAAAAAAACAGCCAAGAGATTTAAACACGGTTTTCTGGGTCTGGGACAGTATTGAATTGGGCATCGTATTTTATAAAAATAACAAAAATATATGAATAACGTTTCATTGGAAAGTCAAGAAAATATTTGAGTCACCACTAAAAATTAAAACTACACAATAACAAACTTGAAAATATGTCGATACAACTGGGTGTGTATACTTTCCACCACATCACTGCCTGTTTTATATTTAGAAATGTGTTCTCCGATCGCTCATATGGCTCATTTGACCGAACCGTACCATATATAGTCAGAAAATTCGATAAAACGAAACACCTACCTAACGTGTGTAAACCGGTCCGCCATCTTTGGTGGTCTGTTCCGTTTCCTAAACAGGATGTAGTCCAGGGGCATATGTCGTAAAAAAGGGGTTCCGTGAGCATAAATGTTACTTTTATGTCCTTATCATAGTCACTTAGGACAGTCTTTTAGAAGTTGTAAAATGGTTGTTGCCATTTTTCTTTCATCATTTTACCTAGAAACTGGCCAAAGTAGTGGGTGGGGTAACACTGACCCATTACAACACCCATTTGTAACACATGAGGTGTAGAAAATGTTTTATGTCATAAATATGTCCTTTTGAACATTCTACTACATAAAACGCAAAATGTAGTCTTAAAATATGAATATTTGTGTATATAACTTTGACCAAACATTCGAATGAACTATAAGAATTAAAGCAAGTCGGTGGAATGAAGTTTATAAACGTGGCCCTTAATGAGCATATATCACTTGTCTTTGAATCATGTTCGTCTTATCTTCGAAATAATTTCTTTTATATTTTGAATCAGTTAGGTTGCAGTTAGCAGTGGCAATATCAACTGAAGACAGAATGTAACATATTTCTTAAGAATTCTCAAATCGCTAGTGGGTAGAGCTAACGGCTGTTGGAGTCTGTATTATGTCTTAAGATGAAATGTGTACTAGTAATCATGAAAAACGTCTTTCTATCATTCACTCTACTATAATAACATTGGTGTTTTGTTTGAAAGGCATCGTAACAGTGACATTACGTTACATAACTGTAATCCGTCCGAGGGATAATAATCCAGGATCATGTGCAATACAAGTGGGACCCTGTAGGCATAACTGTTAATTTATGCCTTTATCATAGTCATCAAGGACAGGCTCTTTGAAGCTTAGAAAATCGTTGTTGCCGCATAATATTTCTATGGTTTACCCAGAAAGTGGTCAACGTAGTGGGTGGGGGGACTTTAGCCTTCACAGCAGCCAGCTGTTGCATGTGAAAGGTAGAGAACAAGTAAATTTATAAACATGATTTTTAAAATATCTTGATATATACAGATAAACTGAACTATTATAAAAAGATTACTTATCCGTCACGCAAGACCTGTAACGTATATCACTATAACTAATAAATAAATAATAAAATAAAAAAAAACATGATTTAAATGAATCGCCTGAATGAATTAAGGATGTGTTGTTTTTAATAAAGACACCCTGTGTCATCTGATTGAATCATACCCATCTTTGAAAGAACCACTTTTATATTTTGAATTAGTTAGGTAGCAGTTAGCAGTGGCAGTGCCAGATGAAGAGAGAATGCAATTTTTGTTCTTAGGAATTTCCCTCAAATTGATGAAAATTGCTTTCTGTAGATGGCGTAGCCCTTCAGTGTTATATTTTATGTTTTAAGTGAACAGATGTACATCTAACCGTGAAGAAACACCATATTATATGTCTTTGAACAATGATAATATGGAGTTGTCCAGTACTTGAAAGGCAATTTAACAGTAAAGTTACGTTACATGTTTGTAATCTGTCAGGGATTGTTTGTTTTTCTATTGAGAAATCTGTTTTCAATGGTTTAATTATCAGATACCAGAGAACATTTAACTCATCAATAGTACTAAGATGGCAAACTTTGCTATTTAATACATGTACACATAAAACTCAACAAAACGCATATAGATCTTTACAACTGAGACATGTAGTATTTTCTTAATATTTAATCTGACTTAAAGCAACATCACAAAACTCATCATTTAAAATTACATGCGACCAGAAAAATGTGTATAACATGATATTAGACATAAATGATTTATGTTTAGGTTTAGAACTGTCACAGAGGTGATACCTATTTCCCTACATGACAGTGCTGTCAGCCGAGCCAAATCAGACAACCTACACGCAAATGAGCTTGTCAGCTAAGGCAACTGACAGAAGTATCGGCTCAGTCAACCGTTATTAACACACTTATTGCTATGATGTCAATTGCAATCTCATTCAACAGCCCTTTTCACAGTACTACCTCATAAGCAAGATTGTGTTAATCCTGTTATTATAACTTACGTGCTGAATTGTAAACAACGTTATCGGTTTGTATTGCTCCAATCGGTTACACTGCAACATATTATCATTGTGACAATGTAACAATGAAAATATATGTTTGTTTGTTTTTATGAAAAAAGAGTGTCTTATTGTCGGTCTGTGGCCGACATGTATCGCTCATTGTAACATTACCAAGATTTATTTGGTCAGGTAATTCAGTTCACCCCTGTCTGTGTTCTGATAAATTATCACAAACAGGTTAATGTAACAAAAGTCTAATTTAATATTGATCATTCATGTTTTAATATGTATATTTCTTTACTTATGTATTGATATTACCGGCGCCATAAAACTGCATTTTCTTTCTGCTTACTGTATGTAAAAAATCTGGGGAAGGATCATTCAGAATAGCGGTAAGATTTAATAGATAAGAAGTTTATTTCTGTGTTTATTGCTAAGCAATATGGTAATATTTCAAAGTCAATGAAGTCATTTGAAAATCAGCTATTAAGGTTATTTACTTGATATGTACAATATGCATTACTTGTATCATTTCCTTACTTGCATATTACTGTTTGAGCACATACGATATGAGAAATATATGAACTACTAAGTAACTTGTTGTTTTCGTTACTCTTTCCGTTTTTCTTCTCTTTATTTTGTTATCATGCTGCAAAGTAAAATTATGGTTCAATACATTATTAGGAACAACTGGGATTCGCCCAGATATAACTGAGCAGCAATATCCTACATCAAAATACTTTGTCATCTTTACTTGCCATTTCGTTATGAGGCTTAGAACTCTGTTTCTTAAAAAACAAATTAATCGTTTAATCCAAAGTAAGCATAGGTTCCATGCTGAATCAATAATTCTAAGAGACTGTTGTATAAGAAAAAGGAAAAAAAAACAGCATGGAAGTAAAGATAATCTTTAAAAATGTATATACCATATTGCTGTGATGCCCGTAAAACGACTTTCTTTTATTCTTTTCCTTCTACTTATAATATTTGTCTGTGACACTGTACTCTCAAGGCCCCAACTAGTACATTACCGTTAGGAACCATATATGTAGACCAGACATACCTATGTAAAAAACTACTATGCAACGTTTTAAAACGGGGTTTGTTCCCCGACTTAAACCGAATAATAATGTTCCCCTGGTCACGTAAAATCGTGATAGTCTTACGAACGTATTATAAAGTATCCTTTGTCAGCAAATGGTCGCGTTAGCTTTGTTAGATAACAATGTGGCTTCACTCTTCAGCAAATGGTCGCGTTAGCTTTATTAGATAACAGTGTGGCTTCACTCTTCAAGGATCGGGTTATATTTCTGTTTTAGAGTTTTACAATTTGTATGTTAAATGTATAAGATCTTTTAAGCACTATTTTAAATTTCTGATTACTGGTAATGTTTAACTTACCAGGACAATCGCCAATCAGGTTTCACCTTAATCAAACTGACTATATCACTTTAACTGGAGCCTTTATACAGATCAAATGCTGGTTTATGATTGCAGAAGTTTTTCTTTTAAGTTCTAAAAATCTGTTTTAACAGTTTTTGCTGTATCTTCAAAGATGTCACGTATGTTACTGTCTCTAGAATCGTAAAATTCAGTAGATGGGCAAAAACATCTATAAACTTTTGATTTCTGCTATAACAAATAAGCAAACAGCAAAATCTGGCGTGCCTGTTCTGAATCTGTCAAGTCTTTATTTATTACAATTTGAAATATTCTTAGTTTCGTCACGTATCAAACACACCAAAAGAAGTCCTTAAACCACTTATGATAAGGCTGGTAGCTCCAGGTTTACAGTATTACATAAGAACTACCAGGATATCATATTTATTTACACTCTGTGAGACCGTAAAGAAATACTGGAAGTTGTATTATAATGAACTATGTTATAAATTAAAGTTATTAACGTTACTGTTTGTGGTAGTTAATGATGAAAAACAAACTTAGCTGTATTTTCTAACACTTGCGTATGATTCTATAGAAAAAAAAAAACAAAAATAAAAATAAAACTTAAAGGCCAAGATACAAAAGGAGCAGTTTGTAGTTAAACTTTTTAGCACCTAGTTGATAATGGCAATAGCCCTCTCTCTGTCTTAGCATGGTTCCAGTTCAAAGGTGGTGGATTCATTACCATCTTACACATGTAGAATCTCACACCTGTATCTTGACCCACTAACTATTCAGTAGATAATCACCACTATTGCTGCTGATAAGTATCATGTATACATATTAAAATGATACCGGTATAACCAACAGATGTGATGCTAAGTGTCCCATATTGCAAACAGTAAAGACCCAGATCAGTTGGATGAAACGTAGTTTATACCCTCCTTATACTGGCAAAGAATGGACTTGTCCGAACTATGAAAGAAAATATTATTTCGTAAAGTTTTTTTTCTACTGCTATTTAGTTGTGACACTCATTGATCAGATGCTTCCCTGTTTGTATATTGCCAGTCGAATAATTTAGCATTTACTGATTTTAAAACAACTAATATGATGTTCTGGCATTTTAATAATGAATTTTCAATGAGGTTTTACTTTGTTTGAGTTGGAAAAACGGGGGAAAAAAGAGGAGCTACCATGGAATAATTCTGAAATTTTTGGAATGTTTCAAACTATGATTCTTAGACAATTAAGCTGTTAAAACATTACAGATTTCGATCAGCCTGCATACCTTTGTAGTTTTGCATTCAAAGGCTGCAGATAGTGTAGACCACAATAGGAGCAGTCTGATCTGGGTATGTACTGTTTGCTCCAGCCTGTCTGTCCCAATATTTAGAATATTTACAGTATTATGAAAATTTGGAATAAAATCATACAAGCACCTGTAACATGGAGTCAGACTACAGACTAGTGGAGGAGCAGAAGGCCTTTAAAGTTCAGTACATTATGCAAGAGTATACATGTATCTAAACCAGGAGGTCCAGTAGCTCAGTGGGTTTAGCATTGGTCTGCTGATCTAGTGGTCCTAGGTTTGATTCCCAAAATCTTCTCATTTGTACACAGTGTTCCCTTGTGCACAGCCTTTCATTAATCCTGATATGACTGAGTCACAGTTAAGCCCAGGACATCAGGTTCATCCATCCATATAGCTAAACCAATGGATAGAATTCACTCCTTTTCTTTTCTTTCTTTTTTTTTGACAAGAACGTTTACGGCATCGGATTAAAATTTGATATTATCGAGCCAGGAAGATCTTTTGGGGCCTCTTGTTTTTTTGTTGTTTTTTTTTTTCTATTTTATAAGGAGCCGGGGTAGCTCAGTAGGTTAGGCGCTGGCCTGCTGATCTAGCCACCCCGGCTTGGAGACCCACACCGCTGAAGGCTGGAATCTTTTCAATGGTAAACGAGGCTGCACACAACCTTTTATTATCACCTACCCATCGTAGTGATGTGAGTGAAATACTATTAAAAAGGACAGTATTTAGATACCAGTAGAAGAATTCAGCTGAATGTGGTCTCACCTGTCATCACGCTGACACAAACCAGAGCTTAAAGCTTACATTCAACAAAAGTTGACGCCGTCGACGCCGGAAAAGTAATACATATCTCTTGCTTCTGCTAAACACAAGCGAGACAAATCAAATTGTCCTTCACTATCAGCATGAGAAGCCCTGTAGCTCAATGGGTTCAGCGCTGACCTGCTGTTCTAGTGGTTCCAGGTTCAAGTCCAGCTAGAGGTGGAAAACTTTTCACTGGTAAATGCGTTACAACTGCTCATACCCTTTCATTATCACTCTCCCATCGTCCTAATATGACTGAAATACTGTTGAAAAGGCCGTAACATGAAGAAAGCAGAAAGCTGATGCCGCACAGAAATGTTAATTCTTCATTTTGTGCAGCATGCAGGATAAACCATCGGTGACTGAATCATAAAAGTTAAGACTTGATTATGAAAGAACTTGTTGTTTGGTCATACGTGTATTTGAAATTCAAGATTAAAAGTAAGGAGGTATTTATAATGTCTTGATGTAGTGTTATTACTCAATCGAGGTTTTATGGCCCAGTTGGCAATATTGTGGTCATGTTGAACCATCTGTTTGGAAGGAGAAAAGATATCTAAGGGGCTGATTTACTGTTTATTCTCTATAACTTGATATCCATAATTCGAATAATGGATATCCATTATTCGAATTATTAATATCTATAAATCCATTTATGGATATCTATAATTTGAATTATGGCTATCCATAATTATATCTATTGATATCTATAATTCAAATTACGGATATCCATAAATCATGTCGAATTGAAGATATCTATAGTTTGAATTATCGATCTCTATAAATCGAATTATGGACATCCATAGTTCGATTTATTGATATCTATATATCAGTATGATTTATGGATATCCATGATTTGATATACATTGTAATTCAGATTATAGATATCCATAATTTCAATTACGGGTATCTGTATATAGGTATGGATATCATAAATAGTTATCGATATCAATACTTCGAATAATGGATATACATAGCTCGAATTATGGACATCAATAAATAGGGTATAAAAAGTAAAATGGCACCCCATAGAAATTTGCATGGAAAACTAAGTATACTTAGATCCGTCGCAGGACAGTGTACAATTAAAGTTTGGATATCCATATATTGAAAAGTGGATACTGAAAACAAATTATCGGTATCTATAAACAGCAAATCAGTACCTTATAGAATGTTCACTACTAGTTTGGATATCCAAAAGTTGATTTTTGATGTCAGTTAATCTCTTTATAAATCTAATATTCTCAAGATTTTTGGATATCCATAATTTGATAAATGGACATCCATAATTTGAGTTTCGATGTCCAATTTTCGAATTATGGATATTCAGTATAGCCATCATGATTTCCAAAATTTCGTTTTTACATAACCATAGTTCTGCTTTTGATATCTGTAATAATCCGATTTATGGAAATTACAAAATCAGATACCCATGAATCGAATTATTGATATACAAAAATCGAATTATGGATGATGCCTGTCCGCACTTAGATGGTTACTGTATATCCGAAAAATAGAAGTATGGGTATTTAAAGTAAAAAAATGAATTTCAGACAATGAAAAATCGATTTATGGCATCAATTTAATTCGATTTTTTTATATTAAAAAATTATTTGGTTTAGCCATAATACTTTTTGTGATACCACAAAAAGAATATTTGATAATTATGGATATCCTTAACAAATTATGAATAGCCAAAAAATATGAAAATATATAGAAAAAGGAAGTGACAAGTTGCCCCCTCAGTTTTCTGGGGTATGGAACTACAAATTGCTTGACCATGGACCAGGAGGATTAAAAAGGGTGGCCGTTATAATCATTTTGGGAAAATAAGATGCTTTAATAAAATTACGGTTTGTAGTCTTATACTGCCTGAATGACGGAGGCTGGTGATGGTCAGTTATATGCTGCAAACTAGGAAGAAGGAAATTGCTAAAACAATGAAACTGTGAAACTTATCAAAGTTTCATGCAGGTCTATAGCAAAAAAGGAGGATAAAATCACAAGACTTGGCCTAAAAAGAAAGTAAAGTTACAGAGATGTAGATGTTCAATCTAGTTTGAGTTAGGCTTCTGCTGCTTGGGGTATGGTTTCGATTAAAAAATTTCAACATTCAAAATAAGGGGAAAAAAGGGAATTAAATTTCAACCATACTTTTAGGTCTTGGAAATCGTACATACACCTTGTTTATTTTAGGGCAATAAATAAACTTTTAAAATTAGCTATGTAGTCAAAAAAGGCATGTATGTCTCCATTCATTCTTTGAACATTCCATTAGTACTGTATTGGCTTCATCAGTAAGTTCTTATGATGCTAGCTCTGGATCTGATTATCTGTCCATATGTGTTCTTGTTTCTTTGTCTAAAATGGAGATAATTTATGCATATACCTGCAACCAAGATTGTCTGTTAATTTGGTCACATCAGGTTCCAATTAATGAACTTATCCCTATTATGCTACATTATTAACACCTATTAGCCAACTATTAACTGCTCCTGGTGTATCTTTGGCCTTTAAGGAGCCTACCTTGAAATTACATGATTTTAACGCAAATACATATAGGTAACGTATATTATCGATCGCTAAGGCCAAAGGGCCATTAGAAAAAAATGACAACATGATTGTGTTTTTCCATTTGTACTCGCCACTGCTAAAGTTAATACATGTTGCCAAAAATTATCACGAATGCTCACGGGAACTACATATGCCCCCGTACTAACGTTCTGGATCACGATCCAGACGTGGACTAACAAAACAGGAACTCGATCCAGATTTAAGATCGTTGTATACGGAAGAACTCTGTTTTGTATTTGTTAAAACAAAAATAGTTATTGTTCATCGATTAGCTGTGGAGTATATACAGTTGTAACACACTAACAATATCTACCATAAAGATCCTAAGTTTTCGGGCACATAGGTCTGTACAAACAGTCGAAACCGAGATCAGACTTTTCCCTAGGAACCAGAATGATCAACTTCTTCACAGAACTTGCCGTCCCATCTGCGCATTTTTGTAGGCATTACCCTATGGTAGATCCGGAATAACAGGAAAATAGATAACAGTGCAAGGACCGGCTGTGTTTGCAACCGGTGAAGAATTTGGGCAGTCTGTTTCGGGGATTTGTTTTGAACTTAAACATTGTTTTTCTAGGAAACGAAAAGGTGAAATGTTTTTTTAGTTTTTTTTTAATTCTGTAACATACAATGTAATTTTCCAATAATATGCATAAGGATGCTCTATCGACTGAATGTATATCTCATGACGTTTTCATAAAAATCTATTTTTTCGCATTTAGAAAAAAATGTAAAACTATATTTACAGTAAAACCTGCCTTAGTTGCCACCTCTAGCAAGCAACCTTTATTAAGCAAGCATGTATTCAGTTCCCAAAACAAGCAAATGCATTGTAATGTACCTGTATTAAGCAAGCACATGTCTTAAGCAAGCAGAGTTTGAGTATCCCTTAGGTGCTTGCTTAATACAGGTTGAACTGTATTATCAAGATAACTGCAATAGTTTTTACCAGTTTGTTTCAAATATCCTATATTACAGAGTATATGATTTGCAGAAATGAAAGTGCATTCATGTGCTAGATATATGAATTTTAATGGAAAATGTGTAAAAAAAAAGTATGTAGAAATACAAATATTGTATTTTAGGAAAACAAAACGATGATTGTTTATTTTAGCCAAATAATGTATAGTTATATTGGTTATTTAGATGGTATAATGGTTTTGAATGCCCCGCCAATATTTCTATTCGGTATCCACCTACCTAAATATCACGACCGGCTGTTTTGATTTCCTCTGTGAGTGGGTCACAAATTAGATCATGTCACCCCCTAAATCTATTACAGAAAGATTCGATTACAGAAGTATGACATCTCTTCACTGCTTTGTTTTGTTTGGCATATAATTGCCAAACTTACTCTTGCGACAGATGACCAAATGGTTTGGACTCGCATCGAAAGGGCGTGCGAGGATTCGCACGAAATTAGCTTTAGTGGAACCTACTGTCCGTTTAAAGGCACAAAAGAAAAGTCTGATGCCGATATGTCTGGTATATGTTAAGCATTTTGATAACTTCTATGGCTGTAGAGTAAAATCATAATAAAGTTCAGTAAAATAAAAAATCGATATTTAATTATTTTGTTAAACCTCAAAATGATATACATACGGTAGAAAGTGACGAATTAGGTGATTTAAGTACAGAAAGACAAAGCGTTGCTGGCATTTAATGTCTACCTACTAAGGACCATAACTAAGGTTCAAAGAACCTGTGGTCCGACCCAATTGCTGGACATATTTCCTAGCAATAAAATATGTTTAAACTATACATTTAATTTGTCTGTTGTTTCATATAATAAAAAAATTATATGAATGATATACCACTCCGCTTTGTCGTTTTTGTTCGTGCGGTGAATCTGCTATTTTCATTTCTTCGGTGTCACGATCTTCGTTCGAAACTTATATCTTCTTCCGGTCGGTGTGAAAGTTTGTTTGTGATTGTTTCCTTTCCTGAGTATTTTATGTATGATATTTGGCAAGTACATACAGGGATCGACCAGTTGATCGACCAGTTCACAAGTCTGAGTGAAAGAGGGTTATTTTTAAAGTAAACATTATAATTTCCCGGCCCCGGTTTCGCCAGTAAAAAAGGCCGGCTTACAAATGTAAGAATAAATCATCTTTGGGATAAAACAATTTAAATCCCAGACCGAGTTCTCACATAATGATTTACAAGTTTGGAGATTTGTTGATGGTTCCGTCTGGTTTTTGTTTGGAGGCAAAGTATATCATTTTTGTAAACTCGATATCCCCTTTTACATGACATACTCTGAAGTGGAATAGATTGCACACATTAAGCAGTAAAGGCATATTCCATGATCAAATTAAAAAAGCCTTTATACGTTACAATGTAATAATGTAATAAATGAAAGATATTTTGCAGACAAACATTTATACAATACTTTTATAAGATTAGGATTCGGTTAATTGTTTCGGGGGCGAGCGAGTTATTATGAATGCCTTTTCTCAAAATGTATTTCTTTTTTTTTTTTTTTTGATAATCAAAGAATGTTAATAATGAGTTAAAGTGTATGTTTTTGTATTTCAGAAATGAAAGCAGTTTTCTTAAAGCAAATGAGTATCGAAAATCACATCAAATATTATAAATATATACTTAGCGAAAACAAAAACATGAAAGTCGTTATTTTTCATCCAACGGTAGTCGGGCTATGTTAAGTGAGACATGAATATTTTTTTAATTCGAGAAAAAGTAATCATTTTGTATAATGATAGTAACTTAAAATTCAAGATTCTTTAGATACAGCAATATTGAGGCTATTGTAAACGTCACGATGGTACTTTTCTTTTTTCTGTGCTAAAAACCAAACAATTAACGATTTAAAAATTGTTAAAGTCTGATTGACTGATCTAAAATTTTGTTGGAAATGCCTTTCCATTATTTCATCCAATCTGTATAGACTCAAAAGATAAAAATTGTGCCGATGCAGGGTCGACTAGGAGACCTTGAGGACCAAACGAAAAACCTCAGTTTGTGCCATGGTGAAGTGAGAAAATCAGTTAAATGGAATTCCCATTTCATATTAAAGTATTTATAACAGTTTAAGAAATGGCTTTCAAATAAATTTAGCAATAAAGACATTGAGATTGCATGACAACCAATAAATCTCGAAAAAAATAATGAAAAAGACGCACTGGTATAGAAAAAATGCCTTCTCAAACATCTCTATATGTTTAATTCAAAAGGAGATAATCTGAAAGGTTTGAACCTTTAAACGTTATTTTCAGGTTGTGATTACAATGAACATAAGCGGTTAAAGTGTGCTCTGCACGTACTGGAACTACTGTTTATTGCGTACAAGAAAACTTTCTTCTGCGCATGCGAAATTTAAAGTTCTGGTCTTAATTTTTAAAATAGAAATAAATTAGATAAGTTACTGCAACCAGGACAAAATTTGCCAATCATTGTTCATGATCTAAATAATCAGATGGCTGTCCAAAGCGAAACACATCCATATATACATTACATATTTGCTATGTTGGCCGGAATTAAGAAATAAATAACTGGCAAGTTTGTTTTATTGTTCAGTATAAAAAGAGTTATATTTGTAGGTTTTATGTCATCTGACAGTCAGTTTGCAGTTATTTTATGCTACCTCTAAATATTAATTAGGTCTCAATTAGGTACTGTAAAACACTTATATTTGGCGGTCACTTTATTTTGGCGATATTGGCGGAAAAGAAGAAAATCGCCAAATTAAAATGCCGCCAATATAAAACTCAATACTAAAAGAAGAAAAAATATTATTGAGCATATAATCCTATTTCCTCTGCCAATATCAAAGCTAACACACATCACATATATTACCGCAAAAGAAGATGCCTCGCAAACAACAAGTGGGAGGAAACGGAGCATGAAAATGTTCTCACCATACTAATAAGTATTTCAATTTAGTTGATTAAATCAGAAGGAACACAAAATCTGTTTACTTTACACAATTAACTACCCGAACTGTAACATAATGATTATAATAATAATTGTTATTGTTTTACTCACCATGACAATACAGAGCTCAACTAAAGAGCCAAATACGACGTCAAAATAAATATATTTTTTCTTGAGAATCACTAAAACGCCAAAATAAAAACCCGCCAATAGGTCCATATTTAAAAACCGCCAAATTTTGCTGCCGCCAAATTTAAGTGTTTTACAGTAATTGTCGAGCTCACTTGTGGTGAGCGAGACAAAGTTGTCACTACTCAAGTTCGGTGTATGTGCGTGCGTACGTACATTAGTGCGTGCGTGCGTTCGTTAGTGCGTGCGTCCGTTCGTCCGAATTTGTCCGGGCCATAACTGCTACATTTATGGATGGGTTTCAAAATAATTTGGCACAATTGTTCTCCTTGATGAGTAGAAGTGCCATTTGAACTATTCGTTCAGGTAGGTGCAAGGTCAAGGTCACACTTGAAGGTCAAATGGTAAAATGGTCATAACTTGAGCTTGTTCGAGCCATTACTTCTACATTTTATGGATGGATTTCAAAATAGTTGGCACAATTATTTTCCTTGATGAGTAGAAGCGCCATTTGAAACTTTTGTTCAGGTAGATCCAAGGTAAAGGTCTCGCTTGCAGGTGAAATGGTAAAATGGTCATAAATTGAGCTTCTCCGAGCCGTTGTTTCTTCATTTATGGATGGATTTCAAAATAATTTGGTACAATTCTTCTCCTTGATGAGTAGAAGTCCCATTTGAAACATTTTTTCAGGTAGGTTGGCACAATTGTTCTCCTCTATGAGTAGAAGTGCCATTTGAAACATTTATTTATGTCAGTTAAGGATCAAGGTCACACTCCAAGGTCAAGTGATAAAATTGTCATTTATTGTCCGGGCCATTACTTCTATATTTATGAATGGACTACAAAATAATTTGGCACAATTGATGTTCTTGATAAGTGCCATGTGAGTATTTATCGAGGTTGGTCGAAGGTTAAGGTCAGTCTTGGAGATCAAATGATAAAGTTGTTATTAACTGAGCTTGTCTTGGCATTAGTTCTGCTTGTGTTCCATCATGAAAAATTAAGAAAAGAAATTTGCTGTCTAAGCATAATGCATGATGTTGTTTGGCTTCTTCTAGATTGAAGCAGTTAGTTTTGGCATACTGATAGGTCAATAAAGCAAACAGCGGGCTCGACAAGTTGTCCCTGGACAACCATTCCAGTATTCATTAGGTATTCTATGTTGTCATCGACGAAGCTGATTTTCTATTTATTTATTTATTGTTATCATTAGTTTTTATCTTTAAAATATGTTCTAGTTCCACGTTCAAAAAAAAGGTGAAAATATGTAAATTAGTCTTAGCGAAATTAAAAGCGAGTGACAAAAACAAAAATCTTAATCGTACTTGCAATTAAAATTATTACATAATCAAATTTCATTGTTATCAATAACATTCTAACACAGTGCGCCCATAGAAACAATAGAAATTTTCCGTGTTTAATTGCGCAAAAATTCACTGTGTCGGAGCGCGTAAATCTAATTGCTTATGTCAATGGAAATAACAGTCGTATTTTGTGACGTTTATAGACGTTCGACTTTGTAACGTCTCTTTTTATTTCACAAATCGCCATCAAAACACACATTTATCGGTGATGTTGTTAAGAATATGATGGGAACACGAACACGCTGGCAGGTCGGTTAGGATAGTTTGAATGAAAGAATAGCTTATTAGCGGGTTTTTTCGGTGTTAGAATCGAAAGAGTTCATCTAAGGCGGTAAGATTTTAAGTAATAATTCACTGTATGTCGGTCGGTTGTAAGACGGTTTATCACTTTCGCACCGCACTCGCGAAATGATCATTCTCACAACTGATCTGCAGTCACTGAATTATTACTCAACAATTCATATTCAGAGCTGATCAATTTCTTAATGAATTATATGTCTATGTGCGTTTACGGTTGCTATTGATAGCCAGCTGAAAATGGCAAATATCCGCTGGCAATAGTGAAGGTTCGTTATTAACTTCGGATTATAGTGTTCCATAATGCCCTATATTACTCACGTAGTGAATCAAGATAATTTAGTTTAGATTTATGTGCAGGGACTGTCAAAGACAAAATTGCCCTGGGATAATGAGCATGATTACTGACAGCTTGCTTGATATCTTCATATTAACTTAAGCATATCTGGGGTTTGCTGTGAACTTAATTTAGACTCCTACGTTCGAAAATGAAAATACTCTGTGCCAGAGGCTTATGAATTACTCATGAGTAGTTATAAGCCTCTGTCTGTGCATAACAAAGCAATGGGAGAAAAGGTGTAAGATAGTCACTTTCGTTTGTCAATTTCACCAATAGAGAATATCTATGCTGACTGATTATTACGCGTTCTTATTTTATACGGCCACATCCCATCGGCCAGTTAGTTTGTATGCCAATCAAGCGACCAATGTAAAAGTCTTATCTAGATTATTGATGAGATACGACACAACATAACCAACAAAGTGACATATGCACCCAACGAAGATTAAGATCAGCCTGGACACCCGCCCAGTCTGATCAAAGTCACCGCTGTGCGCTTAAAGACAAGCTACTGGTCTTAACTTCCACAGTACTGACAGCAAAAACATTGATCGGACTCGACTGATCTGAGTCATTGCTGGGTGCACATGCCACTTTGTTGGTTTTGACATGTCGCGGATCAAACGTTCTGTTATTGACCAGTATCAAAATGTTTCCCTGGCAGAGTGTCTGAAAGAGATTGAAAATAGTTCAGGCCCATATCAAACTGCTCTCCTACCATGTGCTTTCTCGTGTAAAGACTTACAGTGGTGTGGCTTGTTATCATCATGCTTTTTATAAATACGTGGGAAGTACTGAACAAACCCGTTACCCAGAAACAGTTGAAACTCAAAGTATTAGAATTGGTCTACTTGTTCGCACTGCGTTTTAGTGTAACCTGGATTGCCATTTATTGTTCTCTACGAATTACTAATTATACACAAGGGAAGTAACTTAAATCCGTAACCCAGACACGGATAGTAACTCAAAGTATTAAAATAAGTCCGCTTGTCCGCACTGCCTTTTAGTGTAACCTAGGTTGCCATGAATTGTTCTCAGTTCTCTACGTATTACAAACTATATACATTCAGAAAGCGAAACCATATCAAGTATAAGTGGCATAATAGCACAATATTGATGAAACTCGTAGCGGTAATCCAAATGACAACAGCAAATGGTCACTACTGATAGTCAGCTTGCAAAGGCGAACGTTCGCTGTCAACAGCCAGCGACTTTCTTTTTCCAAACATTGCCTGGCAGCCACGTGAATAGAATATATGAGCCGCGACAAGACAAAACCAACAATGTGGTTGTGCGCCCATTGAAGACGCAAATCAGCCTAGGCAGTAGGCCAGTTTGATCAGACTCTTCGTTAAGTGCTCAGAGGGTAGCTAAGGGTCTAAGCTACCATCATGCGGACAGCGAAGACTCTGATCAGACTGGGCGGATGCCCAGGCTGATCTGAGTCTGCGCTGGGCGCACAACCACATTGTTGGTTTTCTCGTGTCGCGGCTCATATGTCTTGTGCAACAGGACAGGTTAAAGTATTTACTTTTTTCTTTAAAAGAGGTCTGATTGTTTACTGAAAGGTATAGGTTTTTTCTGTCTATAAAACAATACCTTTTTTAGATTTTCTCATTTATTACTGGGAATAATAATGATTTTCTTTCTTCACTGGTGCTTTCTAACTAGTACATAACTGGGAATTGACTTTCAGACATTTATCTTGTTATTTTCTTGCTTTTATCTATTAAACAGGCCTGGTAAACTATCACAGGTACCTCCGGCGGAGGTACTGATTATCGGTTGTGACAGGCATCTTGAGCTGCCTGCGATTGTCAAAAAAAACACGACAAAAACTGTAGTTATTCCTCTTTTTGACAAAATACAAAATAACCAGGGAGTTTATCAAAATTCAAAAAGTGCTATTCGACCTTTATAGACATAAAGTTTTGTCACACGTCATATCCCCCAGAACTTTACATATTTACCAAAGATACGACTTTCGAAGTGGCTTTGATGTCAGCCCACAGTAATCGGCAGGTTTTGGTCTTAAATGCTGTGATCCTGTATATGAATCTGTTTTTCTCGGCACATTGATGTTAACCTTAAGACGTTAAATATAAGTGTCGATTAACAACAAAAAAGGTTTGATTTTTCAAAAGAACAGCTGTAGGTGCCTGCAATGGCGTGGAGGTGCCTGTAATGTAAGACAATACAGTGAAAATCTGAATAGATATTGCAGCTGGAAATATTGGCATACGTCTTCTCTAGACCACTGCCTGGAAAGAATCATTCATTCTATGTCCCAATAAGCTGTCATAATGCGTATATCATGAAATTCCATGTTGAAATTCCTAAAACACCATCTCAAAGAGTTATTGCCCATTTTGTTTCCATATCTGTTAGTCAAACATTGACAAATTGCACATAGTTGTTGAAAATTAACTGCATAATTCAGTGTAAGAATCAGTTTGAAATGCACGCTTAAATAAGAGTCAACGCTTTTGTGAATGACACGGCGTGTAACCTCGACAATTTCTCACGAGGTGGAATGACTAACAGGCAGCACCTCCCGATCACAGTCGTCACCATTCACAAAAACATTGACTCTTATTTAAGAACATTTTATAGCGATTCTAACACTGAATTAGGCAGTAACTTTTCAACAACTATGTACAATTCGTCAATGTTTGACTAACAGATTGGAAACAAAACGGGCAATAACTCTTTGAGATAATATGCTTTGGATTTTGGATGTCTGTTGTGAAGCATCAATGAGGCTCTCCCTGGCGGGGGAGGGGCGGGGGCAGTGATTCCTTGCTCCCTGAAAATAATGCCCAAATATCCCCAGCTCCCCTAATACATTTATTCGTGCTGCCTAAAATTATTTTGCTACTGCTCCCCAAATCCCTAAAAAGTAATTCATCTGCTCCCCGGCTCCCTTAAACTATTCAAGCCTGTTCCCTAAAATTGTTTGGAAGTCATTTCCACCTCTAGCCAGAACTGGATCTGAAATGGTAGCAATCTTTCAGTCCGAAGGCCCATTCGAAGCCATGTTTGCTTAAAAAGAATGATTAAAATGGTATTATTGATAGATCGCGCAACGTAGCCCAGATAATTCCATACAATTATTTGTTATAATGTATAGTTGCACACTTTAATTGGATTCTCTGGTTTAATTTGGAATTTCTTATATATATGATGGTAAATATGCACAAATATCAGACTATTTTAGTCTAGTGCACTTCTTCAGGAGGGGAGGTGTCTCCCCGGGGGTCAGTTGTCTGGACGCGTCTTTTCCCGTTCGCCCGTGCCATTGCGGATTCGTGGAGTTGACACACTCCTAGAGTTCGCCCGAATTTTGACGGGCGAAGACTGGACCGCCAGCCGGCTGACATCGGGGAGATGCATCCCTTTGATGGTCGCAAATTCATTTTAAGTTGCCCTGAAATGCTTATCTGCTTTGATTATGAATGTTAGTTTCCTCTTTTAGTTGAACTCATATAACTAGGGTAGGGTAGATGTGGTCGGGTATTGGTGCTGGGTCACTTTCGGTGCCGGTACGTCCTACTATTTTGGATAATAGTAGGGCAAGGGCCTAGCTACTGTACGTTCAGTAAGTGCGGGTGGAGGTTGTTTGGCTATTTTTTATATTGCCTATCACTTCTCTTTTCTTTCTCCCTCTCTCTGGGAGACGGCTCGATACAGACTGAAATACTGTCACAAAGAGCCATTTCACCCAAAACATCCGACCAACCAACCCATAAAATTTGCAGTAAACAAAAAAATTAAATACAATGTTTCTTTGTTAGACTGACGTTTCTTTCGAATTTCATAGGTCCATCAGCGTGATCAAGGTCTAAACTATTTGCTACTCGTCTGCATTATTAAGGAGAAGAACTGTACTGAAAAACAAAACTGTTCTATTTTCAGGACAGATATGGCAATTATTTAAGTCGCCCAGTTTTTAGAATTCTACGGTAAGTGCAATGCGCATATATTGCAATATTCTGTAAGGTTACGCTGTATCGATCAGCGTTCTAAGCATTTTATGGATTTTTTTTTTAATTTACTTTTAGTCGATTTGATGGATGTGTACTCGCCGTCGAATCACTCAGTTTGAGAAAGTGGCTTTATGCTATTCGAGCTTATATATGTTCGCAGGCGTTTATATATCCATAAAATCTGCACAAAAATCGTCTCTTGTACTTCCAACTCTGTCAACTTTATCTCAAAATTGTAGGCTCAAAATTGTCAGCTATACTGAGTATCTTAGTAAACGCCGCAAAGGAAATAGTTCTATCTATAGCTAGGTTTCTGGTTCAGGCAATCAGTCAAAGTGTAAACGCCTTTTTCATATCGCTCGTGTCCAGTCTGATTCCGCTTAATTAGCAAATAATGGTGAGTTGGAGTTATTACTAAATATTAAGTTATTCTGATTTTATGAATATATTAACTTAAACTGTAAAGTTATTTCATACTCGCCGTGTAAATAATAAGCCTCCAGTTTTCGCATGAGACTTTATATCGACGTATCGGCTGGATATTGTTGAAATATGATAAAAAGGGCTGTAAATGAGCTTTTAATAGTTAAATCCTTTGAAAGCAGTTACCTTTTTAAAGAAAGCAAATTTCTATCTGTAAACGACATACACTTTTTTTCCCTAAAATATGAACAGCAGTGTCTTCAGATATTCAACAGTATCGTTCACGTCTGCGTTCTGTTATTTTATCTGTGGGCGTTTCTTATACTAATGTTCTCGCTATTCTTGGGTCTTAACTCAACTAAAGAAACCCCAGTTCTAGTAAGGTTTTGCTTAATCAACTGTATGGAACAAAAGTATGACTGGTTAAGTTATACATATAGAATGATGTCACGAGTATATAGGATCCCTTCGAGGGGGCGTAGCCCCCGAGAAGGGTATCCTTAATATGAGTGACATCATTCTATATGTAATTTGTATCATGGCAGCCAATCATCTTTGTCTATTTTGAATTAAAAACAGCTCTTATCCAGTTTTTAATGAAGAGTGGCATATCTTCTGTAATTATATCTGCTACAGCTGTATTGTTCTTGACCTAAAAGTCAAATAAATCACCTGGCAATTATAAATTCCAGTGCAGCATCAACTGAAAATAACATCAAATAATGTCTGCATATTCTGTTGAATTTATATAACTTGACACAAATGATGATTTTGAACACACTGATTTAACAACTAGTTTCTTATGAATGACAAATAGAGCAGTGACTGTCTTAAAGGGCATTTACTTCTTCTCATTCGGGTGCCTAATCTGGGTCTATACTGTTTGCCACAACACTTAGGGTTCATATGGTAGAGTTAGGTGCTACATGATAAATTGTCTCTTTAATCTTATATGGCCTTGTTCCTTCTTTCAATGAAAATTTAATCGAGCTGTGCTTTATAAAATAGGTCTTCAGCCATGTGTAAACTGTGAAAGCTTGGATAAGTTTGCAGTCTGATCAGAGTCTTTGATTCTGGCAATACAGATCCCTCAGGTTCCATACCTCATTGATATGACACTGATCAGACTGAGCGGATGCGCAGGATGATCAAAATACATTTTCTTTGCAAATGCTCAAAGACCCTTTTCCTCATAGTGCTGCTGAGATGTGCTTTGTAAATCAAACTTGACAGAATCGTGCTATAACTATGCCCGTGCAGTATATCTAATATACGCACAGTTATCCCGGCACGCTACAATGTAAAATGAATGCAGAGTTTAGCTCCGCCTACCCCAGAACTTTCTCACAGTGCAAATTAATAAAGTTAATGAACGGGCTACTTCAAAGGAAAATAAAGTAGGCCATGATAGTAGTGAGAATGTTTAATGCCGAAATTATAAGCAACAAAGGAGCAACCATAAAATTCCCAGCCTCAGGCGTCCAACCCGAGCAAACAACTCAATACAATGCTATAAATATAACTTAAACCAACTTCTAACTGACCACTTGGTTTTCTGTTGCTTTGTTTACATTTTTAGAGGTCTAAATGGTTTACAAAATACAATGGTATATCGTATTGTAAAGCTCCCAAAAAGTGAGTGAGTGAGTGAGTGAACTCAGTTTTAACGTCCCACCATCACATATGTCATACGGAGGCGGGACCTTGGTTTAAAGTCTAATTCGAAAGACGGGAGAAGCGGGGCACAATACACGTAGATACAGTATTACTGTATTGACTTGCATAAAAATATGTGTGGGCAGATTCATTCCCGCCAATAACAACAAGTATATACTACCTAATTTCAAAAGTGGTCAGTAAGAAGTATGATTTAGGATAGAGCTATAGAATGGAGTACGCTTTGTTTTGCCCTTCATCCAGTAATATATTTGACATCCTGTTTGAAAGTGAAATGAGATTTAATGTTTAATTTTGATGTTGGTTGTAGTTAGGAAGGTGGGAGGTCGTAGGTTATAATTATCAGAACATTTTCAAGCTTGCTTACCTGCATGTTTGTCTTTATTTCATCTCAAACTTTATTCAAGATATATACAAAATGAAACTTATGGTGGACAGTTGTCAGCTCCGGCGATGTGTGAAACACCGTTTGTTGCCGGAATTGCAAGGGGTGCAAATTTTATCACTTTGAAGTCTGATCTGGGCATACACGGCTTGATAAGTCACTTTTGTCATATGATATGCGCTCATCAGAGAACTTGTGCGCGATTGGTCAAAGCGTTATATTATGCATGCACCTCACGGTCTTAAGCAATTTCGTCATCTCCAGCGTCATGTATAAATAAAAAATTACGAATGCTATCCATTCCGTTTTAGTATTATATGGGAACAGTCAAAATTGCTGAGCAGTTTAGATACATAAAATGTTCCAAAGTAACACACACACACACAAAAGAATAAACTCCACAAACTAAAATTCAAGATTATGAATAACAGGGACGTTTCGATTTACCAAAACCGAGAATTTGAAAGAAATCTTTGCCGATTTTTAGTTAAATTGGTTAATGTTCATTTTCAGTGAAATATGGATGAAAAAAGCGCACAATTGATCCTCATTAAGCTCAATTTCCTAAAGCAAAGATGTTTGACAATGTATTTCTCAGACAAGAACAAAATATACACCGTTTCTACACAAGTTTAAGCCCGCTGGGCACAAACGTTGAATTAACATTGAATCAACGTTGATTCAACGTCATGAAGTTGAATCAACGTTGTGTGCCTGCTGGGAGTCTACTTTGCTGCATTCTTTCAAATGCAACTTGTACAGTGCGGAAGGCACACGGTATTTATGCGAGAATTTGGTATTTCGTATATCTCAAACCAAGAACTGGTCCGATTATGATAATTTGTTTAATACTAAAAGATAAAAGGATGACATACAGCCGCATGTGATACTTGCTAAATTACGACTGGTGATTGAAGTTGCCATTGAAACTTCATCCTTAAGGAGATATTTCGGCATGATGTCATAGATGATGACGTAGTCTTCAAGATTGAGATAAATTATGTCTTGATGTAATTCATATTCAAAGTTTGTAAATATTTTCTCCAAATATGACTCCTGTAACACAAGAAAAGTGTTCTCAATATACATTGTGAATTCATTCAAACCAACTTCAGTAAAAGGTACAATGTCTGTCTTTCTAAACGGCTTCATCCCTTTCATCAGACAGCCATTGTCGGACATAATTCCAGTAAATTCATTGTACACATCCGAGCCTCCGAGGTCATATTCATCTAAGACATCGACATCTGTACTATTGTATATCGGTACATATATCTTCCACTTGTCTCTAAAGTCGGTGGTGATGTTTAAGACGGCTATTCTAGAATGAAACACAATGTTATCATGTTCTCCTTCAGTTTCAATGTCTACACCGTTCAAATGTTTTACAAAAAGTCTCAAGATATCTTCCGGATAGAGAGCTCCAGCAACATCAATTGTAAGATGCATCACCAGGTAATCAACATACAACTTTCCAAACAATACCTTAAATTTAGGAAATAGCCTGATTTGTGTCAGAATATCTGCCAACGCATCTCGACTCAGAAAGTTTGTGACATTATCTTTAAGAAGTAAGAGGTAGGAATATTGTTTGAATTTCGCTTTTCGAAGCGTATACTGTTCATGAAGGGTCAGCTTTAGGAATACGGAATAACAATAGTCTCTACCAAGGCGCACCTTAGGTAAGCAGATTTTCCAATATGCATCGTAGTATAGGTCCTTGTGACAACGAATGTCTCTACACTTCATCTAAAACAAATAGGAGAAAACAAGACAGTAATTAGCGTGTCTTATCACATGACGTCGCATCTGAGAGTGTAATGAAGCCATGCATTAATCAAAGGGCCAATGGCCCTGAAATGACAGATTCTATCAGAATAAAGTCATGCTACATCGGCTCAAAAATAATTTCAAACTTTAGTCCTGTTGTTAATGGTCCAGCTCCATTAATGTAAATAAGCCATTTAGCGCAAATCAATTCATGCACCTGCAAAAATTCTATCTCTTGTACACAAGTAATATTTGAATTCTGACAACGGTTACTGCTTTTCACTGACTTTAAGCACTCAGTGTTTGCGGTTTTTCGCATTACCTATGGACCACGAGGAAGTCTACTCCAATGTTTACAATATGGCAATTCTGTAAATAGCAACCGATAACCACACAATTACCGTAGGATGTCCTGTATATCACTCGCGAGATAAGTGGATAAACCTACAGAATTTCTCTCTGCAATGATTGACGTGCTCGAAATACTGTTTTAGGTAAAACAGTATTTTTTCAGCGGCAGCTGATTTATTTACTTGATAAAGTATGAAGGGCGCTTGAAAAGGGGGCTAATACGGTAATTGGCGGATTGATTTTTAATATTCAGTTTGTATTCGTTATATTTTTGACCGCTGATGTCATTAGTTGGATACTTCTTATTTTACAAAAATACTTAAATAATACCTGCACAAGAATACGTTATATAAGTTCTCATTTAACTTCGTACAAAACTTATTTTCAATTCCAGACGTTTTTAGCGAAATGAGCTTACGATCACTTCATTTCTGAAGAACACAGCTGTGAAAGCCACTTTCCAAAATACGCTTGTGACAGCATTGAATGACTGATAGAATCAGTCATTAAAAACGATGATCCGCTAGTGGATTAAATATGCAAATTACGCCGTAACGTTATGCATTGACGTCCATAAAACGCCGCGTTTTCTGATGGCGAAATCGTGATCTTTAATGCAAAATTTGCTAATAAAATGCGATCTTAGTGTCATATGATAAATAGAATATTGCATTCGTGCTCCTGTATTATTTAATTCATTAAACTCGTTGATGAAAACAAAAAGATGCTCGGCAGAGCCTCGCATCTTATTTTTTCCCCAACTCGTTTAATAAATTCAATAATACATGACCACTCATTTAAGATCCTCTATGTATTTGATAATGGCAGTAAGGAGGTGAGGTTCGCTTTCAAAAAGCAACTCTGCCATTTTCATTTTATATTTCTTTTGTAATTGGGTGGGGTTGGGCGTGTGGGTGGGTGGGTGGGGCATGGAGGTCATCTGGTAAGAAAAGAAAAATTCTTCCATGAGCAAGTTTTTTCCTTTATAGGGTAGTGCCCCAATCGGAAGGCCTTGTCACCAAGGGAAGCAAACCACCGGCCGGAGGTCACAAAAATGTTCTCCTTTGTAAAAATGGCGGGAAAAATTATATATATACTTTTCCATCTTAGCCTAAAAAGTGATTTTATCGTTGCCAAGGGAACTTAACCAAACCATAATGGTCGTGAGGCCCTGAATAACTCACTGACATTATCATAGACATCAAATGTGTGCTACCCTTATATACAAGCCCAACATAGAGGACCAAACTGGGTCTTAAAACCTTTTTCGATACTTTATACATTCCCAACTACCCTGGTATACATGTAAGCGCAATAACATGTGTTATGCAACATGTGTAACCCTTCATATTACCGATAAACATAGGTTTCATGGCAGATCTGTTCTTGTCACATGTCTAATCGTCGAAACATAACCAACTTGGGGAAAAAATAGTTGCCTGACAAATGACTTCATCTGACGACGATACAATATGTGTCGTCGTGCAAATACGCCTTCAGGAAAATTAATTGTTTTGGTATTTCTCTGCAAATTATAGAACTGGCAAAATATTTTGACATTTCTCCGCAAAGTGTAGAATTGGAAAATATATGATTGATGTTCGCACATGCCTTACGCCGAGTGTAAGTCTAGGATCAACCGGCGCGTCTGCGCACTCAGATCAGGGTCTTCCCCTTTTGCACATGCAATCTATACTATCAATCAAAATAGAAAACTCTGCACAACTTGCGCAGATCGCTTTAGGTCCTTTATACGCGACGCCAATTCAGTATACTTCTCATAGCTACATTGACTGAGAGATATCTGCTCTTTGTCTAAAGGACTTCTATAGTTAAGACTGAGTGAGACTTCCCAAACTCGATATTCTCATTACATTAGCCCGCTCTGAATGAAGCATTATCCGGACGTCTAAACGCAAGAAACTTAATATGGTTTACAGCATGTCTACTAAATGAAGGAAAAAAAAAACACATTCCTAAATTTATTGAATTAATTCCCTATTTTGCTTGCAGCACAAATGAAATAACCACCGTATTTTCTCCAGAAATTTTGACATAATAAAAGTGTTCCAAACAAAATGACAAAGCTTCGTAAGAACCATCTATTGCGAAAGAGTATCTTATATGCAGATTTCAAGCTGAAATGTGTTAGGTTGAAAATGGAAAATGGTAGTTGTATTCCCCCTCCTACCCCTTAAAACAAGCCATTTTACCTGTAGTACGCGTGTGTACGTAAAATATGTAAGGGGCAAATTGGGTAGAGGGGCGGGGAGGGTTTTCGATTCCCATAAAGCTTAAACATAATTTAGCAATTCTAATCCATGTAGGTGTGTAAACACACATGCCGAGGCCAACCTTTGACCATACTGTGTACGACCAAAAATGCTGATCTTTTAGAAACTGCATTTAATTTTGACGTGCTTAATTAAGAAAAAGCTTTAACCCACCCCTTTTCCTAGAGTAGAGTACATATATAAACGGATCTTGAAACTGCACAGGGACAGATGCTCAATGTTCAATAATAGCCGGTGTTTAAGTAATAAAGAGCTTCATTACAGCATTTTGGGAAAATCAAACGCCTGAACCATAGAAGTATTTTCGTATCTCACCATCTTGAGGTCTGCAAATTGTGTTGTAAGATTGCATCCTAACAGTTCATCATTTTTCTTCTCTCTGATAATGTCAAGGTCAAACATGAAACTGTATGGTGGGTTTATCATCGGCAAATCTTTTCTAGGGTCACTGCATTGCCAGCTGTCTAGTCGTATTGGCTCTTCGGTGTTACATACATAACAGAAATAGTTTTTATATGTAAAATTAAACGGGTCATAAAGCGAACGGCAAGCTAGAGCTATGGTGTTATCAAACCTAGGCCAAAGCCCAGTCTCATTACAGCGAGATATTAAACTTGAAGATATAGTGCATTTTTGCACCTGAAACTTAGATTTCTTTGTGTAGAAAAGGTTACACTTTCTCTCTCTGATAGTTGCCAGCAAGTTGTCATCAGCAAAAGCAACCATATCCGAACAGTACATATTGACATTCCATTTTTCCCAGAAGAGTGTCTGAATGCCATTGCAATAGGCACAGTATATATTTCTGAAAGTATGACCTTCTTCCTGCCTCACTGGAACTATAGTTTCAAGACTTGTGTCAAATTCAGGGTCCTCGCAGAGTTTTATGAGTCTTTCACTCTTGTAGGCAGTTTTATTTGTAGCACACTTGGTAATCATCCACACTGGCTCTACGTCAGGAGCTCTGATATAATGTGTCTCTTCTTGTGACGTCATCAGTTGTGGTGGTACACAGCTGAACCTATTCCATGAGAAAAAATCAAAGGTATTAAAAATATAGACTTTTGCCAATACATTTCCTTTCATTATGTCTTTTCTTCTGTGCGTATTTCAAAAATGGACATTCAACAACAATTAAACTTACTTAGAGTTAAACGCCACTTTGCAAAAGTATTATCCAGCCTTTTCCAGAGTGAAAAAAAGAGGAAGACAGGAAAAGCGAGAGTTAACCATTAATGCCTGTCGTACTAGAAATTGGACAAAGGCAAACAGTGCAGACCCAGATCAGTCGCCGCGAAAGGCGGCGTCTGATCAGAGTCAACTCTATTTGCATAAGCCATACACATTATTATAATAGTAACTTGATCTGGCGGAGTGTATCACGTCGAGTGGATGAGCTCATACCATAGGATCACCCGAGACACTTCCGACGGTATGAGCTTACCCACGAGACGTGATACAGTACACCAGATCCAGTTACTATTGTAATAATTTGTTTATTATACACCTTACGGAACAACCAACCATTCATACTTGCCTGCTTTTTGAAGCGACCCGGATTCGAACCTGCACGGCAGAGGTATGTACCTTGTCCTGTGACAATTCCTATCGACTGAGCTATCGAAGCGCACCTTTTGACGCGTTTGTTGACATTACGTCACAAGTTTCGTTTCTCTGGTTCTGGTCTCGACAATGCACGTTAAAAATTGACGCGCCTGAAGCTGGAACTCAGACAAAGCGTCGGTTTAAGGGATGGTGACACGGATTCAGAAAACGTCAGTTTGATACGGCCTCCTGTATCACGTGGCAAGAAAACAGGCAGTTCAAATGATGTATCATTGATAGGTACATGTTTATAATAAAAATGGGTATTTCTACTGTAAATAAAAATGATAAAGATAAACTGAACCAGACACCCCTTAAATGACAAATGGACTCATCCAATATATACAGATAAAAAAGTCCACTGGACAGGGCCAAATTTAAAGAGTAACTACACTTCAGGAACTGACTGAATCAGATCCCAAACCCTATTCCAACATCAAAGGGACAGATTGACAAAGACATCCCAACAAACAATAAATTACAAGTGATAAGCCGAGTCAGCAGCTCTTTCCCAAATAGGTGGCATCTCAGCTATCTTTACTGAACTAAATAATTTAGACCAACAGAAGGGTTACAACAGACTAAGCAAAGTATACGAAAAACATTTAACAACTATTTTTACCTATTTTCTATTTTTATTATAGAAGGGTTAAAATGAAAACACAATAAATTAAACAGCACCGAACATAAAACAAATGCATCCGCAACGAAAGTACCGCATTGGGACGGTCAGTAATAACTACCGGGGGATTAAAACCGGTTTTACTGGGCCCAAACCTTTAGCCTCACCCTCCGCCGCGGTGCACACAATTAGTTGGTAGTTCGGTTCGTATGGAGGTCCCCTGTGGAGGTCCCCAAAGAATCCACAGAACTACAATCCCGCAATCACAGCAAGTCATTGCCTTAGCTACCTAAACCCATTCACATTTCAATAATGGTATATAACATATTGTTAATAACTAGATACAGAAAGGCAGCTACATAAACTGTCAGTAACAGTCAGAGTACTTTAGCTGACTTTGACACTGGAATGCATCAAAGATGTAAGATAAAAGAATCTTGCTACAACCTTCAAGGAACGTATTCGCAGCCTTTGTGACCCATTTCCTTAGTGTGAGAGTAAATCCGCTTTGATATAATTCCGCCTATGAGACAGAATTATGTGACGTCAGGAAAATATGAGTGGCATTCAGTTGACATTGAAAAACAAATATGAGACAAATACTCGTCAATTTGGCGCGGTATCTACCGTACAATTGCTGAAAATTGGGACATCTAAAATAATTACCTTAAAATGGAACGAATTGGTTCGAAAATGGGATAATGTGTCCAACAAATGAAAATAGAATGGCAAACAGTGTCGACCTGAGCCGACTCTCCATAAGGATCTGCCTTTCTTGCTCAGGCCTATCAGTATGTAGGGTCGTCATGGTATAGGGCTGAGTCGGATAACTTCGGACAACAGGTAAATTCGTACATACTATTGCAAACAGTGAAAATCCAGGTGAGACGGCTCATGATGAGCCGTCTCCTCAGAATTCTTACTGTTTGACCGGTTAATTTTAATTTTGTTTTAATTCCAAACAAATGACATATGAAGAAAACAATTGTCAATGTCCGAATTTACCTGCTGTCCGACTTTACGTTACTTGACCCTACACCTTTAAACAATAAATGGATTGTTACCTGCTCGAGTCTGTCGACAGCTTTGCCTGCTCAAGGCTTTGGTAGTTATTCAGGCAACAGGAACCCCTTTCGACACAATTGGAGCTACACTCGCAAAAGCCACAGCAGCTGCTATAATAATTACTGAGTCCTTGTCCTGTGCCATTTACAGAGTCGTCATTTGTACAGATTGGTGGCGAGCACATACGTTGATATGCTTCCCAGACATCAGAGAAAGACTGTCCATTTGTCAGAGGAAGCATCATTCCTTGCAAAATCAGACACAGCCATATCGCCTCGTTCACGTCAACAAACATTATGTTGACACACCTATGGAATCTAAATTACGTTTCATTATCATATTAACATTCATATCAAACATATAATTAGACATTTTATTAGAATATATGTCTCTTTCGTGGATGCAAGATGCAGGTAGAAAACAGAATCAGATCAGCCTTGGTATCCTGCCCAGTTTGACCAGACTCTTTGTTAAGTGCTCAAAGGATAGCTAAGGGTCTAAGCTACCTCCATGCGACAGTGAAGACTCTGATTAGACTGGGCGGATGCCCAGGCTGATCTTAGTAATCGCTGGGTGCACAGCCACTTTGTTGGTTTTCTCGTGTTGTGGCTCATTTGTTTCTGAACCTTCTTACCTAACTGTTGTTTTATTGCTAGTTGATGATTTGTCTGCATAAAGCACATTTTTTAAAAACACATTATATATTTTAAACCTAGAACTGAAAATGTTAATAAGTTAGCAAAGTGCAAATATGATTAGTTTATAGGGAGTAAGTAAAGTTTATATAACTAGAGTAAATAAGTAGAATAAGTAGAATGACATTACCTTTGAGTTTGTTTGTTTGTTTTTCTTTTACAGAGTTATATCCACGAATGTAAAAATAAAATTTATACCCTTTCTACTTAGCTCAGAGTTGCGCTGGTGGTCCTTGTTCAACATCCACATATTAATTAAGGTTTATCGGTATCTCTTTCAGGCGAAGTAACTCTGTCATTTTTGCCTCCCTGCTTATTAGGGATCAGTTCTCAAAGTATAAGCCCCTCTTAGGAAGGGCTTCGGCCTTCAGAAGAGCAAATATTGCGAAAAGTATGTTAAGGGATGTTAAAGAATACTGAATTCCTGTTCTGACTAAATATGGCTGACTAAATCAAGTGCATATATATTTGATATTTTAAAAGTTTAATATAGCAAACAATATAAATACAATAAACAAAATGGATATTTTATAATAATTTGGTTATCTCCTCTGAGATTATTTTTATGTCTTGAAAATATTTAGCCACGATATCCACTGAATGTCATTAAAGTTTAATATCGTTTTTACATTCTAATCCATAGGTATCCAGTAATACTAAAACAGAAGACCCATTGGACAGAGAATGTCACATTTCAATGGCTTAGTGTAAAAAGATTATTGTAACTTCGTCGTTTATTCATTTTGGAAAAACTAAAACAAAAAGGAAAATAAGATAAATGCAACTCTACCTGTGAAATAACGGTACCAAATATGAGCCGCGACACGACAAAACCAACAATGTGGTTGTGCGCCCAGCGCAGACTCAGATCAGCCTGGGCATCCGCCCAGTCTGATCAGAGTCTTCGCTGTCCGCATGGCGGTAGCTTAGACCCTTAGCTACCCTTTAAGTGCTAAGCAAAGACTCTGATTGGACTGTGCTGATGCCTAGGCTAATCTGAGTCTGCGCTGGGCGCACAACCACATTGTTGGTTTTCTCGTGTCGCGGCTCATATATTTCTTTGGTGTAGCCACTTCACATCAAATATTATGAGTTTGAATAATAACACATTTTCAGCTGACCTAAATTAGATAAATACAGTCAAACTGTCCACGAATTGCGCTTTGTTACCGTCTTGGCCTAATAAATTAAAAAGCCATTCTCCTCTAAAATAATGTCACTACACATCTTGTTTGGCATGTAGCCACGTTTTAGAAAACACTGTGAAATTTTGATGATAAAATGGTCTCATTGTACCGAGAAAAGAAACTACGTGTTTTGAAAGAAGGTAGCTCAGCCCATAAATTTTGGCTTTGAAACCTTCTTTCATACATATACTGTCGACATCTATAGACAACATTATTTAAGAATTGAAATTTGATTTTTCAGTTTTCATCGTGTGATGAAGCCAGTGGGCGGAGCTAAAATTCCATGAAGCGCGAAGTCAGTAGGAAGTGAGTGGCAAGTGTAAATATTATGGACACAAAGGCCTGTATACGCCTATGGAATAAGGTATTTTAAAGCCTAAATGAAAGCGTAGCGGTAAAAGGTTGAAAATGTCTAAAATCGACTGGATGTTCGGCAAAATTATAAAGCGCGAAAATATTGAAAATTTAATTCAGAATAGATCGTTAAAGGTTTTACGACTCATGCAACTTTAACAAAGGAGAATAATACAATTTTGAAAAAGCATAAATATCGGCTAAATATGGCCCAAACTACATCAGGCCCTTTCAATACTAATTAGAATTATAGCCAATTATGACATTCCAAACGAAATCTTCCCATTTAGACCAAAGGCCAATGGTTGTTAGCGCTATTCCCTATTGATGAGCATAAAGGACATTTGTGCACTTAGTCGCTTTTCTCGTTTTAGCTTCAGAGGTACGCAGTACTTTAACTGAAATTCTTGTTTTAATGGACATAGATCACATGCTACCGCCATAGCAAGATTCTGGAAATGTTTGCTCAGCATTGTTATACGTGTAGATTGAGAAAATGTTACCGTGTAATTTGTCACTACGGATACAATTTTATTATTGCACTAAAGATCCCTTAGTAAATTTCAGTATCCAGGCCTATGTGACGTAGATGCACATGCTGTGATACTTGACCCACTTAGTGCATTACATTTAATCAACATTGAATCAATGTTGACTCGAAATTGTGCGCCCTGTGGAGAGTGACTTGGAAATTATTTGAGCCGCGACACGACAAAACCAACAATGTGGTTGTGCGCCCAGCGCAGACTCAGATCAGCCTGGGCATTCGCCCAGTCTGATCAGAGTCTTCGCTGTCCGCATGGAGGTAGCTTAGACCCTTAGCTACCCTTTGAGCTCTTAACAAAGAATATGATCAAACTGAGCAGATGCCCAGGCTGATCTGAGTCTGCACTGGGCGCACAACCACATTGTTGGTTTTCTCGTGTCGCGGCTCATTTCATTGCGTACATTTCAGGCATTTGATGCTAGCTTTCTAATAATAGCAAACCACACTCAACAGCCACTCAATGACCACTCAACACACTCAACAGCCACTCAATGACCACTCAACAGCACGAATAACACTGAAATGCTGGAGCAGGAGAAGTACAACATTTGATCCCTTATGTGTATAACCAAAACAGATCATCTAGAACCGACTAACTCCTCAAGCAACCTAGAACGAGTTTTTAGGCCGATGAAATGAAATAAAGTGACCCCCATAGAATAACGACCCCCCCCCCCCCGCCCGCGGTTAATATTCTAAAAAAAATGACCCCTTTTCTATAAAATACTTACTCGCGTTAAAAATGAAGACCCCCTCCCCCCTAAATAATTTCTATAAAATATTGAGCTCCGGTGATTAGTGCCCCCGGCCATACTATAACATCTATCACCCCCACACACCCCACCCCCACCCCCACCCCACGCGGCGTTCATAATATTATGTCTTCCTTGGAGCAATGATGTCTGCAAATATGTTTATGGCATACGGAATGTTGTGTCCGATCTGTGACAGCTTTCTTATTTGCTGAGGCATTATAACTTGGCACAAATGTCGACAAGATGTGTCACGCACCAGGTCATATAGATCATTCAAAGATAATGGTGTCCTGCTGTATGATTCTGGCAAACAAAATGTCGTGCCTAGCCTGTAGCTTTGTCATTTGTGAGTAGATTTCAAAACAACTGGTAACAAATGCTAGCCGTATTAAAATAACGTATAATGTATTACACACAATATCTTGATTCCCAGCCCGAAAGTCAATGTCACAATTTCAGGAAAATGACAATGCGTTTATTTTGATTGATGGTATTGATGTAAGGTTTGTTGTTTCGCTCCCTCCCCAAAACTATCCGAAATCACACAAAATGTGTTTTTTTATATTAACTCGTAGCTATGTCGTTGGAACAGGATACTAACTCGTGGGGACAAACTTGCAAACTCGTAGGAATGACATAGCTAACTCATGGTCAAGATAAAACGAAACCACTGCAGTAGGGGCTGACCAACTAAAGAAAAACTCTGTCTAACTGTGCAAAGTCACGTAAGACAAAAGTGACGAGGATTATGTTTGATAAGCATGGCGTCAGAATCTATCATTTTACAGCACATTTTCAGTCAGAGGATTGTTCTGCGCTATTTATTTAGATTCTTTATAAGTGATTATACATGTACATGTATTTAAAATAAGGTTAGTCAGTTTAAATGCATACAAGTAAGTCTTTAAAATAAATGAAATTTTTCAAGACGTGGTTTTCTAGAAACCTTGATAAATATACAAAAGTATATTGATATTATTTTCTCCTGATTTCAATAGTAAAACAAGAGGGTCAAGAGGCCCTGAATCGCTCACCTGAGCAAAAAGGTTAAAGGTCAAACTAGGGTCATAATTTGAACAACCCCGATAGTTTGCAACCATTTCGAAAGAAGAAGATTTTTGAATGTTTTTCTATGTATTTCTATGGTTCAAACCCAGGACCCCCTGGGGCGGGGCCATTTCTGACCCTCACACCATCATTTGAACAAACTTGGTAAGGAACCATTAGGCAATGCACCATACAAAATTTCAAGCATCTGCACTAAGAGGTTCTGGAGAAGAAGATTTTTAAGTGCATTTTAATTTCGAACCCAAGACTCCCCGCCCCAGGGCCATTTTGAATCCCAGGGCCACCATTTATATAAACTTTGTAGGAGTCCACCAGGCAATGCATCGTACCAAATCTCAAGCATCTGAGCCAAGTGGTTCTGAAGAAGAAGATTTTTAAATGGTTTCCTATGTATTTCTATGGCTCAAACTCAGGACTGCCTGCCGCAGGGCCATTTTGGACCCTGGGTCCATCATTTGAACAAACTTGATAAAGGACAACAAGGCAATGCATCAAACCAGTTTTCAAGCTTCTTAGCCAAATGGTTTTGAAGTAGAAGATTTTTGAATATTTTTCTATGTAGTTCTATGGTTCTGGGGTGGGGCCATTTTAGACCCTGGGTCATCATTTGAACAAATTTGGCAAAAGACTACTAGGCAAAGCTACATACCAAATTACAAGCATCTTAGCCAAGTGGTTCTGAAGAAGATATTTGAATATTTTTCTATATATTTCTATGGTTCAAACCTAGGACTCCCTGTTGCGGGGCCATTTTGGACCCTGGGGCCACCATAAACTTGGTAAAGGACTACTAGGCAATGCTACATACCAAATGTCAAGCATCTGAGCCTTGCGGTTCTGAAGTAGAAGATCTTTTAATATTTTTCTATGTATTTCTATGGTTCAAACCATGGACTCCCTGCCCCGGGGCCATTTTGGACTATTTGAACAAACTTGGTAGAGGACTACTAGGCAACGCTACATAACATATTTCGAGCATCTGAGCCAAGCAGTTCTGGAGAAGAAGATTTTTAAGTATTTTTTAGTTTCGAACCCAAGACCCCCTGCCCAAGGGCCATTTTGGACCCTGGGTCAACCATTTGAACAAACTTGGTAGAGGACCACTAGGCAATGCTACATACCACATTTCAAGCATCTGAGCCAAGTGGTTCTGGTGAAGAAGATGTCTAAGTATTTTTTAGTTTCGAACCTAAGACCCCCTGCCCCAGGGCCATTTTGGACACTGTGGCCACCATTTGAACAAACTTGGGTAGAGGACCACTAGGCAATGCTACATACCAAATTTCAAGCATCTAAGCCATGCATTTCTGGAGTAAACGATTTTTAGATATTTTTTAGTTTCAAACCCAAGACCCTCTGCCCCAGGGCCATTTTGGACCCTGGGACCATCATTTGAACAAATTTGAAATAGGACCACTAGGCAATGTTACATACCAAATTTCAATCATCTGAGCCGAATAGTTCTGTTGAAAAAGATTTTTAAGTATTTTAGTTTCGAACCCAAGACCCTCTGCCCCAGGGCCATTTTGGACCCTGGGCCACCATTTGAACAAACTTGGTAGAGGATCATTAGACAATGCTTCATACCAAATATCAAAGCCCTAGGCATAGCGGTTTCAGAGAAGATGTCATTTAAAGCAAATTATTGACGACGCACGACGGACAACGGACGACGGACACTGGGTGATCACAATAGCTCACCCTGTGGTTCAGGTGAGTTAAAAAGCAGTAGAAAACAAATCATTATATCTCTAACCTATAAAATTACTCAAATGCATCGTAACGATTTCCAGAGCTCAAGTTTTGCAAGATTACTCTTATTTTAAAGAAGTATCTATATATTTGTTCAAGTAACTAGAGCAATTTAGTCTTATTACAGTTCTACAGCCATAATGTAGCGTAATTGGTTGACAAAAAACAGCCATGCCTTTCTATCATTTTTAAAGCTTACCGTGTTGAATATTTAAATAAGCGTCTGGCTGTAAGTAATGCAATATGAACCATTGACGTCTCAGGTTTACTCGGAGTGCCTTTTTTTTTCTTTTTCTTTTTCTTTTTTTTTTTTGAAGAGGGGGTGGCGGATGGGGAAGGGGAAGGTTGCGACGTCGTTATTTTCTTCTTCGCGAATCTTCATTTAACTTCGCATTGGGGGTTCATTGGGGGCTCATAATTTTATGACAGGGAGCCACTTTTCTTTCAAAATTATGACTGGGGGGGGGGGTCTTTATTCTATGGGGGTGACAATTTTTGCGAGGGGTCGTCTTGAAGAGATTTATTGACACTCAAAATCACAAATAAGAGATTCTTTTGATATTAAAAATTGGAAAAGTGTATGTCTATTGGGGATGATATTGAGGGGGCACCCTTCTCATAAGGCTGAAAAATGTATCTTTAACAATCTGTATCACCCTCTGTAAATGAATCTATTATTGCACTTTACAAAGAACGAAAAAAGAAGAATGAACTACTTTGAAGTGTCATGATGGTAGCTGGACCGTTAATAAGAAAATAATTTGTTAATACACGAATTCTTTTGATACATCTGTCATTTAGCTTCCAAGAAAGAAGAGTTGATGTCCAAGAGCAAAGTTTCTTGTTTGATAAATAGAGGATTTTACAGGAGTGGTCATTTTATATGTAATTATGAAACGAGCCTCCGACGAGTTTCATATATTTCATATAAAATGACCATGAGTGTAAGATTTCTTTCATCATACATGTATGACCCTTTAAAATGGGTTTAATCGCCTTCAAAATGAGCATTATTTAAAAAAAGAAAGCCATTGTTGACACGTCAATGACGTTACATGTACGCGCCAAAATGTTATTACGCGTGTTGTCTGACGACTGTTATGACACGACGGTATCCATCGAATAAAAGCGCTTTCATGTGATAAATACGAGTTTGGCATACAAAGAAATCAATGTTAATGAAAGAATACTGATTTTCATTCCTCACATACCATGTCCGGATATAAATAAAATGTTTGAAAATAATACATTTAATTTAATGAAAATATTTAAGTTTAATGCTATGGTTGTAATAAATTTTAATTCCTCCTTTATGACAACTGTAAAGATCAGAAAGCCATTTTTTATCAGTTGATATCAAATTTTATTTCGTAGGTCTGCAATATTGCTATCACATTAGAAATTTAAGCTGAAAATTAAAATAAATGTTTGTTTGCCCTCTCCCTACCTACCCAGAAAAATCATGCCTACTCAAAAATTTATTTGCATTCTAGAATGCAGTTTATTTTTTGTTCTTGAAATGAAATGCGTCATTTCAAGAGCTTACAGATATATGACATCTCTGAATGATTTAAAAAAAAAGACCTACCGACCTACCGAAAACTTTAAGAGTGGGTAGGGAGAAGGCAAACAAAATATTTTTTAAATATGGCCTTGATTAATTCATTGTAAAAAAAGAAGCTACTAATCGAGTGATTTAATACAATTAGCTAGCTTAATATAGTCCTAACGGGTGTAATTGATAGTATAATAAATTTGAGCCGCAACACGATGAAAAAACAACAACAAAAAACAAATTAGCATGTGCACCCAGCGAAGGCTCAGATCAGCTTCGACACCCACCCAGTCTGATTAGAGTCTTTGCTGAGAACTTAAGGGTAGCTAAGGGTCTGAGCTACCTCCACGCCAACAGTGATAGACTCCGATCAGGCGGGGCGGATACTCAGGCGCACACGCCACTTTATCGGTTTCCTCGTGTCGCAGCTCAGTTATAATTAAGTTCACTCCCAGCTTTGCCAATATGTAAAAAAATAACAAGAAGAATAATTGACGATGATTGTGCAAAAAATGATACTGATTGTACTTTTCAAAACCCATTTTATACTTAAACTTTTAAATTGTAAATGAGGTCAAATATCACAAGATTTGTAAGTGTATCTGTTTTTTCTCCTCAAAAGCATGACTCAGTAACGTTTTTCAAATGTGAAAGTCTTTCCTACAGCAGCGAATTCTTTTCTTAGGAGTTGAACGCAATTGAGGAGGGGGGCAAACATGAAAATTACAGAGTTACTTCTCCTTAAGGTGAACCTATTCATCTCAACGTTTTATATATATTTGTACAACTTATCCTGTCTAATTCTATTTATCATATGCCGTCGCTGTTGTTCAGTGGATAACGTCGTGTCATAAAAATCGTATTGCCACATGTGTAATAACATTTTGGCGCGTACACTTAACGTCTTTGACAACGTCCGTGTCAACAATGCGTTTTCTTATTGAAATAATGTTCAGTTTGAAGGCGTTAAAGGTAGGTTCCTGCACTAGCAATAACAATTATGTTCACAAAATAATTCCGTCTTTTTCTGAGTAGTATTGAATTCTCCTATTTTTCTGAATTTGTTGCTACTGAGAAAATCGTCAGATGTTGAAGAAAATAGTCAGTTTCCCTTTTGGTTTATTTTCTTTCGTTGGAATTCCAGTTCTAAAAATAACTATGTTTATTATGTCTATAAGTGTACGATTTCTGATGCCATTCTCCAAAGGTCAATTTTTTCTTGCTGTGAGCTCTCCTAGAGGTCCTGGCATGGCGGATGGGTTAAAACTATCCCAACATACAATGCACCAGGACGTCAGCTGTGTTATCTGTTTTTGACGCGAACTAAAAATAGCGCTAACTGGTGTGCGGAGCAGAGTTAGGAAATCCCTTGCAAAACAACTTTTCTAATATTTTTTTATTTACACTTTTCATTGAAACTTATTCATTCCCTTTTTATAAGTGCTTTCCAACAACTTGGATGAAAGATCATCGAAATTATAATGAATTCCAAAGTACAGGAACCTATCTTTAAGATCCCTTTTTAAAGGGTCATATGATAAACAGAATCTTACACTCGTGGTCATTTCATATGAAATTTATGAAACTCGCCGAACGCTCGTTTCATACATTTCACATGAAATGACCACTCGTGTAAGATCCTCTATGTCTGCCAAAGTTCAACAAAATAAGTAAAAGCTGAAAACAGATCGCAAAAATATGCATACAATCAAATGAATTCAGACTTTTATCATCGAATGTATCTTAGGGCAAAACAATGATTTTCTCACACTAGATTTCTTTATATATCTTACTTTCTTTTTCTCTATCGGTAGCACTCAGTATGTGACGTTCTCAGATTTTGTTAAATGATTTCAGTCAGGATAGTCAAACTTTGAATAAGTTTTTTTAAGGTAAGTGAGAAAAAGAAAATGGTTTGCTTTCGCTTTTTTTCCTCATATTAAATTCCTAAGACATGCTTGATATTTGTTTAACAGTGAAAACATCTATAACTTTTTGCTTTTTATTCAGATGAAATGAAAAGAAAAAAAACACCAAAAATTCTGGTGAAATCATTCATCGTTTTATTTATTTTTTTTTTTTTTGACAAAAGAGATAACCAAATTAAAATTAAGCTCAATGCAAAAAAAATATGAATAAAAAACTTTAATTTTTTTTATACTGGATTAATTATGTAACTAATTTATGCTCATGATCTTTCGCTTGAATCAATCATTAAGATTTGCCTCAGTCTCTTCATTTCTTTTACAGAATAACTCCTTATAATAATATAACTGAGCCGCGACACGACAATACCAACAATGTGGTCGTTCGCCAAGCGCAGATTTAGATCTGAGTCTGCGCTGGGCGCACAACCACATTGTTGGTTTTGTCGTGTCGCGGCTCAATATTGTAAATTACTCATGCAATTTGGCAGATACTTGGCGAAGTACACGACCATTTTTATTCATAAGTTCATTTAAAAATTTACAAATGACATAAAAGCACATACAGTGCTTATAAAACGTCTTCCTGTGTTTCCGACTGAATTCGAGACTTCATAATAAACCTGATATTTCGGCATTACGTCATAGATAAACTTATAATCTTCAAGACACATGTGAATTTTATCATCATGTAGCTCATATTCCCAGCTTGTAAATGTTTTCTCCAAATAGTCTTCACGTAAAATGAGAAAGTCATTTACAATTTTCATGGCTAACTCGTTTAAACCTATTGTAATATATGGTAAAACGTCCAATTTTCTGAATGGTCTTATTTCTTTATTTGTGCATGAGTTAAGCTCCACATCTGCAACTAAGTCGTAGGGAAACTGACTTAAATCGAATTCTTCAATAATGTCAACTTCTTCGCTGTCATAACTGGGCACATAAATCTTACGCGTAGCATCCAACTCCTTGCTGATATTATAGACTGCTAATATAGAAAAAAAGACATTCTCTAAATATTCCGTATCTCCAAGAGCAATCTCTACGCCATTCATCTCTGATTCAAAGAGAAATATAACGTCTGGATTAACCGAAACATCAACTATGAGTTCCACAACCAGGTAATCAACATACGGGTATCCAGACAAGGTTTTATACTTTGGGAAGAGCTTGAAATCTTTCACCATGTCTGTGTCTTTCATGAGAAACCTTGTTAGTGACAGTTTTAGCCCGTTGAGGTATCTGTACGTTAAAAGCTGCACCTCCAGCAGTTTATAGTTTTTAAGTGGGGTCAGCTTGACAAATATGGAGAAGCAGTGGCCTTCATTTACACCAATCTCAGGAACACAGACTTTCCGAATATGTTCTAGTCGTCGATCTTTCGGACAAAATATCTCCCGACATTTCAGCTGCAAAACAAAATTGAGCCGCGACACGAGAAACTAACAAAGTGGTTGCGCGCACAGCGCAGACTCAAATCAGCCTGGGCATCCGCCCAGTCTGATTTGAGTCTTCGCTGTCCGCATGAAGACAGCTTGGACCCTTAGCTACCCTTTAAGCGCTCAGGAAAGACTATGCTCAGACTAGGCGGATGCCCAGGCTGATCTGAGTCTGCGCTGGGCGCACAACCACTTTATTGGTTTTCTCGTGTCGCGGCTCAAATGGAGTGTGTTGTGTGAATAGGAACCTTTAACTATTCGATTACCACAAACGCTCAGATCTGCATGCGCATTTATAGTGATAGTCTCCATGTTTCACTTTTCGTTCTTTTATTGTGGAAGTGACCAGAGATTGAATTATCTAATAGCTATAGCAACGATTTTATGTATATTTTTAGCTCACCTGAGTCAGCAGCTGTGTGTGAGCTTATAGTATAGGCAGGCTCCGTGTACGCCGTTCGTCGTCCGTCCGTCTACAATTTCAAACGGCTCCTCCTCTGAAACCACTGGGCCGATTGCACTACCAAGATTGTTCAAATTATGACCTTTGGTTGACCTTGACCTTTTTTACGGTAAGGTCAAATTCCCTTTCTGGTGCTTTTTTATGGAAAATGCTTGAACATAATTTACCTTGAAAACTATGGAAGGTTTTTGGCTATAAATTGATCTATACTGTTATTAGTAATTAGTAGATGACGCTTTATAAGTACAAAAGGTCAAAGTCATTATTTGACCTTCGACCCAGGTCTCTCGTATTTGTACAATGTCAAACATCTCCTCAAATGCGACTGGGCCAATTGTAACGAAATTTCATTTTAAGCTTTCAGGGGTTGATGGAATGAAAATTTGTTCATACGGTCCAGGTCAAATGACCAACATGGCTACCACGCCCATATATGTTATTAAGCTTAAAAAATCTATTTCCCCAGAAGCAAAAGATCTATTGCCTTGAAACTTTGTATGTTGCCTCAGGTATTTGAGTTCTATCAAGACTGCTCAAATGATGACCTTGGGTTGACCTTGACCTTTTCACGGCAAGCTCAAGTATGGGGAAATGTTATTACATATGACTTTATGGAATTTTTTTGAAAATTTTGGCCTAAAAGTCATTTTAATGAGTAGATGAAGATTTTTTAGTTCAAGAGGTCAAGGTCATTCTTTAACCTTTGACCCAAGACTCTCATATTTTGACAATTTTAAACATCACCTCAACAACCACTGGGCAGATTGTAACCAAATTTCATATAGACCCTCCAAGGGCTCAGGGAACAAAAATTTGTTCAAACGGTCCTTGTCACGTGACCAACATGCCCATATACGATATATGGTAAAAAACTTGAAAAATCTTCTCCAAAACCACTTGACGGATGGCCTTGAAATTTGGTATGTAGCATCGAATGCTAGAGTACTACCAATACTGTTCAGCTGATAACCTTAGGTTGACCTTGACCCGTTTACACCAAGGTCAAATGTGGGAAAATGATATAACGTTTGATTTTATGGAAAATTTTGAAGTTTTTGGCCTGAAATGGTGGTGTATACAGTCATATTAATGAGTACATTCAGATTTATGAGTTCAATAGGTCAAGGTCATTCTTTGACCTTTGACACAAGACCCTCATATTTTGACAATTGCAAACATCTCCCCAAAAGTCACTGGGCAGATTGTAACCAAATTTCATATAGAGCCTCTAAAGGCTCATGGAACAAAAATTTGTTCATACGGTCCTGGTCACATGACCAACATGCCCATATATGATAAAAAGCTTTAAAAATCTTCTTCTCCAAAACCACTTGACTGATGGCCTTGAAATTTAGTATGTAGCATCGAATGCTTTAGTACCACCAAAACTGTTCAGATGATGACCTTGGATTGACCCTGACCTATTCTTACAGCAAGCTAAAATATGGGAAAATGCTAGAACATAATATTTCATGGAAATTTTTGAAGATTTTGGCCTAAAAATTCGTATACATAGTCATCTTAATAAGTACATGAAGATTTATGAGTACAAGAGGTCAAGGTCATCTTTCGACCGTTGACCTAGGACTCGTATATATTGACAATTTCAAACATCTCCACAAAACACACTGAGGCAATTATAACCAGATTTTGTATATAGCCTTTATGGGCAGAGGGAACGAAAATTTGTTCAACTGGTCCAGCTCACATGAACAGCATGGCCATTATTCCTTTATAGGAAAAAAACTTTAAAATCTTCTCCTGAACCAGTTGACCAATGCCCTTGAACTTTGGTATGTAGCATTGGGTACTCCAGTAATACCAAGATTGTTCAAATGATGACCTGGGGTTATTGACCTTGGCCTTTTATACCACCAGGGCATATCTGAGAATATGTTGACTTTGACATTTTTATGGCAAAGTCAAATTTGCTTTCGGGTGCTCTTATATGGGAAAATGTTTTAATATAACAGTTCATGGAACTTGCTGAAAATTTTGGTGCTGAAGTTGATGAATACAGTCAAACATGAGTACATGAATAGTTTTAGCAATTGAGGTCAATGCCATTCTCAGGCCCTAAACCAATGTCTCTCATATTTTGACAGTTTCAAACTACCGGGTTTGTCCAAATGATGAACCTTTGGTCTTTTTACTCAGGTGAGCGATCCAGGGCCTCAAAGCCCTTTTGTTTAGAACTGTCTCACCACCATCTGCAGGGAAAGAGCTGACATCTTAGCTTTTCGCTTGTCTTGTTTCGCTTTGTTGTTGTTGTTGCTGTTTCAATTCGCATAACTCTGTTTCGCTTTTTGTGCCATCTTTAGGTTTTATATTTTCCGTTGTCATTTGGTATTTTGGGCAGGATGCTCTAAACGATTGTGTTGGTTTAAACTTTTTTTCTATCTATAACAACATAATGAAATAGAAAATTCATTTTCAGATGTACTATGTGATATAAAACGGGTTTCAGAAGAAAGTTAACTGACTTTTTCAAGTCTCTATTCCATTTTGCAATAATAAAAGTACATACAACACGTGATTTGAAAACAAAACTACTTACCCAGTAGGCTTAGAACGCCAAAACAACGTCAATCCAACACCGATCCAACATAATCTACGCTTTTTGACGTCCTGCGTGTCCTGGGTTGTATCAGTATTTTTCCTTTTCATATTTAGGAGAAAGACCAGTTCTAGCAGTGAATTGTTGAGTAATAATTCACTGTTTGGAGGTCAGTTGTAAAGTAGATCATATAACGAGCGCGCAGCTCGAGTGATATATCTACTTACAACTGACCGACAAACAGTGAATTATTTCTCAACAATTCAATGCTAGAGCTGAACTATTTCGATTCTAACACTAAAAACCGCGGAGAAAAACTTCTTTTCATTTAAACTCTCCAACCTTCCTGCCAGCGCGTTAATGCTCCCGCCAATATTCATAACTGTATCTAAGACAAATGCACATGTTTACAGTGGGAACGCGTATCCATGGCGGAGTGATATTTTTATACAGATAGCAACGAAATAACGTTCGAAATTTCTCAGACTCAGATTCAATCGACGAACGTGTCGCAATTTCAGTGATGCTTTGTCGGCGAATCAAGCTACACAAAGCCGAAAATAAGATATGGTTTTATTCCTTACATCTTAATTTAATTCTCTATGCCTTTAAGAGCAGAGCTAAACACCGAGATATTCTGCAATCGAACGTTTTACGTGATCATGGAAAGACGACTCTTATCCGCCAACTTCAACAGCAATTTTCAAAATAAATCGACTTTCTCCCGTCGGCGGACATATGCCATGAAAAACCATGGTGTCTGCCCTTTCTCCATTATAAAAATTAAGTAATTCGGTGTTTGGGACAATTTCCTTTGCAAAATAATGTTTAGGTACCCTATTTCATTTTCTCAAATTAATGGCGGATTTTTTACCTGATCGACAGACAGCAAAATAATCTGTAATAAATTTAAACATTACCGAAATGTTCTTGAATCCTGAAATCCGACACACGAAGAGGAACGCATCTAGTAATTCAACATACAACAATATTTTTTTTCTGTACTTTCTTCAGAATGATTGGGAAAAGAATTCTGATCAGTAGCCTACACCATACTGTAAACAAATCGATCGATTTATGACAGTTGTGACGCAATTACAGAACTGCGTCAACTGTTTCAAACTTCGCATTTACTTGCTTATAAGTTATTAAGACCGGTACATTGTGGTCACAATCAGAGGGACTGCTAGAAAAAAATAATTTTGCCATCCAATTAATCCTGCACGTGCCAATATTTCAAAGCCTCTCCTGCAACTCACACGATCACCCTACCCAACTTAAGGCCCCTCTACCCCCCCCCCCCCCTTCTTCCTCCACCCTTCCTCCATCCCCAACCCCCACCCCTACACACACACACACACGCACACAACTTTTAACCTTTCTTTTACATGAAAAACTAAGCAAAATATAATAGATGTTTAGACATATACTTGCAAAATTCAATGACTAAAATCCTTGATTAAAAAGTGCAGTGTAGACCTGGGTTAGACTAAGTACCATCAAAACAGCAGTCTAATCAGGGTGAGTACTATTTGATTTTCCCCGCAATTTCGACACACTGTCAGATGGTGAAAGTGGTAGGACAATTGCAGTAATGAAGATTTTGTTTAAACTTTAAGCTTAGAAAATGACTTGGCCATACATACTTATACACTCCTTTACACTCCATATAATTTCAGCCAACACTGAGAAGCAGCATATGTACTGTTAAATGAGCTTTTGAGCATTAAAAGTGCAGTATGCATTTTTATAACATAGGTTTTGGCCCTCTGTGGAACTACCTTAATGAGGAGTTCTAATGAGGGGTACAACATACATATTTACTTGTTAGTTGTTTATCCCCTTTTTAAGAGTGTAAATAACTAATAAGCATTTATTGATTCTTCCTAAGAAGAAACCAGAGATTTAATAAAATACATATTTATTATGAAATGCCAGGTTTGTCAAATACTAGCTCATCAGGTGGGGGTGGGGGCTGTCAGCTCTGCAATGCCCTTGGTTCATAAATTTAAATGCCACAGTGTGTTTATATACTCAGTGATCTTTTGAGGGATTTGCTCTAACTGTTGCCAAAATCTCATGGAAATCTATCAGTAGGGGCAAATCTCATGCAAAAATTATATAATTTATAATGAATGGTACCTTAACTTTTCATTGAGAATGGGGAATTTCTCAAAATTTTAGTTCAATGAGATGTGTTCTCTAATATGATTCTGAGTCACACTCACAAAAAAAAAAAAAATCAAAAGCACAGCCGTCCAGCAAACCAGAAAACTTGATTAAATATGTGGCAATTTAAGGCTCAGGACTTGGTAATCTATTCTCTAAGTTGAATAATGGTAAGATATAAACATGATTAAACAAGAAAAATAATTGGGCAATATCTAGTGAGCCAAAGTGGAATTATTCTTTATCATTTCTCTTCAAGTGAAATGTACATTAGTATGTTGTGGTGTCTCATCACAGTTGCTTTTGATCAAAAATTAAAATTTAACACAAATTTCAAAATATTCTAAATGTATATTTAAAGCTCTGATCAAATTATTATATTCACATGCAGTCTTCTGACATTGCCCTTCAGTGTTTTCCCTATAAGTATAAATAAATAAATATCCAAAATAAATTATAACATATGTACATAATAAGAAAAAAAAAACCTGGAGACATTTCCACAAGTGATGGTTTTATGATAATGATTATACAAAGACTCAGCTGGAGCATGATAGCAATTCTGGGAATTCTGTCTTATTCAGCCATAAAAACATTTGTTGTGATCCATTAATAGAATCATCTATGCTCTTGCTGAAGTGCTTCTAATGAGAGGGCACAACAGGTGTTAATATGAAGCCCATTGATGCTGGTGCAACATTTATGGTGGAACTGTGTAATTATTTTCATTCTAACATAGTCTTGACTTGTAGAAGGACAAACAGCATTATGCAACATTCCACATAAAGTGCAGGGTCCAGCAGTTAGCAGGGTATGCCCCATTCATTATTTTGTGCACTTATAATGATATAAAAAAGCTTGCTAGCATAATAAAGTCCTAAATATTTGGCCAATAAAATCCTCTGAGAATATGCTTTTTAATAGGCTGGTGTGTGTGTGTGTTTGGGGGGTGGGGATAGACAGGAAGGGGCTACCTCTCATTCAGCTGCACTAAACTGCATCCCTTTACAGTCATGACTCATCATTTAATGTCTGTCGTCAAGCTTTTCTCTCTAGTAGCTTAATAACTGATTAATAATTACAAGTTTCTTTGCTTTGGTCAGAAGCTGCAAACATTTAAGTTGGATTAAATTAATCAGGAAATATAAAAATGTTTTTTATTTTTCAGTTTATGGTATCATTTCTATTGATATAACTTCAATATGAGCCTTTTAATTTTCTTTATGAGATTTAAGCTAAAACATAACTTTTGGCATTTAATTCTATAGAATATATATTTCTTCATGCCCCTTTCCCCTCCTTCCATCTCAGCCAAGCATAAAAAGTATTTTGTTTGCAGTTGCCTATTAACTAGGGTTTTTTTGGAGAGTACTTAGGTAGGTAGGCTTTCTTTTTAATCCCTGCAAACTATGAAAACAACAAAAACAAATAATAGTTCTATATAAAATGTCACACACACAGTAATTACCCATAATACTAAGATAACAGCATCCTACATTTTGAACATATCTATATCACCCACAAATGGTGTACCCAAAATGTGCAGGTATTAAGGAAAAATTGCTGACCCAGATCAGACTGCTCCTGGTCTACACTGCTTGCTCAGACCTGTTTGTCTTACTATGCAGGTTGATCACGGTAAATGTGCCGTTAAATAGAAAAAACAGACCTAGGGTGTCCCAAGTGGCCATCTTTTTTTTTTTTTTTTTTTGGGTGGGGCGGGGGGGAATGAGATGTAAGATGAATTTTGGTGTGTAGGTAAGCAGTTGCTATCTACCCACCAAAAGTGCAGGGTCCAGACTCAGGGGTAAGGTGAATTTTGCTGGGTAGGTAGGCAGTTGCAATCTTCCCACCAAAAGTGCAGGGTCCAGACTCTTTTTTGGAAATTTTGGGTGGGGCCAGGTTATTTTTTTTCACTGATTTTTGAGGCCACATTATTTTTTGAAATCCCCTTATGAGCTAATTTATTTTTTACTTGAATATTTTTTCTTCCAAAGACAGGGATTTGTTTCGAAAATATACCAGCCTCCCCCCCCCCCCCCACAACCACCACACACACACATGAATATCAAATGGTCGGTCCCTTAGCGCCTAGCCGGACAGGGTTTTGGCAGATTTATGAGGAAGGGCAAGCTGTCTCTTGTACTTTTTGTTTTTGTTGGATGACTTCTGAAATGTACGTGTGTTGAGGGGTGGGGGGGGGGGGGGGGGGCGTCGTCCGGGACAGAATTCTTTAGAAGGGCGAATGGTCTCAGAATGTGGGGCGCGTTATCTTGGGGGAAGTTGTCTGGGGGAGTTTTCTCAGAATCTGGGGCGAGTTGTCACCTGAAGGTGGGGCGACATGTCTTGTGGCTTTTTCGTTTGTCAACCTTTGTGGTTGATAAGTGCGTTTGTTTTGCTTTCTCTCGTTCTCGGCGTGTAGCCTAAATTCAGAAGCCCAAATAATCGCAGGCAGACAGACTAACGCAAAATCTTAATAAATTCACAGTATGCTAAATGATTACAAGCTTTACTTTACCATAAATGAAGAAACAGTTGGTCTCCTCAAGTCGATCCAGCTGAAAAATGTCTGTGTGTTGACAAACGCACGTGCCATGTATACGTAAAAATGATCAACTTCATTATCGATTTTCAACGAAAATAGACTTTCTCCCAAAGATATACCTGGCTAAAAGACGGTCGAATGTATGAACTACTGTTCAGTTATAATGGCATCTAATTTGGTTTTTGGGACAATTTTCTTTGCAAAATAACTTTGGGGTACTATCGTAGGGTTTTACTTTTCTGAAAAACGGTTGTCAAACTGTGATCGTTGTTTTGGGTGTGCAAACAGCATTGACGTACCGACATGCGTCTGATTTCAATAACAAAACATCAAATTTCATTCTGATCTGGTCCGTTGGAAAATTATGACTGCATATCTTATCAAACGAGCATTATTTTGGGACTGTTTCTGTTCAAAATTTCCCGCCATTTTTTTCCGGCGAAAAAAAGGGATTATTTCTTTGTGCGTAGACGACCGCTCAGAAAATAATTTACTCAAATGTGATGAGTCTGCGTTCCAACTGTTATGGCAATTTTTGAAAGAAAAAGAGACGTTACGCCGTCTAACGTCTTAAGACGTCACAAAATTACATAAGTAATTGCAGTGACGTCAGCAATTAGACTCACGCGCTCCGAAACCGTGAATTGTTGCAGAATAAAACACGCTAACTTTCCATTGCTTCTATAGGCGCACTTTGTTAGAATTTGTAACAAATCAATAAAACTAAAATCTATATACCTCGGTTCAATTCATCTATCGGCCAAGTTCCATGACGGTATAGAATCTATCGATCTATCTATCTATACAGCCATACTCCCTCGCATATATTCTTGACAGTCTGGATAGGGTTTAATGATTAGCGATTTACGACCTTATTTTTATGTGACAAGCGATTAAAGGCCTTATTTTTAGCAACATGAGATTTTAAAGAATTTGGATTTATCAATTATGCCAGTATTTTCTGAAATACTCTAATTTTTGTGAAAATGGGCTTATCAATTGCCGATTAAAAAACTCAAATACTAATGATCATCGATTTTTGGTACCCCCATCCAGACCCTCATTCTGGGCAGACTGTTTTAGATGAGGACTAATTTATCGGAACAATTAATCAGGGCCCAGTTGCTCAAAGCATCGTTAGCCTAACAAGCTCGTTAAGAGGTCAGCTCGTTAAGTGTTTTGTGACTTTATAGCCAAATACACTAATATTTTTTGTTGAAAATATGTGAGAAGCTTTTGCAGTGCAAAAGCTTCTCACATTTTTTCAACAAAAAATATTGCCATATTTGAGATATTAACGTTTGAAATTTTAACAAAACGTTAACTAACGACATCGTTAGTTCTGAACAACGGGCCCCAGCTTTGTGTCTTACCATCTTGAGGTCTGCAAACTGTGTTGTGGAGTTACATCCCAAAAGTTCTTTATTTTTCTTCTCATGGACAAAGTCCATGTTGAGGTTAAATCTGTATTGTGAGCTGGTAATTGATATGTCCTCTCTGGGGTCACTACATTTCCACGTGTCAGGTGGTGTGGGTTCTTTTGAGTTGCATACATAACAGAAGTAGTTTTTGTATGTTGAATTAAAAGGATCTGTAAACGAGCTACAGCCAAGGGCTGTTACGTGATCAAACGAGGGCCAAAGCCCGGTTTCATTACACTGTGATATCGAATATGTGGGCAAATTGCATTGTTCATAAAATGTAGAGCGTGGACTTTTGTAGAACACGTTGCATTTTTTCTTTTTGATAGTATCCAACATGTTTTCGTCAGTCAATGAAATCAAATCAGAGCAAAAAACTTCCGATTCCCAGGGAGAGAAGGAATCAATGTAAACTCCATTGCAATATGCACAATATCTGTTCCTGTAATGATGATATTCGTCAGTGACAGGTACTGCAGTTTCAAGACTGGTCTCAAATTCGGGATCCTCGCAGAGATTTGTGACTCTTTCACTCTTGAAATCAGTTTGATTTGTCGCACATTTGGTAACCATCCAAACTTGCCCAGCGTCATTCGCCTTCATGTACAGCGTCTCTTCTTGTGACGTTATCAACTGTGGTGTTACACAACTAAACCTACACAAGAAAGGGTTAGAATTAATACAGTCAAATCCCGATATCTCGAACACTGATATCTCAATGTACCTTCTTATATCAAAGAATATGTTTCATATATTTATTTACATATCAACTCCTGTTATCTCAAACTACTGATATCTCAAAGTAATTTTTCTGGTACCAGAAAATTTACTTTGAGATATCAGAAGTTTGGGCTGAAGTTTGACTTCGAGATATCGAGAGTTGACTGTACTTGCCGCGTGAACAATTTTCACACATGGAATAAGAATATATCATTGCATGGCCATACGAGAGTCTTCTATCTTACATCTTATGCAGCAATTCCAGAAATACATTTCATGTACACACTGGATGCCAAAATGTCAAATTATGAATGCAGTTAACATGACAAGTTTAAAAAAAAATCTGTTAATATTAACATGAATGGGCAGTTGTAAGAAGATAGAATGAGAAAGTATAACAGATTAGATTAACCCATTTATGCCTAACAGACTCTTATGTTCTTATAAATTGGACGAATCCATATTTAGTGTAACGGATGTCTGGTTCAGTTTATTAATATTTCCTATTATTTTCCTTCCTTTTTTTTAAAGAATCTACCAATTTGCATGCAACAGAGTACATCCTGATCAGACGTCGCCTCTTGCAAAGTCTGATCAGTGTCCGCAATGTTTGCCGGGGGCACTAGACATAAATGGGTTAAGACGGCAGAACTATTAAATGTAAAATTTACCGGAAGGAGCATTGATGATTTGACCAATAGTTTATAATGAAAAACATAAGAATTACGATTGTCTTGCTAGAAGCAACCGACACATACAAATTATGTGTTTGACATGGAGTGAGTGAATTAGTACTTTTTTTCATTCGTCTTCTTTTTCTTTCTTTCCTTTTTGCACTTTTCATAAACCGGAATAAAATGTTCAGCTGTAATAAGTGTTTTACCTGCTTGATTCTGTCGATGCCTTTACGTCCTCAAAACTTGTATAATTTTTTAGGCAACAAGACCCTCTTTCGACACAGTCTGGACCACACTCACAAAAACCACAACATTTGCTGACATGCTGAAACGAGCTGTCTTTGTCTCTGCAGTGGGGTTGGACTGAAGGGCAAATATTTTGGTACACGTCCAGCACTTCAGTATATGATTGTTCCTTCGTCAGTGAAATCATTGTCCATCGCCAGATCAAGAAAATCTTTAACCACATCTTCTTTTCTAAGAATGTTAGTTAGCATTAGTTAGTCATGCCAAAAAGACAGCGTTCGGGGAATACTCAGTCGGAACACCGTTCGGTCAATTCCGTGAATTCACGGAATTGGTCGAGCAGTGATCCGAGTGGTAAAATACTGTAACAGCTATGCGAAACTTCATGAATGCTTACTTGCACGGAAATCAAACTTAAAGTTAATAAGTAAACTATTAGGGGAAGTAAACTTTTTCATTTTCACTTTTGCCCTCCTTCTCCATAGGGGGTCAATTTTTATATGATTTTCTCCTTCAGGAGCAGTTTTTCGAGGCGGAGCCTTGTATAATTTCGATTGTTCCACATTTCACAAGATTCCATTGGTCAAATAACGCGTATGTCAAAATTTAGCCAATGATATCAAAGGTCAATGAATATTTAATCTTCGTTTTTTCTCGCAGTACTGCACTGTGAATACTAGCATTCTGTCTTATATTATTTTTCGTCGTAGATCTACTTTCGATTTCTACTTTCGGTCTAATACACACGAGCAAACAAACAGTGCAACATGTTGTTAACTATTTTGAAATCAGGTCAATTTCAAGATTGACCGCGGTCCATTTTGAAATTCCAAATTGGACAGCTCAGTTTTGATATAGGTCGTTGTCGCTACCCAGTGTCAAAATTACGGTTGTGGGTGCCTACCGACATAGTTTACTTATTCATGAAATTTATTGTCAAATCTTGAACTAAAGACATTAAAAACAAAACAACTTCCATTTAATCTGCGCCGATTATCTTTTTTAAGATTTTTCTCGTTTACCTTAAGAGTAGACCCCGTTTGGAAGGATTTCCTTATCCAAGAAAGCAAACAGGAAGTATTGAAAAAATATTTTCCTTTGTAAAACTTTCGGGAAAATATCCTGTACATTGAAATGGTTATGGCCTTTTCGTAAAGAACTTTTCTGAGAACAGAAACTTTTATACCGTTTACGCGGTAATTTTCGCGGGTTCAAATTTTCGCGGTTTAGGGTCAAAAACATACACATTAATTTTCGCGAGTTTTAATTTTGGCGGTTAGCAACATGCGCAACATCAAAATTGCTTGATTTTCATTTGAGCTAGTTCAAAGGAAAGGTACCAGACTTTACCGAAGCAAACAGAAACAAAATATATGGACGCTGTGTCTACTGATGATACTTTGTAAGAAACAGGAAATTATTTCGCGATTTTAATATTCGCGGTTTCTAAGTGACCGCGAAATACCACGAACAATGGAACATCCCGAAAATTATCGCGTATACGGTATCTGAAAACAACAGTAAACCCAGTGCGACATGGCAACATAGAAGTATATCGCTCTTTATCATGCAGCTACTGCATCAACTTCTAGATGAATCATCATCGAGTTGACTGTTTTCTGAGACCACACTCTAGTGATAAAAATGAAGCTCACGACTTTTGAAATCGGGAACAAGAGATGTTTTACTTATAAACATGTTAATCTGGAAACTCTAATCAAAAGACAATGGTGGGCCATGTGGATTCTTCCTTGAAATTTCTCTCTAACATGTCAAATAAAAACTCGGTATACAAATCATTCTGAGCTTCTTTATTTAGACAAGGTACGTGTGAGAAAGCGACAGAAAAAAAGAAACAAAAGAATAATTACCTGTTGTCCTCAATACTATGCTCATCTAAGGTTATGTAATAAAGCAGTTGCGTTAAACAATATAACACTTTGAAAGAAAATAATGAAAAAAACAATTATTATGCCAATGTCATTAATATGCAAATAAATAAAGTACTTTTGACTTCATAACCTTATAATATTTGCTTATCAGGAAAATTAAAACTATAAATTGAGCAGCAGTAATGCTATTAAACAGTGATCTGGTTCTGCTTATAATTGAATATGAAACTGATATGAGTTTTAAATTGGATTTGTTGAAACCTATGAATTGCAAGAATTTTCTAGAGAATGCCTACATAGCTATGATTTTATCGCCCCTTTTATGCAAAGGACATGGGCGGGGACACAATTTTGATGTAAAGGGTTCCATTTTCTGGGGACCCTACTCCAACATTTTCATTTTGCCTTCTTGGCATAACCTCTTTCTTTTAACCCTTAAAGTGCCAAAAATTAAAATAGTTGAATGAGCCACCTCATCTGATTCTACACTGTTTGCCCTCTAGTCTTTGAATTCTCAATATGAAATGTCTTCGACAAGGCATTTTTTTTAATTTTTGCAGACGTAAATTTTGTCGTCGGCTTTTTGGCACATTAAGGGTTAAGAGCTCACCCCTTCATGGTAGTGTTTCGTTTCCCTGCAAGAAAAAGTTGCCAAAGAGAACACCACGAAACCGATATCTGAACACAGAGCTCTATGTGAGAAGTACCTTTGACAACAACAAATATGTACCATAAATATATATAGAAAACCTTTGACAGGGATTAAGATGCAGCTTTATTAATTACCATGCGGATGTGCAATATCATGTCAATCGAGTTCGTTGTGCACCTCTACGACTTAGGCCCACTTCGAATCGAACTAGAGTACCTACCGTAGTAGTATTGTGGGCATGCGCACTAGCATTAAAAATCGAACGCCTAAAGTTGCTATAATAGTAGATTGTCATGGAAACGGATATAAATACTGTGCATCCATTGTCTTTTCCGTGCATGTAGTCTTTAAAAACGATAGTTAAAAGATTAAATGATAATATATGACCTAAAATAATTGTATGAACAAATATATACTTGTTGTACACCCACAAATCGCGAGAATTTTCAACGGCCGCCATCTTGCTACTAGAGTAACGGCGGTCCAGACCTCGGTTGATCTTTGGTAAGTTCATGACATTTTAGTAGCTACCAGAGCACTTTGATTGGAACTTTAGTAAATATAATAGCTGCTTTAGTTCGATCTCGAAGTGGGCCACGGCTAGAAGTGCAGTCCAGGTAAACGACAGTACGGGAGAATGGTTTAGGACAAGAGTTGGAGCTACGCATGGTGCCACTTTCAACATCTTCCTTGCAAGGTTCACATCTGGTGTTGTAGAGGACAGGGCAGACGCGTTAGAGTAGACGGCATTACATCTATGCACTACCTTATGATATGAGGCGCGACGCAAGAAACCCAACAATGTGGTTGTGCTCCCAGAGCAAACTCAGATCAGCCTGGGCATCCGCCCAGTCTGATCAGAGTCTTCGCTGTGCGCATAGAGGTAGCTTAGACCCTTAGCTACCCTTTAAGCCCTTAGCAAAGTGTCTGATCGGACTCGGCGGTTGCCCAGGCTGATCTGAGTCTGCACTGGGCGCACAACCACATTGTTGGTTTTCTCGTGTCGCGGCTCATATACTATTTGCCGATGACATCTGTGCTCAAGATTACGAAGGAACAAGTACTAGAAACCTCAGAAGTCTCGAAAAAAATCTGCTCCAGGTATAAAACGAAGACAAGTGCTGAGAAAATTTACAAACGATTAAGAGGCCGGTGGCATCAAGATGTACACTGTTATCGAATCAGTGTCAAATATTTAGGGCAGAGGCATCTTCGCAAGCCAAGGGTACAAAGTTCACTTTGTTTCTTACACATGTTCGTAAGGAACAAAGTGAACTTAGTATCCTTAGCTTGCGAAGATGGGGCAGCGGTTTCTTGTGCAGTTCTTCAGAGAATCTCGAGTTTGAGGTCATCATCAGAGACAACTGCACCATGGTATTTGAATAAAGTCACAAATCCCAGCTTCTTGCAATTTACTTTGGATCAAAGGTAAAACTGGTGATCTATCTTTCTGCATGCCTGTGAAACGTGGACCTCGACAGCTGAGTTATAAAAGAATTACCACAGAGCTTTGGCATGAAATGCTTCTGAAGGTTGCTGAACATCTCATATATGGACGACGCAATTTATGAGGATGTTCGCAGAAATATCCCAACAGCCATTAGGAAACACCACGTCGAGAAATGGAAACAGATTATCTAATCACATATGAGCCGCGACACGACAAAACCAACAAGGTAACAATTTCGCCCAGCGAAGACTTAGAACATCCTGGGCATCCGCCCAGTCTGATCAGAGTCTCCGCTTTGCGCTTAACGGGTAGCTAAGGGTCTACGCTAGCCCTACGCGGACAGCAAAGACCCTGATCAGCTGGGCGGACGCCCAGGCTGATCTGTGTCTGCGCTGGCCGCACAACAACTTTGTTGGTTTTCTCGTGTCGTGGCTCATATCACTGTCATCTGCTTTAGCACAGACAATACAGCAGAGCACAGCGAACAGGCAGACACTTGAAAGCAGAGGTTGGAAGACAATATAACGAGTGGCCTGGAAGAGACTTTTCCAGCACAACTAGAGCAGCTGATAATAGCACCAGGAGGAGCCTGAGAGATCGTTGCTAAGTCGTTTGTGGTGCTCAGTTTTAGGGCATAATAGAACTGCTTCAACAAGCCCAAACATTATGAACAAGTAGGATGATGAAGGATTTTGCACCTTTGCATGTTTCGGAATAGATGATGAAAATTTCGGACTTTTTTGTTTTTCAGTCCTTCAACATTAAATTTTTTCACATCGATGAGAGAATTCTCCACCTTTTCTAATTTTGGACATTGACAATTTGCATCATTTTCCTATCTTAGAGTATTGTAGACAGTCAATTATATGGTTAACATTCATGATACAATTAGTGACCTTTTTCTAGATTTGGCTGTTGGCGCCCAAATATTTTCAATTTAAACTCGGTATTTTCAATTCTTGAGGAGCAAGTAATTCGAGACGTCTATACCAGCTTCACGAGAGCACAAGGCTTGTATATAATCTAAGCAGAAGACTTGTAAAATCTGAGTATTATCTATCCAGCAGGTACACGGCGTCAAAATGACGTCATATCCGTCGATATTGACGCCAAAGCGACGTCATCAGGTCGCACCGACATCATTTCGACGTCATGTATTTGACACTAGGGGAGACCGGGGATAGTTGATGCACTTTTTAGACTTTTTGATATATCTCGTGACTGGACTGGCCAATTTTGATCATCTTTGCATATACTAAAAGATCTACCTTTTCTGCATTTAAAATCAAATAGTAATCTTTGAATTTTGGTATATTTTCCCTCCGTTTAAGTAGATTTCTTTGGCAAGTCAACTGCATCAACTTGCCCCAGTAGTGGGGCATGTTGATGCAATGCTTGGGCTAGTTGATGCAGACATTGTTTCTTGCCTTTACAAGCCCATGCAACGGATACTACAGGAAATTGACCGTTTCTATGGACAAATGGGGATATTCCTGCTTTCTTTATAGTTAGATGCCGCGATTAATCAAAATTATTTTAGCCATTGAAGTTATCTCAAGCGAAATATCTCTAGAAGGAATGTTTGTATATGAGTAATTGAACTATAAAATATCAAAATATTCTATAATTTTATTTATGAAACTTAAGAACATTTTAAACAGGAAAATATCATTTCATTGTTATAGTTGCTATATTCAATGAGCCGGCCTCCCAGCAATTCGTACAATTTACATATGCGTCCAGCGAAGACTCAGACCAGCCTGTGCATCAGCATAGTCGGATCAGAGTCTTCGCTTGCCATGCAAAAAGGTATGGGACCTTAGATATCCATAGAGCGCACAGCAAAGACTCTAATCAGACTGCGCGGATGCGCAGGCTGTATCGAGTGTTCACTGTGCGCACATGTAAATTGTTGGCATTGCTGTGACATCGCTGGAATGCTATTGTATGTATTTTTTTAAATATAATAAAAGAGATACTACAAATCTGAAATGCTAAATAGTCCTACATCAGTTAGAGATCAAGCCCATCCAAATATTGTGAACAGCTCATGCAGTCCAATAGGATTTTATGGTGCATCAACTTGCCCCATGCTCATTGCATCAACTTGCCCCAACCATACCCCACGTGACATTCAGCAAGGTAGACAACTATTACACAATGTTTTCCTTCAGAAGAGTGTATGATTTTGAAGATTAAATATTTGTCTACCTGTGTGCATAAATGAATTATGAACAACCAGAAACAAATGCGCGCTAAACGAAAAATTGCGAAATACCTGTAAATTACTTAGATGTGTCAAAAATGAACTTTTCTTCACCAAATTCTCATTTATCGTCCAAATTCCGCAAAACTTCAGGAAAAGATGGCGGCAGTCAATTACTGTCTTAATTCGTCATTTCTGACGCCCATAACGACGTCATTGTCTTTTTATTGCCACTGCATCAACTTGCCCCGTGCATCAACTATCCCCGGTCTCCCCTACTTGCTTGGTACACGCGACAAGATACAGTTTATTACATTTTAAATGTAAACGTAGAAAGAGATGAGAGGTGACCAGCGATTCACATGTGACATAGGCCTACTGATAAAGTTTTTTTCTGAAAAAGAAGCTGAAAGCTCCAATGTGTACACATCTATAATGTAGCCTAAATATCCCGAGCTGGTGATGGTATGCTCAAGGTTATTTTACTAACTTTCAATGTAAAAAATTAATTCTGGGGGGGGGGGGTGCTTTTTTTAGGCCCTCCCAGGGATTTTGGGGAGCTAGGGAGAACGGTCATTTATTTTCAGGGAGTTAGGGAGCACTTGCAATTATTTTCAGGGAGCTAGGGACTTAAGCTCTTAAGTTTGGAAAGCTGGGGAGCACTGCCAGAATGTGATTTTCTAAATTGTTTTTGGCTACGCCCCCCCCCACCCCCAGACCCCCAATTTATAGGCTACATATCAATAATACCGTTTTAGTCATTCTCTTTAAGCAAAAATAACTCCGGATGGGCATTCAGACTTGCAGATGCTAGCATCTCGGGCTCAATTCGGGCTAGGGGTGGAAATGACTTCCAAACAATATTAGGGAGCAGGCTTGAATATTTTAGGGCGCTGGGGAGCAGATGAATTACTTTTAGGGATTTGGGGAGCAGTAGCAAAATAATCTTAGGGAGCGCTCTTATGAGAAAATATTTTAAGGGAGCCGGGGAGAATTTGGCATTATTTTCAGGGAGCAAGGGAGCATTGACCGCACCCCCCCCCTCCCGAGAAGGCCTTATTTTTACTAGATTTTTAATCTGGGCCTATGTTTACCGACAGAGGGTGTGCCTAATCTACAACACGGTATTTAGTGAGACTTCATCGCCAATGCAGTTGCGTATATAATTTCTGCACGAGTTGTCTACCTTATATTCATGCACAAATTCCACAACTGCACACACAGCCACAAACAGGATACATCTGAACATAGTTTGCGGCGCAGAAAGTAAAATCAGAATGTGGTAAGGATTATGGAGTTTTGTCACTTAAGGAGGCCGACTCTAATTTTTTTCTGAGATACCTGTGCTAGAGAATTTCCTTATATTATAACAGTGTATCAATCAAGACCTTAAGGTTCCTCTTCACAGTTGCAAGAAAAAAAAATAGGACCATTGTTTGCATCATACCAATACCTAAATTATATCCCTGATTATCCTCATTTTCTCCATATTCTCAGAAAAAGTGCTTAAGATTTCTTTGGTGGTGTTTGCACAATATTTAATTTACCAGAACACGGTATTTACCTTCGTTAAAAAATCGGTTTCCAAGATTTTCACTTTTGAAAGGAAAAAAATTAAAGCTCTTTTGACAGTGGTTTAAAGTTTGTTACAACTATGCACACAAATATTTTATACCACTCACTACCGACTCCTACCAATTTTGATTGTGAAAAAACGACCGAATACGGAAAACCAGAATTTTTTTTGGCCACCCTCATGCTTTCTGGAGGCGGCCATATTTGAAAACTGGGAAAATCATGGTATGCCAGTTTTCGAACAAAATTACGATGAGATCTTACATTTAGCCAACTATCAAGACACGCTTTTTGAAACTTCGATACAAAAGCCCTCTTTTAACCCATAATCGATTAAACGTTCTTGCTTTAGTATCGTGTCATATTTGGAAAGAATCGTGTCCACATGTATTTGTTTACATTTGCTTCGTCTTCGATTAACTAAGATTCCTACGCGTAAAATTTAACCGAACTAATTTGATTGAAAATATTAATATTATGTTCATATTATTTGTTGAGAGAGGTTTACTTTGATTTATTATTACATATAACACTAGTTAATGTGTCTACAAAAATTATTCTATCCGTAATTGTATGAAATGACAAATTGATTTTGGAACTACTTTTTAGCGCAAGCATTTCTGCTTCCATGCGGAAATGCTCTTCGGTCGTAAACAGAAACTAGAAAAACTTGGCTGCTGAAGCTGACCTTGGCTGATGTGAAGTTTACATCAAGTATTTGCCGAGTTCTGACCTATTTACACATTGGTAGGTGTGAAAAACGATTGATCGCTCGTACGATTGTTCAAATCTTCATCTTTTAGGTTCACTAGCTGACCTGTCAAACATTGTTTTGATGACGTAGCGGTCGTATTTTTTATTTTTTTTCAAACCACTTTTTTCATTAACATACCTGTCAACTTTCAGAAATTTTCATGGGGGAGACAGCGCGCGAACCGACATTTTGGACCACTTTTTTTGACGACTAAGCGCGCGGAGAAAATCACTTAAAATTTCCATGGGGGAGACTTTTTTCTCATGTTAAAGAAGGCTTACAAATTATAAATTTGTAATGTCATTGGAAAGTGTTGTCCATTTTGTGGTCCACTAAAGACATAATAACAAATAATAAAATGTGTTTGTGCATGTGTTTTTGGTTGTTCACATATGAGGGCCAATGAGAATCAGACCATCACTGAAAATACATGAAGAAATAATTTTGCTCATTTATTTGGTTTATATTGAATAAGTTGGGTGTACTATCATGGCAAGTCGTAAGAAAAACTCACATAAGTTTGGAATTGCAAGGGAAGACACCGTAGAAAGAGAAAATACCTATGTCTTGGTCGAAAGAGCTATCAGTTTTCATATCATTTCAAAGATAATAACTCGGACAATGTTGAGATTATCAAGCGCACACATGGAGGCAAGAAGTAAAATAATAGGCTTGGAAAAAAACGAGCACTGAAAGGATTTTACCAGTTATATCGATTATATCCCAGTAAGCATGTGACGTCATAATGATGTCACTGCAACGTTATTACATGGCATCAATGTCAGTACAGTGTCATAAGGATGCAAAGTGGTGCGTAAATTTACCTGAACAGGCCTAATTACTGGATCTGACCAGAACGGAACCATATTATTCATATTTCGATGCACGCGCAGATTAATTCCAGGCCCTACCTGTGACTAACATGTGTCATCGTAACTATCAATCCATGATTTCATCCACCGACTTGATACATATAGAGCTACATATTTCCTATGGATGAAATGTTGGTCATGATACTATGGAATAAAAATTCAGGAATCTTTGTGTTTTTCATTCTCTCTTAGTCTTGGACAAAAGATAGCCAGATTTTTTGTATAAGAATATATGATTTTAATATGAAACACATATGCATGGGGTATTAAGAGGCCTACCCATGGCGCAAAATGCTCAAAGAGTATTTTGACTGATATCTCTAATTGGTTTTGCGCTAGAGGGCATACAGAATACGTTTAAATATGAAATAAATGTGTATTTAATAAAAATATTACAAATATCAACTGAAGATAGGGAAAACGGGTCCGTTCCGGTAATTCAGTCCATTGCGGTCTGTCCCAGTAAATGTGCCTGCTGGTATGTGTTTTGCAATGTGCCTGCTGGTATGTGTTTGGCAATGTGCCTGCTGGTATATGTTTGGCTTCCAATATAAATATGAATGTGTGTTTCTTGTCATCCTTCCAAAATATGCGCCGGGCCGCGTAGCGCAATCGGTAGAGCACCTGACTCATAAGTCAGAGGCCCTGGGTTTGAAACCCGGTCTGGCCACATACTTTTGTTTCTCCTTCCGCTGATTCAAGAAGGGCAGTTGTCAGTTACATGAGAAACTATGTGCACTTAGTACTGGTTAACCGCTTAGGAGGTCTAAGCCTGCCCAGGAATAGTGTGATTAGGTTAACTGATCATCCCAACATGACCTTAGCTGTTTACCGTGGATGATAAGCATCAAAGCAACCAACCAACCTTCCAAAATATCTAAACTTCAGTTTACAAACCTTTCAGAACTTGCTGTATCAAAATCAATAAATAAACTCATGTTCATATACTTTTCAGTTAAAATAACAATTTCTGTTGGTGCATTCAGGCCACCATACTTTGGTTTACATTGCTGAAAAAGTAGTTCCAACATGGATGATGTTTGAATTTTTTTTTGATGGAATTTTTTTGGAAATCATCCATTTTCGTTGTAATTTGGCTATTTTCGTTCTTTTCTCATGTGGCAGTCCTTAAACACGAGCATAATAAACATTTTTACATCATTATTTTGCAGATCGTGAGTGAAGGGAGATAAGTAACATTTTTGCCGAAAACTCTGTAAAAAAGTAAAATTTCACAAAATAGTGATTTCTTAAAAAGACTTTTTCCGCTTCAAATTTATCAGCATTTCATGACAATTAATCTGGTATACAATATGGCTAGGTTTTGACTTGGAAAACAGTAAAAAAATCACTTAGAAATTTTGCAATATAACTGTTAAGAGGAACCTTAACTTTAGATAAAAGTAATAAAAACACCATGTCACCGGCACTGGTGACGAATTGGGGTCGATCCAAAAGTAACACCATTTTTACACTTTTTTGCTTTGAGTGTAATGGGAAATTGCGAAAATCTGACACAAATGTGAAAATTAAAATAACTTCTGTGCTAGAGATTTTGGTGTCACTAAGATATGTAACGTATCTATATAAACTCAGCCGAAACATGAAATAAAAACAGGGGGTCATCAGTCATATAAGATAATGAGGGTCGTTTCAAAAGTAGGAATTAGGGGCAAAACACCATTATTTTATCAAGATTGCAAGCATTTAAAAACATTTTCGCTAGCTATGATAGTGCCACTAACAAAGGCGCTGTATCTATAAAGGACTTCAAAAATATGAACTGAAAACAGGGCATCAGCGTTCATATAAGAAAATTGGGGTCGTTTCAAAAGTAAGTTTCAAATGCAAAACGCCATTTTTGGTCAATATCACGAAATATAAGGTAACTTCTGTGGAAGATTTGATGGTTTCATCAAGGCAGACAGTGTATCTTAATATGATCTCCAAAAACAGGAAATAAAAATAGGGCTCATTATTCATATAAGGAAATGAGGGTCATTTCAAAAGTAAGCATTACATGCAAAACACCATTTTTTGTCAAGTTCACAAATATAAGAATAAATTCTGTGCAGATTTGATGGTGTCACTTAATTAGGCGGTGTATCTACACATGATCTATGAAAACAGAAAGTAAAAATAGGGGTCATCATTCATATATGGAAACGAGGGTCGTTTCATAAGATAGCATTACATTTTTTCCTGAAAAACCTGTGCCACAGAATTTCTTTATATTTAACAGTGTATCAATCAATGATTTATGTTTAGGTAAAAGATATAAAAATATTATGTCTCCGGCACTGGTGACTAATGGGGGTCGATCCAAAAGCAACAACGTTTTTATGCATTTTATGCATTGAGTGTAATGGAAAATCGCTTAAATTTGACACATTTGCGAAAACTGAAATAACTTCTGTCCCAGAAATTTGGTGTCACTGAGATATGTCATGTATCTACATAAGATCTGAAAAACTGAAATATAAACAAAGGGTTACCGTTCATATAAGAAAGTGGGGGTCGTTCAAAAGTAGGAATTAGAAGCAAAACATCTTTTTTTTGTTCGAGATCGCAAACATTTTTTTTTTTTATTTTTGCTAGATATGATAGTGGCACTATCATAGGCTATGTATCTATATATGATTTGCAAAAATATAAATTACAAACAGATAATCAGCAGTCATATAAAAAGTGGGGTCATTTCAAAAGTAAGTATAAGATGCAAAACATTTTTATTAAGATCGCAAACATTAAATAAATTGTGTGCTAGATTTGATGGTGTCATTAAGTTATGCGTTGTATCTACATATGATCTGTGAAAACAAGAAATAAAAATAGGGGTCATCGTTCATATAAGGAATCGAGGATCGTTTCAAAAGTTTGCATTGCATGTACATGAAAAACACTATTTTTGTCAACATCTCCAACATTAAAGTAACTTCTGTGCTGATATGATGGTTTTACTATGAGAGGTGATGAACTATTTATGATCTACGAAAATATGAAATAAAAACAGGCCATAGCGAAAGTTTCATGATTGAAACATGTTAAAAAATGTTTAAAACATGTTTAAACATGTTATTTGGACATTTTTGAACATGTTTTGACAGTGTTATGAGCATATTAGGAAATGTTTAAACATGTGCGTTAAATGGCACCATGGTCAAACATGATCAGATATTAACCGTGTTCTGCTGTGCTTGACAATCAGAAGATCCATTGCAAAACACAATTGTCCTACAACATTGCATAATTGTTCAATACCACTGATAAATTAGCTAAATCTTGGCCATCTACTCTTGTTGGTAATTGTTCAAAGCAAACTTATTTTCTATTGACAAGAGCGCCTGCAATGCGGAATATGTTTTGTTACTGATAATTTGTTGGATACAATGGAAGTTGCTCGCATCCAATGAAATGGCCTATTTGGAAATTTGATTTATGAATAGGCTGTCAACCAGTGGTACATTAGGAACAAAGTGGACAGTCTTCATTTTTAAAAAATGTCTCAGTTTCAGTCAGACATAAAATAGGTTATTTCGGGGGGGGGGGGGGGGGGGGGAGGGGGGGGGGCGGGGGGGGAGGGGGATGAAGGGTAGCTGGGATGGGCTGGGGCTGGGTCATAAACTTTTTCGTCACCTATCTTGGGGGAGGGGGGAAATCTGGCGGGACTGGGGGAGTGTCTACAACATATAAGCAAAAGGAATTCTGTTGATGTTCTGGGGGAGTCGGAATTAAAATACATAGCATTGGGATGGGGAGTGGGGGGGGGTCATGTATTTTAATAGGCATATTGGGGTGGGGGGATGGAATGTCAGAATTTTTCCAAAAGTCTTCATTTTAAAGAGCGTCTCAGTTTCAGTCATACATAAAATTAGTTACATGGTGAGTGTGGAGGGTAGCTTGGATGGAGTACGTGGGTTTGGGGGTGGGGGGTTGGGGGGAGGGTCATAAACGTTTTGTTACCTATCTGGGGTGGGGGGGATCGGAAAAAAATTCTGGTGGGGACTTGAGGGGTGGTCTACAACATTTAAGCAAAAGTCTAATGTCTTCAGTCTGCCGGAAAAGAAAAAGCTCTTGATATTTTCAAACGAACATGTAGAGCTCTACTGTATCAAACAGTCAAAACAGCAGCTGGCAAATAACGGGACTGGTAAAAATAATGCTGATCTGAATAAAACACCTTCTCCTTGGCCGCGTCCACCTGGAATGACTTTTCAATCCTTGTCCTGTTGTGATCCACACTTTTTTTCTTCAGGAACTTCTCTTTCCATAGTTGTTTTTTCTACTTTCACTTCGTTGATTACAGCTACCGGAAATGATAACCGGTGACGTAATTGCAGAACGCAGTTGCAAGTACAGTGTGTGGGCATAAATTAGTTGTAAAATTTATTCTGTTCTATAGTCGACGGTAAGAAACGAAAGAAAGTATCGCGTTGAAAATATCAGGCCGACCTGTCGTGCTCACTTTGTAAGAAGAGAATGTCGTCAGAGCGCCGAATGACGGCAATGCGCAGAACGTTGCGCAATCGAAATTAGAGTCGGCCTCCTTAACAAGTCCGACATCGGAGGTTTCGGCACAAAACCAAATTGTCACTGGGAGGTTTCGACCTCTGAGAGGTTCGCCACTTGGACCACAGGGGGTTACTAGAGTCACCGGAATACACCTTATTACCGGAATATACCGGAATACACCAAAATAAACATTTTTATTATCAAAATTAACTTAAATATTGGTAGAATAGATCAATAAGAACTATTTCCAGCTCAGACATTGCTATTTTTGCATCTGTAGTGAGAATAAATGGACCAGGGTATGGGCCTTGGATAGGTATCACTGTGCAGATTGCAAGCTGGTTAGGGTCTTTATATGGGTCATTCACTTGCCGTTTTTTACATGCAGCTGTTACTATAAGACATATTTTGGATAATATTACATTTATTCTGGTAATATTATAGTGTATTTCGGTAAACCAGACCCCGAACGTTTTAGATTTGGTTATTACCAAAGATGAACATGATATTGAAAACATAACTATTTTACCTTCATTAGGTGTCAGTGATCATGTAATGATCAAATTTGACTTCTTAACTTCCTTTAAAGAGAGTTGTACAGGGAAACCAAAGATAAAATACAGTTAATGTGACTTTGAATCATTTTCTCAAGATTGGGAAAAGATAAATTGGAAGAATAAGTTCAGGGATATGAATATTGACCAGATGTGGAGCTGTTTCTCAGAAAAATATCAGGAGAGTATTGAAAAATTTGTACCAAAATATGTTCCCAAAAAAGGATGTAAACCTAAGCCGCAATGGATGACTGCGGATTTACTAAAGAGTGTAAAAGAAAAAAGACAAGCATGGGCTCAATATCGTGCCACAAAAAGACCATGTGACTTTGAAAGATATAAAAGAATAAGAAACCAGACAACAGAAGCTGTACGTACAGCAAAACGGAATTTTGAGAGAAAAATAGCCAGCAAAGCTAAGACAGAAAGCAAACAATTTTGGAACTACATCAGAAGTCAAGTTAAAACGCAAAGCTCAGTGACTAATCTCAAGAAAGACGATACAACACATACAACTTCTAACCAGGAAAAAGTAGAGGTATTAAATAGTTACTTTGCCAGTGTTTTCACTCGCGAAAATTGGGATGAAATGCCAGATATGCCTGATAGGGATTTTGATACACCGTTGTATAGTATTGCTATTGACACTTGTATGGTGGAAAAAGTATTGAAAGAACTGAATGCTGGAAAGTCTATGGGACCTGATGAAATTCATCCACTGTTACTAAAGACAATGCCGAAAGTATTCTCTGTACCATTAACATTGATTTTTCAAAAATCTATCAATGCTGGTCAAATCCCGAAAGTGTGGAAAGACGCACGTGTTACCCCATTGTTTAAAAAGGGCCAAAAAACAGATCCAGGAAATTATCGCCCAGTCAGCCTTACTTCGGTTGTTTGCAAATGCATGGAAAAAATTATCAGGGCATCAATACTTACTCACTTGGTTAGAAACGATCATATTATATCAAATGCTCAGTTTGGATTCAGAACAGGACCTTCATGTATATTGCAATTAATTGATGTGATGGAAGACTGGTCAAACTACTATGAAAATGGTGAAAGTTGGGATACAGTGTATTTAGACTTTGCAAAAGCTTTTGACAGTGTACCCCACAAACGCCTATTACACAAAGTTTCAGCATATGGGATCAGAGGACCGGTATTATCATGGATAAAAGATTTCCTTACTGGGAGAAGACAGTATGTGTCAATAAAAGGAGAGACTTCTTCATGGAAAGACGTTTTAAGTGGTGTTCCACAGGGCAGTGTCCTTGGGCCTGTGTTATTTGTTATATACAAAAATGATCTTCCAGAAGTTGTGACCAGTGTTGTGAAAATCTTTGCAGATGATACCAAGTTGTATAATACAGACAGCAATAATGACATCATTCAACAATTATAGACTTAGATGCTTTGTGTGGTTGGGCAGATTTGTGGCAACTTAGATTCAATGTGGAGAAATGTAAAACAATTCATTATGGACGTGACAACCAAGACTATCAGTATACTATGAATTTTGAAGACATTGAGTCAGTTAGTGAAGAGAAGGATCTAGGAGTGATCTTCCAACAAGACCTGAAATTCAGTAACCACATTAATACAAAAATAAATAAAGCTAACAGTGTACTGTCATTGATAGTCAGATTCTTTGAATATATTGAAAAAGACTCCTTTGTACTGTTATATAAGGCATTAGTTAGGCCTCACATTGAATATGGAAATACAATATGGTATCCCTTCTTGAGGAAAGACATTATTAGCGTTGAAAAGGTTCAGAAAAGAGCAGCAAAACTTATACCAGAATTGAAGGACTTCACTACTTATACTGAGAGACTGAGAAGGCTGAAATTGCCTAGTTTGGCTCACCGCAGGAAGCGTGGGGATATGATTCAGACCTTCAAAATAATTTGCGGCTTTGAGGATATACCATCAGAAAGGCTTTTCAGAATATCTACTTCTACAACTCGTGGACATCATTTCAAGTTGGAAAAATCCCACTGTAAAACAACTATGAGATTACACCAATTTTCCCAAAGGATAATAAATAATTGGAATGCTCTTCCTACAAGTGTAGTTAATGCAAAAGATGTGAACGATTTCAAATCAAAACTAGATCATTACTGGAACCATGAAGTTATGTATATGTTCTAATCAGTAATATGTCTGCTAGACATATTTATACAAGTACTTGTATAATGCAAACCTGTACTAGATTATGCTCAGTTATCAGTTAAGAAAGTGACAGGACACAGTGACCAAAGGATTTCAAACTATGTCGGGCTTAAAAAGGAGTTATCTCCTTCCTTCAGAGCCCAACAACTATCGTCAAGGTATCGTCAAGGTACTATCGTCAAGGTAAATAAAATTGTGTATTTTGGTAGATTCCGGTATATTCCGGTGTATTTTGGTATATTCCGGTAATTAAGTGTATTCCTGTATTTCTAGTAACCGGACCACAGGCATTCGACGTTTTTGAGGCCTCAGTAATACACAGTAGCCTCCAATATGGCCAGAAACTGCATCTTCTATCTGGTTATCATCGGCACATACCATATGAAAAGAAAGATAATTTTGATATTTTACAATTTTAAGATCATTAAACACATAAAAAAAGGTTTGCAAACTATTTTACCCTGAAACAGAATTAAGAAAAGTGGTTTGGGGTGGTTTTCAGGCGGTTTGGGATGTTTTGGGGTGGTTTAGGGTAATTTGATGGACCCTTAATCCAGCAGTAAAACCTGTTACTCATTCAGGGATTTTCCTAGGCCATTCAGGGATTTTCCTAGGCCAGCCGGGCCGGGTAGCGCAATCGGTAGGGCACCTGACTCGTAAGTCAGAGGTCCTGGGTTCGAATTCCGGTCTGGCCACATACTTTCGTTTCTCCTTCCGCTGATTCAAGAAGGGTAGTTGTCAGTTACTGGCGAAAGTATGTGCACTTAGTACTGGTTAACCGCTTAGGAGGTCTAAGCCTGCCCAGGAATAGTGTGGTTAGGTTAACTGACCGTCCCGACATGACCTTAGTTGTTTACCGTGGACGTTAAGCATCAAATCAACCAACCAAAATTTCCTAGGCCATAGTGACTTGTACTTAATAATAGGATGCAAAATTTCCTACAAAATAGAAATGATATCACATGACCATAGAAAGCACATAATTACCACTGAGCACCTCATTCGATCCTTTCAAATGTCCCTTTTGGGCCCTTGGAAACCCTTAGATACAAAGTAAACACTCCAAAAACTGGCAGAAAACAGGGGGAGTAATATCTGCACAAAACTCACTTTTCTGGTTATATCCTGTTATAAATTCATATTGCTTCCAAATATGGTCTTGAGAAAATCATGCACAGGTATATAGTAAGGTCATCCACCTGTGAATTTACCTGTCCACTTTGTCCACTTTGAATGACCAAATTCAATGACCCAAAACGTTAGTAATGGTTGTTGTCCTTCTCTTGAGGGAGAAAATTCCAGAAACACAATTATTAACGTGCTAAAAACGGTGTAATTAGAAAAATAGTTTCAACTTCCAAAACATACCTAACATATGAAAGGGACATAATCATCGTATTTCCGGAACAGTTCGGAATCCTGGAAACTGGAAATAAGCAAAGTTAAAATCACGAAATTATGTGTCATCGAATGTAGAACTTACCCAACACATAAACAGGCATACACTAAAAAGATTTATAGCGAAAATATTTACCAATCTTCAGATTAACAACCTGTTTTATGCCTACTTTCAGTTTGAAAAAATTCTGCCAAGAAACGACTGGAGTTACCTACCTTGATGCAGCACCCCTTGCGTCTGTTATTATCGCTATAGGCCACTTTAGGGGCCGAATATTCGGCCCCTATTTTTCCCCATTTAGAGTTAAAATTTCCAAAAATGAAGTTAATATTTCCCAATTTTTTCATTTAGTTCTACATTTTGATGAAAATCGGACCAAAAAAAGCAAAGTTACAGATGTTTATATTCCCATTTATAGGAATGACTCATGAATAGTTCTCATTAAATAAAGGCAAACTCAAAATAGTTAAACATGTTAAAGCTTTATACTTTGTTATGATTTTAACTGAATTTAAAACAGAGATCTTGTTTTATCATTCAGTCAAATTCGATGATTCGTATGCTGTTTATCCTAAATTCAAAGGCCCCTGGCCCCGAGTTCAGAAAGTTAGGAAAATCCTTGTCATTGTTGAATTTTATAATTATTTTGAACAAATTTGGTGTGATAGCAACAGTTATTTGTGTGAGTGCGAAAACAATGTTATTTTTATGCAGAATAAACACATTGTCTTTTGGGTTTTTTTTTTTTTGCTAAAACCAAATTTACAAATACACTCATAATTACAATTTACCGTAAATCCCCTTTAAGTGGTGTGTCAGGGACTGTTACTTTGTCAGTGCAAAAACATGAAATCAGACAGTAGATTTTCAGTGGCATTTAAGAAATTAAAGGAATGAGATACTCAGGATATATCTGGGAAGAGTTGACATGAGGTAAGTTAAAAAAGTATGGGTGGGTTGTCCTGGGTGGAGTTTTTTGTGGGGCGAGTTGTCTTTTGTCCCAGTTTTCATGATTCTGTCATTGCGATTTAATAACTTCATAAGCGTGCAATTAAATTCTCAATGTCCTTTTGATCAAGATGTGCAACAACACTTGGAGAACTTCACTTGACACACCACATGACATAATTTGTAAAACTGTTTGTCGGCAAGCAATCAGAGGGCAATCAAATAAGACACATCGGCCGTGTCTTTTCGCAGTTTATCTATGAAGGGTGATCCAGAAGTAATGTCACTGCAGCTATAACATCATATTGACCTGAAAGAAAGCAACAAAATTTCATATCCAAGTGCCTTAATCTATTTTCATTATGGACTGAAAACATCTTAAAAATATTCTTCACAGTTATCAGGATAGACCGAAGGCATGGTAACTGCACACGTCGCAAGTCATTGACATTGTCGACGTTCCAGATGAAGTTTCGATATCATGTCATGTCCAAAGTAGTATATTCTTTGTTACAGTGTAGACTAATGTCTGTCACCCATGTTTATCTTATCTTTCAATATTATTTGAACAGGCCCCCGGCTCATGTACAAGAATTTACTCAATATTCGAATTGCAGAATATCGATATTCATATATGGGGGCTAAACTAGAGTGACTTTAATGTCTGATATTGCACATAAAGGGCTTTCGCTTTTCAGATGACCCTCTAGCAACTCATCTGCATCACTATAGGGCTGATTGCACCTATAAACAAGCCTCATAATCACTGTTATATCACCGCATGTCTAATTAAACAGCTCTAGAGCCTCTATTGATGATGTTCTTATTTTGTGGCTAAACCACATAAATACGCGCTGACGTGTAGTCAGAAATCAACATGTTTTCACTCGGCAGTAACAAACATTAGCACTAATTAGAAAATTTCCAGCTGCAGTAACGTTAATAAAGTTTCAAAGGTGGGCGGCAGAAATATATATCGTCATAGTATCAAATTTTCATCCGATTTGGTGTGTTAGGTTTATTGTCACCCGACATAGGCGGAGGATAGAAATGCCCCTTGTCCGTCCGTGTGTGTCCGTCCGTCCGAAATCTTGTCCCCGCAACTCCTCCTACGTTTTTCATCGGATTGATTTGAAATTTTACAGATTGTATTCTTATGATATGAAGATGTGCATGTGGTTTTTTATTTTTGTTTCGGCCATTTATGATGGAGTTACAGCCCTTGTTGTCTCAGACCTTCCAAAATCTTGTCCCCACAACTCCTCCTACATCTTTCATCGGATTGATTTGAAATTTTACAGATTATGTTTTTATGATATGAAGATGTGCATGTGATTCTTTATTTTTGTTTCCGCCATTTTTAATGAAGTTGTGGCCCTTGCTGACTCAGACCTTGTCCCCGCAACTCCTGCCACATCTTATATCAGATTGATCTGAACTTGTGCAGACTGTTTCATCATGATCGGAAGATGTGCATGTGATTTTGGAATTTCAATTGTCCTATTTTTAGCTCACCAGAGCCAAAGGCTCCGGGGGAGCTTATAGGATAGGCACTTGTCCGTCGTCGTCGTATGTCGTCGTCTGTCGTCGTATGTCGTCGTCTGTCGTCCGTCAACACTTTCAAACAACATCTCCTCTGAAGCCACTGGGCCGATTGGGTCCAAATTTTATCTGTAGCATCCTTGGGCTGGGGGATTGAAAGTTTGTGTTTTTTATGAAAATCGGCTCATAAGTTTGGTTGCTATGGTAACTTAGAGTTCCCATAGGCTTTTAATGTGGAAAATCAAAAATGGCATTTACTGCCAAGCCATTGCAGATATTTTGACAAAACTTTCATAGAAATGTTCCTTTAGAAGTCTTCCATCAGCCATATGTTTTTAGGCCCACTGCTCTTTTTATTGGTTGCCATAGAAACCAAAATGCAAAAAAGAACAAAAAAGAGACTTAAAATTATCTTCTCTGAAACCGCTAGGCTGATTGGGCCAAGATTTTATCTGTAGCATCTTTGGGCTTGGGGATTGAAAGTTTGTGTTTTTTTATGAAAATCTGCTTTTAAGTGTGGTTGCTATGGCAACTAAGAGTTCCCATAGACTTACAATCGGGAAAATTGTAAACTGGCATTTACTGCTAAGCCATCAAATATATTTTGATAAAACTTTCATAGAAATGTTCCTTGAGAAAACTTTTATCAGGTATATGTTTTTAGCCCACTGCACATTATATTGGTTACCATGGAAACCAAAATGCAAAAACAGAAAAAAAAAATACTTAAAAAATTATCTGCTCTGAAGCCAATGGGCCAACTGGGCCCAGATTTTATCTGTAGCATCCTTGGGCTAGGGGATTGAAAGTTTATGTTCTTTATGAAAAATCGGCTCCTTAGTTTGGTTGCTATGGCAACTTAGAGTTTCATTGTCTTATAATGGGGAAAATAAAAAGAAATGGCATTTACTGCTAAGCCATTGCAGATATTTTGACAAAACTTTCATAGAAATGTTCCTTGAGAAGTCTTTATAAGCTATATGTTTTTGGCCCACTGCTCTTTTTACTGGTTACCAAAATGAAAAAATAAAAGAAAAAAAAAATACTTTAAATTATCGTGTCGGAAACCATATGCTCTATGAGGCAGAGACTTCATAGACATACAGATCATATTAGCCTTTACAGATTTCATGTTTTCCATTGTCACCGTTCAAAGGACATGGTTGGTATGGCAACTTATAATGGAAAAAAAATGGGATTCATTGCTAAGTCATTGCAGATATTCTGAACTTACATTTTCAGAAATCTACCTCAAGTGGTCTTCAATTAGCCCTATACTTTTTCTGCACACTGCTCATTTGATCATGGCAACCAAAAAGAAAAAAAAAATCACAAAAAATTCTTAGAAAGTTATCCTTTTTTGTTGCCAAGGCAATCAAAATGTGGAAAATAGTTATAATATATCGTGGGGTTAAAGCCAAAACCTCGTAACAGACATTTTTATCGAATTTCACTTTTTTGCATTTTTAAATTGGGCATAATGTTGTCTTTCATCTGCGAAAATTTTATGGTGATATCTTAATTAGTTTTGAAGTAATTAATTAAAACCCAAACCAATTATCTCACATGTCTGCTACAAAATCCAGCCATATCGTAGTAAATACTTTTACTTGATTTTAGCATTTAACATCATGATTATATTATAAACGCATAAATTGCTAAAACAAAGTATTTTGAGATAAGTTGTTTTGGCTCTAACAAACAGTATATCTTTTTTATATATAGTATTGCCATAACCCAGTATCAGAGGATACCTCATTTTGGTCTTCCTAAAAAACTATTAATTTGAACGAAAATGTTTGGGCCAAAAGCCTGTAACTGGACTTATGCTGGTATGGTTCTAATCAGAATAACATTTTTTTCTAATCTGACCCGAGCCATTACCATTTATCTGCTAATAATATGTTTTGGTTTTTGTAAAATTATTCACAACCACAGGAAAAACAAATCCTAAATACAACATATGCTGATAGATGGTTCTGGTATTTACATTAAGGTTTCATATTTCAACAGTTTATTGCTCATGTGGCAGTAATGTTATTTGGCATTGAAAAAAGAGAAATATTTTTTGTTTTCAGCTATCCTATCTGAAAACTTTTATAGTTTGTTGAAGTTTGTTTTCGAATGGATTTAAGGAATTATGGTTTGAATTAAAGGTAAGTTATATATTAATATCACATTGTTTTACAAGCTTTTAATCTGCTGTCCCTAAATTATAGAACTCTGTTATATACGAATGCAGTATTTAAAGTGTCTGTTTCTATGTGCGCCTGTTAGCTCATTAAAGAGACACACATACAGTCATTGCCCAGCAGGCACATAACATCGAAATGACGTCGTACTGACGTCGCTGCGACGTCCTGACGTCGCATCGACGTCAATATGACGTTATTACGACGTCATGTGCCTGCTATGTGGTTGAGTCTTATTAAAATTTTCACTTTTGTATGAAAATACAATGACTTATAGCTGAGTAATTTATTGTAAGGCTCTCACCGTAAATAATCTAAATATTGAGAAATCTAAACCAGTTATGTAATTCTCCTAAATATTTGGGTTTTGATTTTACTATCCAGTGATGTGTTAAGATATACTAAACCAGTGGCAAATCGAAGGCCCAGAATTAAAGAGCAGTCTGATCTGGATATAAGTTTTCTATTCTGTCCTAATATCTTGGCCAAATACCTTTTATTTAACAAAGGTCCTGTTTTGTCCAGCTTAAATACTGAGCTTCATCCAGACAATGTAGGTTTATTTATAAGACATGTACTATAATACTGGAACTTTTTAGTCATTTAAGCATCCCTTTCTTCATGACTATAGTAGCATTTACTGCTATACAATAAAAGCCGCAAGATGGGAATTTCTTATGCCTGTGATAATTCAGACAAACTTGCACATATGTATGGTCTTTATACACTGATCGAAGCTTCTGTTTACATAAACGCAGACTGATATGAATCTAATCTGACATAAAACAGTTAACAGATGCCATTCCTATGGCATATTATTACATGTACATCATCATTTCATCTTTCGTACTATCCAAAAGAATGCCAGCTTTAACATTCTAACATTAAATTTGTGAAAACTGAAAAATTGAATTGTGACAGTAAGGGCAATCAATACCACCCCCACCCCACCCCTACTTCAAAATTAAAAACAGAAAAAAAAGAAGTAGGCTAGTGTTAAAACATAAAACAAATTGTGATACAAAAATTAAAACACAATCTATCTCATGTTATTAAAACATCTGATAAAATATCCTGCTTATTTTAGGTCAACATGAGTGATCCTGTTTGGTCAGACTGGTCTGATGAAGAAGCATATTTTGACAGCCCTGAAACTAATGATGCAACAGAATGGAAAAACGAAACTTCGTTGGCTGCCCAAGAAGACAATGATATGAAATTTAAAGAGACTATTACCAAAAAATAAATCTCCATTACATCCGCATCTACAAATGTACAGACCAATAATGTTGAAACTGACTCTTTAAATCTAAGGATTAGTTCTGAAGACACAACATGTAGCGCTGAGACAGTAAATGCAAAGGATAATTGTACTCAAGCACACCAACTTACAAATAGTTCAAAAGACAGTCAAACCGCGCCCGTTTGTGAAAGAAATGAAAGTACCAAAGATTTAGACCGCATTCTCCACCAAATGTGAAAATAACATTTCGCTGTCTGAAGGAAAAGACAATGGTATGACATTTAAAGAGACTATTCCCTCAAATAAAATCTCTGTTATATCAGCATCTACATATGAGGAGTGTTGAAACTGACTCCTTAAATCAAAGGATTAGTTGTGACGAAACGAAATGTCACAGCGAGACAGTATTGGTAAATGATAACTTTACGCAAGAAAGACAACCAACAAATAGTTCTGAAGACAGTCAAACCTCGCACGTTGCTGAAAGAGATGAAAATACTAAAGATTCAGAAACCGCATTCATTACCAATTGCGAAAACGAAATTATGCTGTCTGGACGAGATGAAAATGATGTGAAATTTAACGATACTTTTCCCACAAATGCAATTTCAATTTCTGTTATGTCAGCATCTACAAATGCAGAGAACGATAGTGGTAAAACTGACTCCTTCAATCAAATGAATAGTTGTGAAGAAATGAAATGTGCCAGTGAGTCAGTAAATGCAAAAGATAATATTACGCAAGAACAACAACCAACGAATAGCTCTGAAGATAGGCAAACCTCTCACGTTGTTGAATGTGCTGAAAGTATTAAAGACTCACCAACAACAAAAATCACCAAATATGTCTTTGAAATTCTTCCGCAGACACAAAACAATAATGAGATGAATATCAGAGAAGACAGCTTAAAAGATACCAATTTTGAAATAGCAAAACTCAATAATAATCTTACTGACTGTCGTTCTGAGTGTCAGTTCATGTATAAGAAATCCAAGTCAGTGCCAGGCTCAAAATCAAAAAAGAAAATTGCACGTAGGGCAACTCATCAACTAGCTTTGAACAAAAAAATGAAACGAAAGGCACCCTTGGAAATCATAGCATTAGCCAAGAAATCAAAAGTATCAGGTTCAGCAACTATCACTTTGAATAAAGGTGGTAAAAAACACTTAGTTGGGAAAAGGAGAAAGAAAATGATAACTCATGCATCCAAATCCTCATTTAAAAAGTCATACACAACATTTCTGTCTGAAACAAACAAAACCTTTGATAACACAAATGAAAGTGATGGAATATCCAAGAACAAAACATCTAAGAAAGGCAAGTTAAATGAGCCAAGAAAAAAGAAACAGAAGCTATCTTATGTGAAGCGACGTGCAGTGCAAAAACAGAAAACGAAGCATTCAAAATCTGATTCTTATTCACACAGCTCTGAAGATGACTTACCATTAATTGTTTTAAGGAAAGAATATCCTGTAACAAAAAAATATGAAGATAGCGATGATAGTTATAAACCTGATGGAACAGATTTCAATTCTACTGATTCGGAATGCTCAACAAATCTGCCAGACCATAGACATAATAAATTAGAGAGAGGGACAGAAACGAAGGTAAGTCGAGATAACGCTTTCAAAAGTGTGCCTGGAAGAAAATCAGAAATGAAGCTGGGAGGAAAAACAAGAAAGAAGAAAAAAGTATCTGACACACAGAGCTGCAGCATGAAAGATAAAGCTCAGAAAGGGCCATCAACTTCTAATGTCGAGGAAAACGGAATGAGGGGATCGTCAGGAAATACCAGTACAAGTAACAGCGCTCTGCAAAGCACAACTTTGAAAGGGTCTTCTAATGAAGAAGAGCGCATTAGAATAAGTGAAAGGAACACTAATATTAGCTATTCAGAGCTGATTCAGAAAACCAAAGAAGAAAGCAGAAAAGAGGACGAAAAGAGGAAACTGACTGAACGTGTACACGAAAATAGATTGGACCAGCTTTTATTCAGTAATGGATATATACGCCAGAGTGTCATCCCTGATGGAAATTGCTTTTTTGAAGCATCTGTTTTGGGAATGGTGGTAGCTAGTGATGGATGGTAACTGAGGCAGCAACTCTGTCAGCATCTTGAAGAAAATGTTGAAGAGTACATTGGGTTTCTATTTAGTGGCAGCTCCAAAGACAATGATTTCACTTTTTTGAAAGCCTATTTCCGAGAGATTGATATCCTGAGACAAAACGGTTATTGGTCAAATAGAGCAGGTGATTTTCTACCATTAGCTCTCGCAAATTGGAGTCAACGTCAAGTGCGTATATATTCAAGCAAACCAGAACAACCAGTTATTGAGGTGCAGCCTACACTTGGGTCCCTTGTTGAAATAGAACCTATCTGTTTCATCTCCGGGTATCTCTGAACACTATGATGGATGCATAAAGTGTGGCAGAGTAAACCAATTTTCATCGAATGAAACACAACCGCAAGATCAGGTAGATGAAACCCAGCTTTCTGTTCAGGACAGATTCCAGAATGAGTCAAACGAAATTGGCATACTAACAGCAGTTCAGATTTCAATCACTGAAGCAGAGGCAGACTTAAATGTAATACCAACCACTGAAGAGTCAAACATTTCCGAAACTACTATTCTAACAGTTTCAGAAGACACAGAAAATAATGCCAGTAAAGCATCAGAAGCTAATAGACCAGAGTTTACAGCCGAGCTATTTCATGGTCAGCTAGACAATGCCGTACCAATTCAAGTGCCGAATAGTAATACAGAAAGCAGTAGCAAATCAAGCACAGAAAGAATATGTTCACCTAAAAAGGTGACACCGAGAAAGGCAGCTAGGTATATTACACCGGTGAAAAGAAAACTTGTGCGAAAGCGTAAGTCTACACCAGAAAACTGGAAGAAAAGTGTAAGAAAAAGGTTGCGACTGAGTGGACAAGAATACAAGAGCTCTACTGGAAAGATTATGGAAGAAAAAACAATGAGACCACCATGTAAAAATTGCAGATTTAAGTGCAGTACAATGGTGTCTGAAGAAAACAGAAAACAGATTTTTAATTCGTTTTGGTCTGCTCTAGTGTCATAGAAAAGAAAACTAGGACATACTTGGATGACAATGATGAAGTAAAAGAGAAGAGAAGAAATGTCAGCCGATCATTCACGTTAGAAAGCGAAGGACAAAGATATACTGTTTGCAAAAAGTTTTTTTCGGCAACCCTGAGTATTGGTGAAGCGTATATTAACCATGCTCTTTCTTACAAGATTGGAGGTCGTTTCCATAGTGAGGAGAAAAGAGGTAAACACAAACCACACAATAAGACCTGTACAAGAAAGCTACAAATGGTGCGGGATCATATCAGCTCATTCCCTAAAGTTGATGGTCACTATGTTAGAAAAGATTCGAATAGACAGTTCCTTGGACCAGAATTAAATATATCCAGAATGTATGATTTATATAAAGAAACTTGCATTCAAAATTCAGATGAACCTGTCAGTAAAGCAGTCTATAGAAGAACATTGAATGAGGAGTTCAATTACTCTTTCCATGTACCAAAGAAGGATCAATGCAATACCTGCACCAGATATAACCAGTCTATTACAGAGGGGACTTTGACGGATGAACTGAGAACTGAATATGAAAAACACCAGAACAGGAAAGTTCGTGCTAGACGGGAAAAGTAAGATGACAAACACAGAGCCAAAACTACAACAAACACATTTGTGGCCACCTTTGACCTACAATCAGTCTTATATACGCCTTGCACATTAGTCAGTTTAATGTATTACATGCGTAAACTCTGCTGCTACAATCTCTCAGTGTATAATGTAAGCAGTCAAGCAGGTACATGTTATGTCTGGTCAGAAACCGACGGAGCCACGGGATCCTGTGAAGTTGCCACATGTTTGCGGCTGCAGCTACTTTCATTGCCACTCAACATCGATCACGTCATACTGTACTCTGATGCATGCGGGGGTCAGAATAGAAATCAGATGATAGCAACCAGCCTACTTGATGCAGTCACCACTACCAACAACATCAAAATTATTGATCATAAGTTCTTAGAAAGTGGCCATACACATATGGAGTGCGATTCGATGCACGCAGCAATCGAATTTGCAAAGAAAAAGACGGCAATTTACGTTCCCAGTCAGTGGGATACCGTTATTCGAATGGCCAGACGCAAAAAATCCTTATACTGTCATCCCGATCAAACATGAGGACATCATTGACTTTAAGCAGATAAAAGCTCAAAAGATTAAAAATGTGAGGATTACCACAGAAGAAAAGAAGGTTAACTGGACCAAGATAAGGTGGATGCGTTTTCTAAAAGACAGTCCTGACACATGTTTCATAAAGTATGAGTATGACGAAGATTTTCAAAGCATCAAGGTAACTGGCAGTAAAAGAGGATGTGTCCTAGATGTTTCTCCTTGTGATTCATTGCCAAGACGATACATGTCTAAATTACCAATCTCGGCAGCAAAGAAGGATTTGTTGAATTTGTGTAAATCTGGAGTTATTCCATCAGAATTTCATACCTTTTACAAATCTCTCCTTTCCCAACAAAGTGTTAGAGATAGGCTACCAGAACCTGATATTTTGGAAAGCAACAGTGACAATGATACTGATGCTGAATAAACTTTCACTTGCAACACAAGATTTATGAAAATAAATGAGTTGCGTTGCAAGTGATTATACCTTATTGGCTGTGCATCAAGCAAAGACTACGACCTTAGGAATATGGTTAATCGTTATTGTTCTAATAATTGGAATGAAGTTACATGAGCAAACAGGAGGAACCCATATGAGACTGTCCCTAATAGAGAGGGTCTGAAAATTACTGGTCTGTTTACAGTTCCACAGCAAACTTTTTACTGTCAGACATGTAAAGCAACGTGTCCAAATTTTAGAATAATTACAATAGTAAGTTAAGGTGCCTTAATTTGTATAGCCATCATATGGTAATATACTTTTTGTAGGGAACACAAATTGTATGTGGGAACTGCAGTAGATGTAGAACAACAGACAGTAGAAGTCATTTTGTTTAGTTTCCAATGATTAGATTGTACTTCTTATAATCAACCCAACAAATTTGCATTTGAATATGACTGGTTTCTTCATGATGAGGAACTATGTATATTGGATTGATACTAATAAACAGATGTTGACAACATAGGATGACTGATTTATATCATGAAGGTTAATGTATGATCAACATTTGATTATTAAATGATGAGTACAATAATTGCATTATTTTTCATATTGGCTGTTGTCTGTATTGTGGACTCCAAGAACCCCCAGAATTTTCAGCGTTAGATCAGATTTATTTGCCAATTGAAGTCTTACTGCAAATCTTTGAAATTTAAAAAGTTTTTTTTTTGCAAATGGAAGTCTGCATGACTGGAGTTTTGTTAAATCAATTTAGCTAAAGTTAAGAATCAAACCAGTTTAGCTGCCCGTGATGCTTGGAGCCTAATGATCTAAAGTTACTCTACTCTGAATCTGCAAGTCGGCAATGCGACAGGTCACAATTTCCTCCCCCGGTTTTCAGTGAATCAGTGAATCGTACGATTAAACTGCACGCACAGGTATTAAATTTCATTTTTCTATTTATTTTTTTGTAACTTTTGCAATGTTTTAGAATATAGCCTTCACAGTCTCATAACAGAACCCACCCATTTTACTGAAGCTTCTTCTTCACTAATAGATTTATTTCTAACTTCTAATACACAAAATATTCTCTTGAGTGGTGTAGGCGTTCCCTTCTTAGACCAAAATATTCGTTACCATTGCCCTATCTACTGTGTGCTGAATTTCAATAAAATGATTTCCCCTGAATTTTCGAGGCATATTTGGCTATACGATAAAGGAAATTATCGTTCCCTTTCACAAGAAATAGACGATACTAATTGGGATTCCTTAAAACATAACGATATTGATACTTATGCGCATAATGTCGAGCAACAAATAACAAATTCTGCGAAAAAACACATTCCAAATAAAGTTGTCAAAATCAGACAGACAGACCCGACATGGCTAACTAATAATATTAAGAGAATGCTAAGGAAAAGAAAGCGTCTATATGATAAATATAAGAGGACAGATCGCATTGTTGACTTTGAAATATATAAACATTACAGAAATAAAGTTACTAGTGAAATACGAAAGTCAAAGAAAATTGAAACCGATAAATTAGCTGCAAAATTAACATCTAACAAATACTCTCCGAAGGATTGGTGGAAGGTCCTTAAGTCTTTTATTAAACCTAACCAGTCTTCTTCCGTCCCTCCGCTTAATAAAGATGGTGTTACATTTGAAGATGATATTGATAAGGCCAACTTACTGAACGATTATTTTGCCGACCAAACATCCCTTGATGAGACTAATGCTACCCTCCCCCCTGACCTGGCAGATAACTTGCCGCTGTTCGATTCTATTGTAGTTACTCCCGAGGAAGTTGAAGTAACATTGAGGTCTCTTTCCACTGGAAAAGCAGCTGGTCCGGACGGCATTAATAACAGACTTTTGAAAGAACTTGCAAATCCCCTTTCTGTTCCCCTTTGTGACTTGTTTAATTTTTCTCTTAGTCATGGGAAAGTCCCAGCTTCATGGAAAGAAGCGAATGTATCTCCAATTCATAAAAAAGATGACCCTTCCGAAGTCTCAAACTATCGTCCAATATCACTTCTCAATACAATAGGAAAAGTTATGGAAAAAATAGTTCATAAGCATGTATTCAACTTTTTTAGAGATCATAATGTAATTACAACACTACAGTCAGGATTTCTCCCGGCCGACTCAACAGTAAACCAACTAACTGATCTGTACAATACATTCTGTAAAGCTCTGGATGACGGCAAAGAGGTTCGTGCCATCTTTTGTGATGTAAGCAAGGCATTTGATAGAGTTTGGCACAAAGGCCTACTCTTCAAACTCAAATCTGTGGGACTTTCTGGATCTCTCTTAAACTGGTTTACCGACTATCTAAAAGACAGGAGACAGCGTGTGGTTTTACCTGGTGCTACATCTTCTTGGGCTTATATTAAAGCAGGTGTCCCGCAGGGCTCTATACTTGGTCCTTTGCTTTTTTTAATTTACATAAATGATATAGTTGAAAATATTAATTCTTCTATCAGATTATTTGCTGATGACACTAGTTTGTTTATCATTGTAAATGACCCCCTTGATGCTGCAATTAAGTTAAACATAGATCTATCGAGAGTAAATGCTTGGGCCACTAAATGGCTTGTTTCTTTTAATCCGGCTAAATCAGAATCTGTTACGTTTTCAAGGAAAATAAACAAACCCTATCACCCTCCGGTGTACATGAATTACCAATTAATAAATGAAGTTGACATGCACAAACACCTCGGCCTGTATTTCTCAAACGACTGTAAATGGCATGAGCATATCCAGTATATCAAATCTAAAGCCTGGCAGCGTGTTAACGTTATGCGTCGCCTTAAGTTTATTCTAGACAGAAAATCCTTACAAACTATATATTTCTCGTTCGTTAGACCTTTGCTGGAATATGCAGATATAGTATGGGACAATTGCTCACAATATGAGTCAAATCAACTGGAACAAATCCAGAATGAAGCTGCACGCATAGTAACTGGTGCCACTAAATTGGTTTCTATTAATTCTCTATTACATGAAACAGGCTGGGAAACTCTATCCGCGAGACGGAAAAAGCATAAATTAACAATGTTTTACAAAATGAAGAATAATATGTGTCCAGTTTATCTTTCCTCATTGGTTCCAGCAACTGTGGGAAATACTTCTCGATACGACCTAAGAAATGTTGACAATATACAGACTATACAAGCTCATTCACAGTTATATTTTGACTCCTTTCTGCCATCTGTCATTAGGGAATGGAATGTTTTACCTGAAAGAATTCGAAACTCTACTAGTCTAATCTCTTTCAAGAACCAGTTGAATTTGAACATAAGGCCTCCGCCTGCCTTTTATTGTTCTGGAAGTCGTAAGGGGCAAATATATCAAGTCAGACTAAGAACTAACTGTAGCTCTTTAAAACTGCACCTATACACTAAAAATATAATCGATAGCCCATTATGTGTATGTGGCGACATTGAGGATACATGCCATTTTCTTCTAGAGTGCAACATATACTCTGATTTCAGGCGGGAACTTCTAACCTCAGTCTCTTCAATTTGTAACCCAAGCTTGAATGTATTGCTATTTGGCTCACCAGATATATCAGATGATCTAAATGCCCAAATATTTGCCTCTGTCCAAGAATATATACTAAAGACCAAACGCTTCAGTCTGTCTTAATTACTATACACGTACCTATATGTACTGCAGTTCAACCCATCTAAATCTTCTCGTCTGACTTCTCTGATTAGAGTCTGCAATGTATGCCATAGACCTATTACATCCTGTTGTATAATACTTGTATCTTTTTGTTAAAATATGTTTAACCTTAATAGTTGAGCAGGAATTGCACATCCTGGTCATGCTGCTCCATAGAAGCAGCATGACCAGGGTCTGCACTATTTGTCGATTGACTATAGTATGTTAGATTGCACTTCCTTAAGAGTGAACCTTCCTGTTCCGTATCTATTCTAAATTCTGGATTGTTATTATTGGATCTAATAGTGTAGATCCTGGTTGAACTGCTCCGCTTAGGAGTTTGATTAGAGTCCGTAAGTGCCATCTATCACATTCTGTCAATATTAGTGTTATATTTACGAAATCGCCATGCTTATTTAGACACTGTAATAATTTATTATTCCTTTTTCGGACTGCTACGGCGAAGCAGTCTGGTCAAGGTATGTAGTGCTTCCAAGATGTCGTACATTGTTTATAGTTGTCTTGAAGATTTGGGCGCTGATGCCTGAGCATATACTGCAGATCCTGTCAAGGCTGCTCTGATGGAGCAGTCTGGTCAGAGACTGCGGTGTCTGCCGGTTGACTCCGCAACACTATGATATATTCAAATCTATCATTGCATTGCGTGAGAATGGAATGCTGAAACCTAAGTTCACCTTCTTGGAGCATTCTGATCAGACCTTACAGTGCTTATTATTGTACTCTTCAACTGCAGTCAAGTTCCTTATACCGCAATCGCCCTGAACACTTGACACTTATAACTAGGCAAATACTGCAGGCCCTGATCAGATGGTCGACGCAGACCGGCCGGGTCGGAGCCTGCAGTGGGTGCCGCTTATTTTAGTTTACACAGAGTTTACACAGAATGACTGCGTTGCCCGAGTGCTTTGGACAATTGCGGTATAGAGTAAGATAATCGTCTGTTCGCTTAAACTTACTTCTTAGCCTGAATATTCCAGTAGTTTTTTAATCCAAGTGATATATTTCCTGTTTCTATATGTGTCACTACGATTTTTTTTTCTATTTCACTGTTACGAGGCTTCATTCACATGTTCGTCTCAATGAAAATGCCACGTGTCAAGACTCGACTTGCACGGACTAGACATCGTCTAACCCTTTGACTCATTTCAATGGAATGTCGAATGGCGTCTCGTGCATGTGAAAGTAAAGTATAGGTAGCCGTTACAGTACTAAGTAGATTTATAAGTGCTGGTGTACTGACTTTTTCTTCTTTTCCATTGCGTATGTGTAGACATTATCACTACTATTATTATTACCTTTAATATATGAATTGTCAGGGTATTATGTTTGGCTATTTCAGTCTGGTGTCTCGATTTTGCTCTACACCCTGACAGTTTAGTTTAAGGAAATCTCCCCTTGAACCACACAACAGCTAATGACCACATTGGACATTTCGCGGTCTTCAATTTCATTAGACACCTAATGCCAAATTAAAGACGTTATCTCTTACTTAGAGTGACATGTTTCTTCATGTTTACTGACTCCTCCTTTCCCCGTGGAGGCTAGTTTATGAATAATTTATCTCCATAGATAAGTTGTTCTTTCTTTATCTTAGTATAGTTTATACTACCTCTTTTCTTGTTACTTTCTTTTCTAATGTTTACTGTTTTACATGATTTGTCTGCTAGCGTATACTTTGTCTAAACATACTGTATGTCATAGGTTTACGCACGAACTAATTTCTAGGGATACAGATATACAAAAGTCGACAGACTTCCTTCTGAATCCCTTTGTATAAACGTGTGTTCTGTTAACCATTGTCTGTACATAAGTGTATGATGTTTATACAAATAAATAAAGTTTAAACTAATGTTTTAGAAAACTTTCTTACATTAATATTCATTAAAAATGCACATCTAACTGCGCAAAAAAGACACATGCCTGTTTGATTATACATTCTGCATCATTCAGCTAATGCTATATGCAGTTTGTACCTGCATAAGGAAATAACTTGTATGTGCCACCAATATAATTTCGTGTGACTCCTTAATATATGCTGTAGAAAATAAGAAAGTTTAAACCGTCCTTCAAATTCATCAGAAAACTAGCCAATAACATTGTAAAATACTGTAATCAAGTGTACAGTTTCGTAATGCCATGACAAACTATTGACAAATAATTGGTTCTAGAACTATATTTTCATGGATAAACATGTAGAAAGGTATTTGCAACATTGCTGTATTGCTGGTTACTGGGTTTTGGCAAGTATTTATACTATTTAAGAGTCAAGCATTGGTGGGGCTAAAATACTGTATTTGTAAATAGGATGTTCTAGAAATCGATTTTATTGCAACAGAACACGTTATTCAAAAACCAAAGAACATTATCTACAGGTACGTTGTTTTGGCAGTCCATTTTAATATGAAACAATCTCAAAGTGTTCAAGCCATAACAACTTATCATAACTTACAATGTTATGGCATTTGGTTTAGTCTACATTAAGTAACTATAGCTTACTGCCAAAACCACGTATATCCAGATAAGTGTTTTTGGCATTTTATTTTTTATTTTTTCTGCCACAGATAGTTTTGCCAAAATCATATGCAATTAATTATCACTAATTAAGATTAATCAGGATATGTTTTCAAACATTTCGTCAGTAGCTACTGTTAAAGGAATAATAACCCTATAATATGAAAGAAGTATAATTATACAGCTCATACGTTACTAATTTTATATCATTTTAAAACCTTTAAATTCATTTTTCTCGAAAGTTTGAAAACTGGAGATAATTGGTTTTGGCTTTAACCCCACGAATTATTTTATCAACACAACAGACTGTCAGACTGAGACTTTGTAGTTGTATATTTTGTATTAGCCTATACAAATGTGACAGCAATTTTGAGCCTATAGTAATGTGACACCAATACACAGTTCCGAGCCACACCCAGAATGTCACTCAAAATCATGTGATAGCGTATACCTGGCCAATGCAACGACAACTTAGCACGTGACATAGTCTCACAAACAAATCGCACGTTGTCAATATACATAAGTCCGTGATTTTACCTTACAGTTAATAGAGGGATGTATCCCTGTTTAAGAAAACAAACTAACACCACTTTTAATAAACTTATCCTGCTTTGCAAGAACAGAACGCATCGGAAATGAATGATGCGTCAACTTCCATGTGAAGGTCATGAGGAGGCTGATTCTTCGCGATAGATTGCCAACATTTAGCAGACACTTGCCTTTGTCATCTTTGAGTAAAGGTTGTGAGACGTAGTAACAGTTACTAAGTGGGCGGAGTTTAGCGGCTATTCTCAGAACTGTGTATTTGGAGCTAGAGATCTGGTGAGCTTTGTGGCCCATGGGCCTCTTGTTTACAAAGTTATGGCCCTTTGTTGTTTTTGGCATTTTTTCAACTTTTGAACCATTTGACCGAGAGAGCTGAAATTTGGTATGCTATTAGCATTTGGTAAATTGATTATTCTGATTATTGTTAGGATGTGCTAAATTATAAGTGACAGAGTTATTCCCCTTTCATAGATAATAGACACTCTTAAAGGTAAAAGGATAACTCCAGAACTATTCATATTAATGGGCTGAATTTTCATAAATGCATTGTTCATTTTTCATCAGATTCATATTAGCAGGAGTATGGCCCTTGTTATTTTGTTACTGGGTATACAGTCTTGATGGTTTGGGCATTTTGTAAGGGCCTAAAGTTTCTGTAACCTGATTTTACACATATATGCCCCATTCTGAACTTAAGTATTTTATAAAGAGGCCAAGTAATTGGGTATATGTCTTCGCTAATGTTCATTTATTATTTCCTTACCAGGTTCTGTAATACACATACTTTCTGTTTTTGGCCATACAGTTACTCTGACACAGAATAAAGGGCTGCAGTTTGTGATTTTGATTTGTAATTGCCTTTGAAAATTATGTTCATGTTGTTCTAATGTGTGGCGCTGTGGCGTACTTTGAACATCCTTATAATTGGAACGGAAAAGATTCCAACTTGATATTTATTCTGTTAATAAGAATTTAATTCCAGTATAGCATGATATAATTTTTGTAATAATGCCACGATGAGTAAGTGTGCAAAGGACACAGTGATATTACTTCTGGATCAACCCTTGTACGTCTGTCAAAATAAAGCAGACGACTGGCCAACATTATAATTCCTCTTCCAAGATGGCGACTTAAGAGCATCAAACATTTGACTGAGCTCTGGTAGCTCCTCTGTCCATTAAGTGCTAGCCTTTTGACCTACCGGTCCTGGGTTTGATTCCAACTAGTGGGAATCTTTCTAACAGAAAAAGTAATTCCACTGCACACAGATTTTTATCATCAGCCTCCCATCATCCTGATATGATGGCAGTACTGTTGTAGGGACATAAAATGGCAAGTCATCTCGTATTTATGCAAGTTCCAAGTTTTGTAAACAAAATTTTTGTAACGAAAATGAGAACCAAATCAAAGAAATGTTTTAAATGATCTGATTGAATGTAGTTTGATCCTTGTATGTTGTAGTTTCATTTTTATGCGGCACTGGTTGGAAGGCTGCAGGCTTGAGTTTGGCCATACATTGCAAAAGTAATGTTAGATATAACACAACATAGATTAAAAATTTCATGTTGGATTTATGAACCAATAAAGATGAGGAAAGTTTGCTATGAAATTCTCTGAAACAATAAATTGCATACAGATATGTCTTAAATGATTCAAAATCATTAATATCCTACAAAGAGAGCATTAATTTTGTGAAAACTAGAAATTGAACAGCAATGAAACAAAGCAAAATACAATGAAATAGAATAGAAATAAAACAAAATCTGAAAGTGTCACAGTAAAAAATCATAGAGGAAGACTTATAAACATACCATATTTATCCATATACTCTACTATATGAAGTTACTTTTCATAACTCTGTTGTCAGGTGCTGGTAATTACATGTAAGGTTTGATTGGAACCCAAGCTTAAATTTCATACCCCACCAGTGGGGTTATGCTGTCAAAGAAAATTTGTGTAAATTTTTTTTTAAATCATATATCCGTTGCATACAAACAGTCAGGAGCATTTACAACTTGAAGCAGTTAAAAACTTGTTTTTTAATTTCATACAATCATTAAACTTTGCCATGTTTGCACAGATGACTGAGTTATTTTTCCATTTTCCCTATTATTGGTGCTTTCATATTCTAGAGATATCATAATTTCTCTGACTATATGGTTAGTTTTCTTATAAAGATCAATTACATAACTTTATGATTAAAGACAGAACTTCTCTGCTTGGTGGAGGGTGGGTTGGGGGGAGGGGGGGGGGGGGTTCTGGTTTCCAGAACGGAGGTAAAGACTGTGTGAAAATTTATTCAACCAATCAGTGGACCAGAATTACCAGTTACAATTATTTCATTGGCTGACTGGAGGTGTTGACACCATGTGATCAAGAGGCATAATGACACCATTCTGTTCAGTTCTCCTAACGATGTTCCCCAAGTGGCTCTGTGGTACGTAACCATAGTTGTATGCACCTGGCGCCGAAGGTCCGTCCAATAATGACTGTGGACATTAATTCTTCTGATATAGTACCACAGTTACTCCTGCCTTTAAGCAGTAAAAGTTTGTATGCAGTGTCTAGAAACTTGTATGCAAGGCATGTGAAGGTGTGAAAAAAAAATGACATTTTGTAACGTCTTGCAGTTATGTTTTGTTTGTGTTTCAGACATGACCTAAACAAGTCATTTTTTGCAAACATAGAAAAATTAACTCCAATATCACAAGGAGGGGGGGGCAGTTTAAAACTAAAATATAACTGTATTGAGTTAAAAAGTTATCAATTGCTTCAAGTTATGCTCCTAACTGACAAAACTTCATATGAGCCATGACACGACAAAACCAACAAAGTGGCATGTGCACCCAGCAAAGACTCTGGGCAGCCGCCCAGTCTGATCAGAGTCTTTGTTTTGGCAGTAAATGGTAGCTAAGAGTCTAAGCTAGCTCCATGCAGACAGTGTATACTCTGATCAGACTGGGCAGATGCCCAGGCTGATCTGAGTCTTCACTGGGCACACAAACCACTTTGTTGGTTTTCTCGTGTCACGGCTTTTGTATGTGACAGATGTTGATTGTATCTTGATCAATGCATTTCAGATAGATAATGTTGAAAATTCAGCAATGTGTCCACACCGATCTCTTGTATAAGCACTGATTTCAAGAAGACTTTAGTCCATGTCAGCTGAAGAACGAGGCCAGATGTACCGCAGAATTTTCAGGAAAAGACGACGCCAATTTGTATTCCTCCTGACATTGGTCTCTGTAGTTTTGATTTGGGTAAACTTTCATCTGCCAGGATCTTTGACTGAAAGAGTGGGAATCTGTAATTTTCCTTGTGTAGGTTCTGGCTGTGTAGGTTGTAAAAGAAATCAAGAGGAAAATAAAGTTCCCAGTATTAACATTTTTGAAAAGCTAAAGTTGAAACAAGCATTCGGGACTGGAAAAACACTTAGAGCAAGGTCTGATGTTGATTCTGATCAAATTTGCAAAAGACCCAACTTTGATCTCAAGCATGATAGTGTTAAATACGCATTCCATTCTATGGACACATTGAATTGCACTGGCCAGTCACTGTTCACAGTTGAAAAGGGAATTTTCAAGATAGACGATAATGTTTTGAAAGGGAGAGAACTTGAAAAATGTGATTTTTATGGGATAGAAAGAGTTTCAGATGATTTTTCAACATTTTCCGAACCTTACACTATAGATACTGAACCTTTCAGTTTAGTTATAAAGCAAGACTTTGTAAGAATAAAATGTTTTCTAAAGAAGGAAAAGGAGAATGAAACTGAATCTGTAGTAAAGGAAAGAAAACTATTGCAGTTTTCTTCAAATAAAACTGTTCTTTATTTTGATACCCATAAACAGATAGCTAAAGATGGCAGCCATGTTGGCAGTGGTTTAAATGATAATGTATCAGACCTTTCAAAAGCAACAGGAAAAGCATACACTTCTTCAGTAAAAAGGCACACACTTCAATTTGAGAGAGATAGCTTCCATTCAATAGGGGCTGGAAACAGGCCAGAAAGTAAACCTACTTTTGTAAGAGGTCTGAAAGAAGTAGTAGAAAATCCTGATACAGAAGTTGTAATAGATAATGAAATTAATGATATAAATATTGAAGAAAGATATGATTCATTCAACTATGAGGATTACTATGGCTACAACAGTGCTGAAAAACTGGCAGATTTTGATCAGTTCATAGTTCAAGTTTACCCAAAGCCAGCTGTACACAACAGAATAAGAAAACAGATGCAGAAGGTCAGGGGCAGACAGCTGAGTGCAGAAGAGCAGCCAATGAATGTTTTGATGATTGGTCTGGACTCCATGTCACACATGTCATATCAGAGAAAGCTACCAAAGACGTACCACTACCTTAGAGATGTACTTAAAGCAGTGATACTGGATGGGTATAATATTGTAGGAGATGCAACAACAGCAGCCTTATTACCAATGTTGACAGGTATTCTTGACAGTCCCAAAATTACCTAAACCCATTGCATTCTTGGTATTTTTTGTTGTCTGTTGAAATTGTCATCTGCATCAAAAATCAAGAATATTTTGACAATATTGGTCTAACCAACTCGTGTAGAAATGATGTCTAGGCAGCAAACAATTTAGATCCCAGACCAGGCCCCACATTTGTGGGGCCTGATCTGGATCCAAACTGTTTGCCCAGATACCCCTAAAGGGGTATCCCGAATGGAATGGGTTAAAAATGAAAAAAATTGGGACACCTAAAATAATTACTTGTAAACATTATGAAATGAAACAGTTTGGTTTTACAAGATCTATGTAATGTTTACAAATAAAATATAAGACAGAAATTGAAGTCAGTTAAAACTATTTATTATATGACGTCACATCTGAGAGTGTAATAAAGCAATGCATTAAAAACGATTATCAGCTAGTGGATTAAATTTGCAAATAATGTGGTAACACTATGCGTTGACATCCATAAAAATGTCGCATTTTCTAATGGCGAAATTTTTACCTTTTAGTGCACTAATGGCAAATAAAATCCAATTTTAGTGTCATGTGATATATATAAACTTGCATTCATGCTCCTGTATTATTGAATTTATTAAACTTGTTTGGGAAAACCGCTAAGATGCTTGTCATAGCCTCACATCTTATCTTTTTCCCCAACTATTTTAATAAATTTAGTAAAACATGAGCACTCATGTAAGATCCTCTATTTAGACTCAGATACCTGAGCAAACAGTGTAAACCCAGATCATTGTTATCCCCTGCCGGAATCGGAGAGATACAGTTTTTCTCCTTGTCTGTCCATCAGTTCTTTCCTTCCGTCCATCCGTCTTTCCGTCCGGAGCCATAACTAAGTACCCCTTGAACGGATTTTCATGAAACTTAAAAGAAATATATATTACTATAACTCGCTGATGCACGTCAAGCTTCATCAGACTGGTTTCAGTAGTGCATGAGTTATTGCCCTTGACTTGTTTTAAAATCAGTACAATGAGTCATAACTAAGTAACCACTGGACAGAATTTCATGAAACTTAAAATAAATATATATTACCATAACCCGTTGATGCACGTCAAGTTTCATCAGACTGGCTTCAGTAGTGCATGAGTTATTGCCGTTGAATTGTTATAAAATCAATAAAATGAGCCATAACTAAGTAACCACTGGACGGAATTTCATGAAACTTAAACTTAATATGTATCACCACATGGCGGTTATGCACATCAGAATGGCATTTGAAATGCCTGGGTTATTGCCCTTGAATCAATTTAGAATTGACAAATTTAGCCATAACTAAGTAATCAATGAATAGAATTCTATGAAACTTTTACTAAATATGTATCACCATAACACATTGGTGCATCTTACGTTTTGTCGAAATTGCTTCAGTTAGCAATGAGTAATTGCCCTTGACTTGGTTTAAAATCAACATATTGAGTCATAACTAAGTAACCAATGACTGGAATTTCATGAAACATAAAATATTTATGTATTGTCTTGACATAGCATTTCACATTAAGTTCAATCATAATCGCATCAGTAGTGCATGATTTACTGACCTTGAATTGACTTAAAATCCGCAAATTAGCCATAACTTAGATACTGGAGTGAACAAAATTTCTTGAATCTGAATTAAAAATGTATCATCATAGTGTAGTGATGCTTAGGCAAGTGTAGCTTATGCCTCACTTATGCCAGAGTAATAGTCCACTCAGCCCAGTGAAAGTCCACTCAGCCCAGTGAATGAAATTATATAAAACCCAGATCAGACTGCTTCCTGGAAGCAGTCTGATCTGGTTCTGCAATGTTTGCTCAGGCCTGTTTGTCTTACTGTTTACGTTGATCACAGTAAATTTCCCATTTTCAAAAAGAAATATATATTATGCTGCATCAAATGGCCAAAATATCTTTTGGGTAGGGAGGGTTTGGATGGGTAGGTAGGCAATTGCAAACAAACAAATTTTTTTGTTTGGCCCTATTTATTGCAGAAAGGGCCAATTTCACATGGCATTTGAAACTCAATAGATCTGTGGTTTAAACCACAAATCATCTCATAGACAATAATGCAAAGGAAATCTTTTTCTGAGATTATTTGAGATTTAAGAGTGATGTGAAATTGAACCTAAGACACGCACACTGTGTTAATAATTTATATTTTGTAGGTAAACCTGAAACTGAACTTCCGGAAGCCAGAAAGAAATGGGTAGACTCATATAGCGTCAACAAATTTCCATTGATATGGAATGACTTTCAAGATCAAGGCTATGTTACTATGCTTGCTGAAGATGAACCATCTATTGGAGTTTTTAATCTGCGATTGAATGGGTTTGAAGCACAGCCTACCGATCACTATATGCGCCCTTTCTGGACCTCATTATGGGACTCAGAGTTACGCAGGTCAAGTCCCAGGTTCTGCACTGGAAGCACCCCTAATCACATGTTTCTCTTGAATTACACAAGAAGTTTCTTTGATGCATATAAAAATGTCTCCAAATTTGCTTTTGTGTTTGGGAGTGAGTTAACTCACTGGAACAATAATCCTGGGGAGTATATGGATAGTGACTTTGTTGATCTCTTAAAATATCTTCGGACAGCTGGACATTTAAGAAACACTGTGTTAATTGTATTTGCAGATCATGGAGCAAGATATAGTGCTGTACGAAACACTGTTCAGGGTAAAATGGAGGAAAGGTTACCGATGATGTCATTGGTTTTTCCAGACCAATTCAAACAAAAATATCCTCAACTACACAAAAATCTCATCAACAATTATGATAAATTGGCCACACCATTCGATATATATGAAACTTTAAAACATGTTTTATTTATAGATAAGGAATGGACCAGATATGAACACATGACACAAAAGCAGAAAATACCCAGAGGAATAAGTTTATTTCGTCCGATTCCTCGTAATAGAACATGTGCTATGGCAGAAATCCAGCTGCATTGGTGTACTTGTTTAAAACAGGTAGAACTAGATCCAAGTGATATCCATGTACAGAAATCCATAACAGCTGTGATAAAACAAATCAATGCTGAGACGGAGTTTCTAAGGGGTCAGTGTGTGGAACTGAACCTAAAGAAAGTGCATAGTGCCTTTCTGTTGATACCCAATGAACAGGTATATTGTCTTTTTAATTTTTTACTTGCATTTTGTATAAATGCAACCTTTATTTCCTGCAGGTTGTATTTTTGAAACTTTTTTTTTATGCCCCCACCACAAAGCGGGGAGGGGCATATAGTTTTGCCCTTGTCCGTACGTACATCCGTCTGTATGTCCGTCACACTTTGTAGTACTGTTCTTGTCTCCACAACTCCTCCTACAGTATTTGAAGCAGGGAGTTGAAACTTGCAACACAGTTCAGGCATGCATTGAACATGTGCATAAAGGAAACATAACTTTGATTCAGGTCTTTATTGCAGAATTATGACCCCTGGAATAACATTGTAGTACTGCTCTTGTCTTTGCAACTCCTCCTACAGTATTTGAAGCAGGGAGTTGAAACTTGCAACACAGTTCAGACATGCATTGAACATGTGCATAAAGGAAACCGAACTTTGATTTAGGTCTTTATTGCAGAATTATGTCCCCTTGAATAACATACATAGTTTGACCATATTTCAGGCCGGGCCGCGTAGCGCAATCGGTAGGGTACCTGACTCATAAGTCAGAGGTCCTGGGTTCGAAATCCGGTCTGGCCACATACTTTCGTTTCTCCTTCCGCTGATTCAAGAAGGGCAGTTGTCAGTTACTGGCGAAAGTATGTGCACTTAGTACTGGTTAACCACTTTGGAGGTCTAAGCCTGCCCAGGAATAGTGTGGCTAGGTTAACTGACCATCCCTACATGACCTTAGTTGTTTACCGTGGCCGTTAAGCAATAAATCAATCAATCAATCATTGACCATATTTCACATTCCTTGTACTGTTCTTGTCTCCGCAACTTCTCCTACAGTATTTGATGCAGGGAGTTGAAACTTGCAACACAGTTCACTCATGCATTGAACATGTGCATAAAGGAACTTTGATTCAGGTCTTTACTGCAGAATTATGCCCCCTTGAATAACATAATATTTTGACCATATTTCACATATGTAGTACTGTTTGTGTCTCCACAACTCCTTCTACAGTGTTTGATGCAGGGAGTTGAAACTTGCAACACAGTTCAGACATGCATCGAACATGTGCATAAAGGAAAAGGAACTTTGATCCAGGTCATTATGGTAGAATTATATCCCCTTAAATGACATAAATATTTTGACTGTTTTTCACACTTTGAAGTACTGTTCTTGTCCCTGCAAATCCTCCAATAGTATTTGGTGTTGGGATTTGGAACTTGCAACACAGTTCAGACATGCATTGAACATGTGCATAAAGGAAGCAGAATTTTGAGTTAGGTCTTTATTGCAGAATTATTTCCGCTTGAATGACTTACATATTTTGACCTTATTTCCATGGCTCATATACAAGCTCACCTTTTGTCATCGCTCTAGTGGCCTCATTTATCAACCGATTTTGGTATTACATCACAGTTATATTGGGTATGACAATACCTTGAACATGTTTGCTTTCAGGTTGGTAGGATCAAAGTCAAGGTCACAGTTGCTATTATCAGAAAAACTTGGGCATCGCTCTAGCGCTTTTATTTATGGATCGATTTTGATATAACTTCACATAAATGTTAAGTAAAACAGTATCTTGAATGAATTACCGTTTCAGCTCCGAGATCCAAGGGCAAGGTCACAGTTGCTATTTTTAGAAAAAACTTTATCATCCCTCTAGCCCCTTTATTCATTGACAATTTTGATGTAACTTCACCCAAATGTTTAGTGTGACAGTATCTTGGACAAGTTTGCGATCCAGAATTTTAGGCTCAAGGACACATTTGCTATTTTAAGAAAATACGTTGTCATCCCTCTGGAATGATTTTGACAAAGCTTGACACAAATATTTAGCATGACAATATCTGGGACAAATTCACGTTTCAGCATTGAAGGTCCAAGGTCAAGGTCACATATGCTATTATAGGTACATGTAAATTTTTGTCATGGTTCTAGCGCCTTTATTTGTTAACTGATTTTGAAATAACTTCACTCGGATATTAAGTATAGCAATATCTTGGACAAGTTCACCTTTCAGGGTTGTAGATCCAAGATCAAGGATACAGTTGCTATTTTTAGAAAAAAAAACTTTGTCATCCCCTTAGCATCTTTATTTATTGACAGATTTTGATGTAACTTCACACAAACATGTTTTAACACATTACTCCTCTAGTGAGGCATATGGTGGGGGCATTCATCACCTTTAGTGATTGTCTAGTTTTTGAAGTAAAAGTTGCATTTATAAAAAGGCAAAAAATATAGCATATAATGTGTGTAGAACTGAAACCAAAGAAAGCGTCAGTGAACAGATATGTTGTTTTTGCATTTTCTTGGATTTTGTTTAAATTCAATTTTTATTTTCAAATGAAAGTTGCATTTATACACAAGGCAAGACATATAGCCAACAATGTATGCAGAACTGAATCTAAAGATAGTTCATAGTGCCCTTCTGTTGATACCCAAATTACAGGTATATATACTGACACAAAAAAGAAACGTCCGTTTTATAAGGTTCTGTATCTTTTGAACCAGTAAAGTTGTAGCCATACAAAATAAAATAAAATGTGTCCTGAGCATATGACACACATAAAAATGTACCCATTGTAATTTTTCTCAATAGCCACAAAATTTATCGAACTTTATGTCAAAAACACCATTTTTATTCCACAGCAGCAATTTTTCATCAAAACCTGAAATGTTTTGCGTTAAACGTAGGTCAGAAACGTCGAAAAACGAAAAATCAACTTTCGAAAGCAAGAACTGTTTATTAATAGAACGAGAAAGCAGCCCAAAGTCTTCGGATTATGAAATTATCTCCCTTTTAATTCAATTAATAACGATTTTAGAACTTCCATATCTCCATAACTGTTCATCATTTTGGCACCGTTTTTGTTTTATTTGACTATACTTGTGTAGGCTAATGACAACATGCATCAGAAAATAAAAATTCAACCTGGAATCTGAAATCCCAGTTCACTAAAGCCCGGTTTTATTACCCCACCCCTTACAGAAAAATACTCAGGTTATGTTGTAACCAACTTTTTGCGATGCTGAATGATGCTGATTTCAATGCTACTGATGGCTAGAAATGAATTTTGAAGTAGTCCTATGCCACTGATTTCCAGACTGATAGACCAACAAGGTAATGTCTGCGAGTATCTACGTACGGTCGTGATCGACGTTTTGTGACGTCACTTTAAGTGACAGATGTATGCCATTGGTTGCGACTGTTAGGAATGCATCACTCACTCATAAAATCTCAGCAGCATATCTGCTCAGTGATGCTGGGATGTGCTGCGATGGTTAAAACACGAGATACTGATTTTGTGGCTTTCGAAATTTGGGTTCTGGCGCTTGCGGCATCACAATTGTAAAGCGGACGTTTTTTGTTTGTGTCAGTATATAATTTGTCTTCTCATTTTCTTGCATTTTGTATAAATGCAACTTTTATTTTTGAAATAAAATTTGCATTTATACAAAATGCAAGAAAATGAGAAGACAAAATACCTGTTCATTGGGTACCAACAGAAAGGCACTATGAAAAATAAAATTTGCATTTGTTCAAAATGCAAGAAATATAGCATAAACTGTTGTAGAACTAAACATAAGAAGAGTTTTAGTACCTTCCTGTTAATACCTAATATATATGATGAACCAGTATGTTTTGCTTTAAATCATTTTGTGCAAATGCAACTCATACATCAATTTATTATGAAATTTAAAATCGCATTTATACAAAATGCAAGAAGCACAATGTCTAGTGTTTACAAAAGAGAGTGTGAACAGATACATGTATGTTGTTTATATCAGTTTGCATTTGTTGTATTCAGCTTTAATTTTTAAACTTAAAGTAAGCTGCGTCATCTGGATCTACGCTGTTTGCAGATAGTTTAACTTTTCATTTTGGGCACTTTATATTTTAACATTTTGTTTTTACACAACCATTTGCAACACTTTTATTGAACAGCAAATCTGGATCAGACTGCAGGCTGATTCAGACCTCCAGTGTGAGTCTGTCTGATTTTCTATGGTAAAATTTGATTTATCATATGACGTCTCATCTGAGAGTGTAAGAAAGCCATGCATTAAAAACGATACTCAACTAGTGGATTAAATATGCAAATTATGTTGTAACCTTATGTGTTGACGTCCATTAAAACGTCATGTTTTCTAATGGCCAAATCGTGAAGTTTTAGTGCAAAGTTTAATAATAAAATATGAATTTAGGGTCATATGATAAATAGCATCTTGCAGTCATGCTCCTGTGTTATTGAATTTATTAAACTTGTTGGGAAAAACTGAAAAGATGCTCGGCATAGCCTCACATCTTATCTTTTTCCCCAACTCGTTTAATAAATACATTAATACATGAGCACTCATCTAAAATCCTCTATGTAATATTTGCAGGTTCTCATGTTTCAAAAGACCAAAGATGAAGATAATCGTATAGCCAACTTCAGTTCCAATGTCAACATAGATCACACTCATTTCCAAGTCACAGTTGAGACGGTCCCCAATCATGGTGTGTTTGAGGCTACAGTGCAGATGAACATGACTGCTGGTACCTACCTTGTGATGGATGGTGTCAGCAGATTAGACATGTATGGGAACCAGCCAGCATGTGTGCAGGACAAGTATCCAGATCTCAGAAAGTACTGTTACTGTCGAAATGGTAGCCAGTGACATCAGCAACAAATGAATCTTAGCAATCCCCAAAATACTTTTTAGCAATCCTCCAAAATGAATTTTAGCAACCCACTAAAATGTTTTGTCAATCTTGGTGATGGTAAATTTTAGTTCACCTGTATGAAAGTTCAGAAAGAAAATATATCATGATATAGGTGATATCTCCAGGCCTCATACTTTTCAGGCTTTTGCAGGATTTCAGGCTTTCATTTCTTGAATTTTACTTGATTTCAGGCTTTGATTTTTAAGTTTTCAGTGTTTTTTCTGCTTAAAAAGGGCAATTTTAGGCTGCGAAAGCAGGCATTTCAGGCTTGGAAAAGCTTTGTCAGTATGAGGCCTGTATCTCCCTGTATCAAATAATTTCCACTTCCAAGATCAAAGACATTTCCTTATATATCTATTATGAATCACCCTATTTTATAACTCCCTTTCATAAATTTATAATTTCCTTCCATATCATTCTCAAGATCTCCATATCTGCGAAAAAAATCTTAATAAAAGCCCTTACTACAGATACCATGATACATAGAAGAGCGATTGTTGTTACATCAGTGCAATCTTCTGTCAGCATTCTGCAGTTGGATATTTTGATTTAATTTTTCAATATTTCATCAAGGGTGAGCTCTGATGTCTTTTGACTGCTCTTGTATTCTTTTTTTATCACACCAGTTTACAAAATAGGACATATAAGGGTATTTGTTTTTTCATCCTTCAGTATTAGGACCCTAGCATTTCTGTTCATTAGCTCACCTGAGCTGGTCTCAGGTGAGCCGGTATCTCAGCCATCCGCTCTCTGACCTTTGGTTGTACATCACTAATTGTCTGAGACCACCCAGCCAGTTTCAGCCGAAGTAAAATCATTAAATGGGTAATGTGCTTGCAGGTGTATTCTATGGCTGCTTACCCTATTGGGACAGTAAAAACCATTAATTTTCCATTTGGGACAAATGGAAAATTAATGATTTTAGGTGTTCCAATACTTAAGCACTTAAGGGTATTATCTAAGATGGCTATGGTTGTTATGTACTAATAGACACAACTAACAATATGGGTTCTAGCTCTGAACTAATTTATTTACAAGGCGGCAGAATGCTATATCACATAGATTATAGCTTATCAGGGAGGGGTATTGTTTTTAGTAATTATGTATATACTGTAAGTATAAGAACAGACTTCTTATTGCTGCTGCAAGTATACAACATTTTCCCTCCTTAGATTAAAGTTGCTAAAGTTTACTTTATTCAGTCTCATAAAGCAATCAGTTGAATGTCACTGCTATATAACTGTTTCTGAGTCCAATTAGTTGTTGCTAATCCAAGATCACTGAACATTCTCTGCTTAATGTCTTTTTGCTATAAAACTACAGTTTTGCTTTCATAAATCCTAGTTAAACTGATGCCATTCTAAAATTTAACTGCTGATTATATTATATGTATATAGCATGCAAATAATAAAATACAATCAGTAATATAGCACTGGACTCAATGAGACAAGCCTGTATCATTCATATTTTCATTCATTCATTAATTAGAAATTTCCCATGAAAAGCAATCATAGTAAATTCCTAGGATGATACCACCCCATTCATGAAAATGGCTTGTCTGACAGAAACCAGACTTTACAGCACTGCATCCGAGATAAGAAGGTGATCATTACAACTTATCTCTTCATAAACATTACAGAGAGGGGTTTATTATGCCCTGTTTATCTGTAATGAGCCTTAACGCACAGAATATTTACAGTTCCTTTCACTAATAAGTGAGTCTGTCGGGAGGCTTTCTGTTCCTTGTTGGGTACCGTCTTTCGACTATTTCAGGTTGCACACCGCTATTTGTCGAAACAGCCTTTTCAGCACTGGTGTCCACAGATATGTCCGGAACCTGTTCTGATGGTTTCGGCTCTACCGATGTCGGTACTATTTGGTCTGCGTGACGACGCCAGTTTCCCTTTTCCCCCGTTTGAACTTTGTACGAAAGCGGTCCATTTTTCTCACTTATTTTCGCACTTGTCCATTTGTCACTATTTTCTCGATAGTCTCGAACCATTACATTATTTCCAATATTGAACTGAGGCCTTTTCAATTCAGTCAAAGAATCAAATTGCTTCTTTTGAACTGTGTCCTTCACCTTTGGTTTTACCAAATCCAATCGAGAACGAATGCTTCGACCGAGAAATAGTTTTGCTGGACTTTCATTCGTTGTAGAATGCGGAGAATTCCTATACGCTAGCAAAAAATTACCAATTTTCTGATGTTACAGTAGTGAGCCACTATCAGATGCTGCTGACTTCATTGCTAGTTTGAAACTTTGTACAAAGCGCTCTGCTAATCCATTTATAGCAGGATGCCATGGCACTGATGTTTTATGTTGTATGCCATTGTTCCTAACAAATGTTTGGAATTGTTCAGATGTAAATTGTGGACCATTGTCGCTAACAATTTGTTTCGGAACACCAAATCGTCCAAACATTTGACGCAAAACATCTACTGTCTTTGACGCGGTTGTAGTTGTCATAACTTCCACTTCTGGCCATTTTGAGTGTGCGTCCACAGCTATAAGAAACATGTGTCCTAAAAATGGTCCAGCGAAGTCAATATGTATGCTTTCCCAAGGTGCAGACGGCCATTCCCAAGGGTGTAGCGATGATTTTGTTGGTGACTTTTGATTGATTTGACAGCCAGCACAGTGTTTTGCTAACTGTTCAATTTCGTTGTCAAGTCCTGGCCACCAAAAGAAACTTCTGCTCAGTGCTTTCATTTTAACTATGCCCATATGTCCGACATGTATTTCTTCCAGTACTTTATTTCTGAGCTTTAAAGGTATAATGACACGTATACCCCACATAAGACATCCTTGCTGAACTGAAAGTTCATTTCTACGCGTGTAGTATGGCTTCAGCCGCTCGTCCTGAGGTTTCTCTGTCCAGCCATTCAATGTAAAGTCTAGGACTTTTGACTAAATATTATCTCGACGTGTTTCACGCTTAATGTCATTAGCACTGACAGGCAGGCTATCAATCTGCGACAAATTATAAATTTCCACAGGATCACTATCTGGTAGTTCCTTTTCTTGTGGACACGGCAAATGTGAAAGAGCGTCCACGTTGGCGTGGGATTTCGAGTTCTTGTACTCAATTTCATATTCATGTCCTTGCAAAAATAGGGCATAACGTTGCAGACGTGCTGCCGTTGTTGCTGGAATTCCTTTCTTTGGACTGAAAATGGTTAACAGCGGTTGATGATCCGTCACCAAAGTAAATTTTCGTCCGTAGAGATAACAGTGAAATTTCTTGATTCCCCATATTATTGCTAAGGCCTCTTTGTGGATTTGGGCATAGTTTTTCTCTGCCAAATTTAATGAACGTGACGCGAAGGCGATCTGTCTTTTGTCACCATTTTCCATGACATGTGAATTTACGGCATCTAATCCGTATCCGGAAGAGTCACAAGCCAGTCTGACAGGTAGATTCGAAACTGCAATGTTCAGTAAGCTTCCTCAATTCTGCCACATACACAGTTATTGATTCTCCCTCTTTTGGTCCCTTTTATGAAATCGGAATCTCTCAGCAATCACTAATGGCTTTGGGGACAAATGATCCTTTAAAAGTGTCACAATTTCATCATAACTCTTTGTTGATGGATCATCCGGCATTGTCAAATTGCGCAACAGTCCGTAGGTTTTTCCTCCCATAATCGCTAATAACACAGGAACCTTCCGATCATTAGCTATCTAGTTTGCAACGAAAAACTGCGCAACACGTTCTGTGTAACTTTTCCATGTTTCTGTCAGCTCATTATATTCTCCAACATTTCCGATAGAAAAGCCAGCCATTGTGATAATTCAGAATTTATTCCTTTTTAAATTTTATTTAAACTTATCCAAGAAATCCAAAAACTTGAGTTCAGGCACATAAAATCCAAAATCTCGTCGCCAAATATTGTTATGTACTAATAGACACAACTAACAATATGGGCTCTAGCTCTGAACTAATTTATTTACAAGGCGACAGAATGCTATATCACATAGATTATAGCTTATCAGGGAGGGGTATTGTTTTTAGTAATTATATATATACTGTAAGTATAAGAACAGACTTCTTATTGCTGCTGCAAGTATACAACAATGGTGGTCACATCTACTCTTGTATTTGGTTGCTTTGTCGTAGAGCAATGCAAGTCATAATCAAGATATAAAAATTATCTAAGTACTAAGTAGTGTTTGTTGAATCTCTATTTTGGTGTTCTTTGATGATTTTACAATACATTCCAGTGTGTGTGTTTTTTTTGTTGTTTTTTTTAATTTATGGAGCATAATATGGTTGAGCTTATATAAGATATACACTTGCAGAAAATGTATATTAGTTTTATATGGTATTTACAATAGAGTTCTTGTAATTTAGATGGATGACAGGGTTTTCAGGGTTTTGAAGCCTTTATAAATATATAGTTTACTAGTTTATTTCAGTCTCATCATGATACATAAATTTATACACACAATGATACAAGATAATAAACAGTAAGATGCCATTATTACATCAGCTCATTATTTCAGTCTCATATAGGTACTGGTTATTACCCAAGCTGGTATATAATAAAACCAACCAAACTTTCGAGATGCCACAAGCAATTACTGTTACAGGAACTAGCTGTTTGATCTTTAAAAAAAAAATGAAATACTTGAATTTGCAAACAGGGCAGATCCAGATGAGACAGCTCATATTGAGCCACCTTATCTGAATCTTCATTGTCTAGTCTTTGATTTGTCAGTATGATATAGCTTGGACAAAGCATTTTTCTGAAATTTTGCAGACTTAAATTTTGTTTTCTGCCTTTTTGGTGCTAACAGGTGTAAAATTTTACTGTCACTTGAGGTATCAGAAATTGCCAGAAGAAAGTCAGAGGTCAGGATCCAAATAGTCCTTTGAAGTCCACAATGTTTCAGTGCAGTATTCTAGATGTATTACTAAGGCGTTACCAAGCTGTAACTGTATTAGGACCTTTTCCTTCTTTATATTGAACAAGTACATTTGAGCCTCGACATGAGAAAACCAACAAAGTGGTAGTGCACCCAGCACAGACTCAGATCAGACTCTTTGCTAAGCGCTTAAAGTGCAACTAAGGGTCTAAGCTACCTCCATGCAGACAGGGAAGACTGATCAGACTGGGCGGATGCCCAGGCTGATCTGAGTCTGTGCTGGGGGCACATCCACTTTGTTGGTTTTGTCGTGCTGTGGCCCATTTGTTGACAGCCACATTATTATATCGTTGAATAGTCTAACGTTAAATGTGCTTTTAAATCCTAGTATCAGATATATTCATGTATTTTACATTGTATTTTTGTATGCTTTGGTGCTTTTTTGTTGATAAGAGTGAATTCTTGTAGTTATTTGTTTACATGATACTCTTGTGAACTTTTGATGGTCAATGATTGTATTGGTTGTTGAAAAATATAAAAATAATTTAAAGTGGATGGGTACACCTGTTTTTTTCCACCATTTATACTCGGGGAAACACCTTTTGAGATTTCCTATTTACTTCTCTAGACAAAAAGGCCCTTCTGAAATGGGGAAGCCTTAAAGGAAAGAATTCTTTCCTTTAGAAGTTGACCCAAATTGAGAAAGGAGGCAAAAATTAAATTTGCAGTTACTTCCCCTGGAAATCTACCCAGTCAGTCTTAAATAATGGGATAGAAGTCACTGAATGATAAGACTTGTAGACAAAACAGACCATCATAAGAGCCATTGGATCAGCTTTTGCACTGTTTCTTAGTGAGCCAGCAAATTTTTGACTTTTTATTCCTATTTCTGTATAATAAAACAGCAGTGCACATCAAGTTTTGTCTTGATGGCATCAGTAATGCATAAGTTATTGCCCTTGATTGGTATGAACTACAGAAATGAGCCATAACTCAGGCACCAATGAACAAAATTTCTTGAAACTGGATATGAATATGTACCATTTTAGCGCAATGATGCTGAGGCAAGTTGTTAAGAATGCCCTCACTTATACATGGGTATTGCCCTTGATTTGATTTATAATCCCCAGGCTCAGTCATTACAAAGTAACCAGTGACTGAAATTCTGTCAAACTTAAAATAAGCCATAAACAAACCAGCTGTTTTGGTGGGGGATATAAATTCAACGAATTTGCTTGTAGAGCTCTGTTTTGTGATAGTGCAGAGCAGAGATTTAGCATTCTGGTGCTTGTTTAAAGGGAAACAAGTTTTCTGACTTCCTGGTTGCTTCCCTTGGTGGCAAAACCATCCAAAATGGGCCTGTTTTTAAAGGAATAAATTTGCCCCTGTTGGTGCAAATTCTGTATAGGAGCAAAGTCTATTCATTAAGAGTTAATGCTCATTGAGAAAGGGAGCAAACATGAAAATGGCAGAGTTGTTCCCCCTGAGAGTATATACAGTCTGATAACAGGGTACTTGCGATATATATACTTACTGTATTAATTCTATTAAATGCCCCGAGGGCATTGTATTTTATGATGGAAAAGGGGAGTGCTATTTAGAGCCTAAATTTTAGTAAATAAACCAGTGCCAAAATACCTCTAGTAAACAGTATTAAGGTGAATGGGTATACTTTCAGAGACAGCAGCTATACTTCTTTGCTTCCCATCTCAGTAGGGGTGGGGGTAAACTTTTGAAGAAAAGAATTTGCTCTGGGAGCAAATTCTTTTGTTAAAAAGTAGACCCCATTTCAAAAGGGCTTTCTCATCCAGAGTAGGAAACTCATGCAAGTTTATATAACATTATTTCATAAAAGAGACAGGGTGGGGGAGGGGATATGGGTGCATTTATTAGAGCAGGGGTGTTTAAGAAGATTAATATGGTATATGATACAACAGTAACTTGATCTGAAACTCTGTATCATGAAGTGGATGTGCCCAGATCAAAGTATCACAGATGATGCTTAAGTCAAATGTGATCTCCGGAGACATGAGAAGATATGAGACCTACTGCAGTAACGTATAATATGAGCCGCAACACAACAAAACCAACAAAGTGGCATGTTGGCCCAGAGAAGACTCAGATCAGCCTGGGCATTTGCCTAGTCTAATCAGAGTCTTCACTGTCCACATGGAACTAGCCTGGACCCTTAGCTCCTGTAATTGTATTTATGTTCGCTGGGACAAACGTTCGCGTTTTTGCAATTTTAGACACATTCACAGGTATTCAAGTTCGCGAATTCGACATGCTTTCCTATTATTGCTTTGTAAACTCATTATGTTGGCGGATATTAAAGGTCTCACTTTTATGTTGATCGCAAACATATGTACACCCCAAATATTTGTACAGTTACAGTACCCTTTAAGTGCACAGCGAAGACCCTTATCAGACTGGGCGGATGCCGCTGATCTGAGTCTTTGCCGGGCTCACATGCCACTTTGTTGGTTTTGTTGTGTCGTGGCTCATATATACTCTCCTCTGATTTTATATCCATTTATTTTCATAGGAAAAACTATGCAGACTCTTCTTATTACTCTACATAGCATCATTAACCCATTCCATTTGGGATACCCCTTTAGTGGGGGCAAACAGTTTGGATCTAGATCAGGCCCCACAAACATGGGGCCTGATCTAGATCCAAACTGTTTGCTGCCTAGACTTCATTTCTACAAGAGTTGGTTAGACCAATATTGTAAAAAATATTCTTGATTTTTGATGCAGACGAGTTTCAGCAGACAACAAAAAATACCCAGAATGCAATGGGATAACCTCCGTTGTCTGGTTCCAGCACCTATATATATACTCGAGGACTTTAGAAACGCCTCACCTGAAAGAAATTGAAATGCTGCATTTGTTATATTATCAGCTAAAATTAAAACTAATGATAAATAAAACTGCATGCATAAAGCAAATGCATGAGGTAATCGTCAGTACAATCTTAGAATCTGAAAGGTTTAAATACAAGCGGCAAAGATAAAAGGGTGTTTCAAAACGTGAGATTTCAGCAAAACGATTATAATGTACCGTCCGAATGCTTATCGGAGTATAGCGAGGTTCCCGTCTCCCGCTATATTTCAGCAATTACTGAATTGAAGTGAGGTAAACAAACCCTTGTGGAATGCAATAATGGCGTTTTAAACATGGCATCAGACTTTGAAACCGACGAAAAATAAATTCATCTAAATAGTATTTTACGACCAATGGTGGTCTACTCTAGAGGCGTGTGGTGTTAAAATGTGCATTTTAGAGTTCGTTCAGAATGGAATCATTGACGTTGACGTCATTCACTGCGTTGATAAACAGACGTTTGGTTCTGATATCTAAGTATCCGCTGATGTTGACTGATGCTTAGAAAATAAATCTGTAAGATGTTTGTATCGGATGCTTTTCATGTGAAATATAAGCCGTCAAATTACGTTATTTTCCAGAAAATCACTTTTCTGAGATTCCAATTTGTGTGTTCCAGTTTTCAATTTAAGCTTTCTGACAGCACATAAAGTCATGGCGACTTTAATTTTGTGTTTCTGCAGTATGATATCTCTCAGCAAAGTTGGGATCGACTTTAAGGGCAGTATCATAAACAAGTTTAAAATAAAATTAAGGGGAAGTGACGTTGACCTGTGAAGTGCAAAGGTCGTCACGCATGACATAAATTAGTGCACTTTCTTTTATTTTATCAGTTTTACACTTTCTAAAAAATCCTAGTCATTTTTTAATAGCTTGAAATGTGGAATTACTAAAATACACCACAATTTGGGGTGAGGCATTTTCAAAGTCCTTGAGTATATACAAAAAAGCATTGATATCTTAAGCAGGAACTTAAACATAGCCATGTTTTACAGGGTATAGTAAGTAGTGTTATTAAGGGGCTTCCCTCCACATATAGAAAGTGACAAAGTATAGTTGTTTTTGTGCCCCAGCCAGCATTATAGTGTTACCCTTGTCAGTCTGTGTCAGTGTGCCAGTGTCATCTTGTGTCCATCCATTAGTTGTGTCTAGCCCGTACTCCTAAAGCTTACGGAATTTATTCAGGAAACTTCACAGATTGGTTTGTTATGTTCAGGCAATGTGTGGTGAACAAGATAACTCATGCTTTTTTGTTTTTGAGTTATCTGCACCTGCCAAAATTCTGTTTCTGGGCAAGACCTACACATAATAGAATTTATTCATAAAACTTCACATATGGATTTATAATATTAGATTGCCCCAGCCAAGAATGGCATTGTTACACTTGTCAGTCCATGTGTGCATGCATGTGTCCATCCCTGCAGCTGTTCATCAGTTGTGTCCAGGCCATATCTCCTAAACATAGATTAAATGCCTTTGTCATATCAAGAAAAAGTGTGACAAACAAGAAAGATAACTCTTGCTCTTTTAGTTTTCGAGTTATCTGCCCTTGCCAAAAATCTGGTTCCAGGCCAAAAAGCTTAAATTATATGGAATGTATTCATGAAACTTACAGATGGATTTATCATATTGTGACCAAGTGTAGTAAACAAAGACAACAACTCTTTGCCCTTGCAAAAAATTTATGTCTGGGCTATGACTTCTAATTCTATGGGTTTTAGCTGTGAGACTTCACGTTTATCTTATCAAAATAATGTCGTGCAGAGTTTTGAATTATCTGCCCTACCCTTGCCGTAAGTCTGTGTGTGTATGGGATATAACGGATAGCCTTGAAACTTCTCATTGGTTTTACTTATCAAGACAATGTGTCCTTATCAAGGAAGACAACTCTCACAATTTTATTCCATGAATCAGCTGTCCTTGTCAAACGTGGGTGTTCTAACCAGGTTATTTCACCCAAATTGTATGGAATCAAGCCATGCGTCTTCATACAAGATTCTCATCTTATTCAAACAATATGTTGCAATTAAAAAAGTTAACTCACACAGATAATTTTGAAGTTATCGGCCTTTGCCAAAAATACATGTCCAGGACATATACATATCTTCTAAATCAAATGGAGTTCAGCCTAGAAGGGGATGGATTTATCATGTTGAGCTTTAGCTCCCGGCAGGGGCACCCATGTCTCATGGGCACATTTTCTAGTTATTGTAATTTATAAAAGTTTTGATCTTAGGTTTATTGTGATATATACTGAATATTTGACAGTGCTAGCCTAGTGTTGTTCTCACTACTTCCGTTAAATAAACTTTCTTTTAAGCTGCTTTCTCTTAAGCTAGACTAATTTATTTTGTGATATTACCATAACTGTCAAATGACTTCTCAGATCAGTCTTGTATCAACTGTTTGCATTGATATGACTGCAAAAAATTCTAAAAGATGCGACACTTAATATATTTACTGTAAATATTCTAAACAATGGAAAAGTTTGGATTTATAATGCATGTACAAAGGCTGCATATGGAATGGCAAACAGTGTAGACTGTGACTGCTCCTTTAACGGCAGTCTGATCTGGGTGTGTGAGCTGTCTGCTCAGACCTATCCATCCTATCACTCAGAATTTTTGTTGTATACTACTCGCGAGACGTGTAGTTCATGATCACCCCTGGTTAACAATGTATATACAAGGGCTGTCACGAAACGAAAAAGAGTCATAGTTATCATCAAAGCTCTTTTTTGTTTCATAACATCCCTGAAAACAAAGTTAACCAGGTGTGATAATGTTAACTATCAAACATAAGTTCTTATGATGCATATATTGGACGAACACTCAGTGCCAGATACGTGCAACTATGCTTACACACCGCTGAGTCACTATGGGAACTTCGTTACGAGAACTGAAACAGAACTGATGCATATAGTTTTGAACTGAAGAGGCCTGACTACAGAAGTAGGTGGTGGCATCTCTATCAGAAAGAAAAGCCTTGTTCTGACCAAAATTAAGTTCATAAACACAAAACCACCGACTTAAAAATTGTCAGCAGTGGACCTTGTTTCTGCATAGCAAGTCACTTGAACATAATGTAAAGCAGCTGAGGGAAATAATAAGAACAAACAACATTTACAGAGGTAGCACTCATATCTTATATATTACATAACAACTGCCACATTGAGACAAATTGATGTGCAGAAAGATCCAGAATAGCTTGTAGTTAATAGCGTTACATCACTGCAGGGTAACTTAATCCTTGAAGTCCAAAAACTAAGGCAGATGACAAAATTTACTTCTGCAAAATCTCAAAAAATGTACCAACCAAAATACAGTAAATTCTCAATATCTCAGTCAAATTTATCTCAAACTACTGATATCTCAAAGTAAATTTTCTGGTCCCAGAAAATTTACTTTGAGATACCAGTAGTTTAAAATAACGAGTTGAAAAGTAAAGAAAAATACAAAATATGTCCAAACTATATTCTTTGATATAGGTGGTACTTTGAGATATCAGTGTTTGAGATAATGAGAGTCAACTAAATATCATACTGAGAATAAAAAGACAACAGGGCACAACAGGGCAGATCCAGATGAGGCAGATCATACTGAGCCATCTTTTCGACGTGAAATAGCCCGTTTGGTGCTGATGTGCCGTAAAACCCATACCACTCACTCACTCACTGAGCCATCTATCTGGATCTATGGTCTTCGTAAATTCTTCTCAGTATTCAATTTTTGGCATTTTAGTTGTTTTAAATGTAAGACGGCAGAAAGAAACAAGACCTGTCAGTGGGACAGGATAGCTCGCCTGACAGCACCTTGCCCATCACTTTAAAAACTTTAACGTAAAACTTTAACATTTTGCTAACGTCAACATCGCCGCCAAGGCCGACGCATGGGGTAGTGCAATAAAATAGCTCTTCCTGTACATTCCTACAGGCGAGCAAAAAAAGTAATAACTACCCTAATGTGCCTGATTACTGGGACACCTAAAAACCATTAATTTTCCATCGGCACAAATGGAAATAAATGGCTTTATAAGTCCCAATACTTAAGCACAACAGGGTAGGTAAATCTGTCATGTACCCTATCCCATCTGCATTTAGACAGAATGTCAGTCTTGTCATGAGATGCTGTCTGAAACTACTGGCAGAATATCAAACAGTGTTGACACTAATCACACTGCTCCTTTAGAAGCAGTCTGATTGAAGGGGGGTCTTAGCTGGGTCTACACCATTTAATTTGCTATTTCTGCCCCAATATTTCAAGTTAGACCTATAATTGTCTAAAATGAAAATTAGGCATGATCTCTTTCTCTGAATATGATTTTGCACCTCATCGCATTCCTCTCATCTGTCTGAGATTGCTATGTATAAAATAAATAGATAAATTCTACCAATTTTAATCTACGAAACAAACTAGGTCAGGTATTATGATACCTCAGAAAATGAAATGTTTCTGCTGTCACTAGGTATACATGCAGTCATAGCAATTTAGTACTTTTAAATTGATATACAAACATGAGCGGCGATACGACAAAACCAACAATGTGGTTGTGCGCCCAGCGCAAGCTCAGGTCAGCCTGGGCATTCGCCCAGTTTGACCAGACTCTTCGTTAAGTGCTCAAAGGATAGCTCAGGGTCTAAGCTACCTTCATGTGGACAGCAATGACTCTGATCAGACTGGGGGGATGCCCAGGCTGATCTGAGTCTGCGCTGGGAGCACAACCACATTGTTTGTTTTGTCGTGTCGCGGCTCACACAATGCTAAAATTCTGCTTGCCACTAGTTCTAATATTCCGTTTGTCACTAAGTATAAATGTAATGTTAGCATCATCTATACAAGCCAAGGGTACTAAGTCCACTTAGTTCTTTACATACCCTTGGCTGATGGCCTATTTGCAAATCAGATTTCCCGCAGCACGGCCTTTTGGCTGCAGCGAGTTGTTCCCCTTAGCATGTGTTATTTTAAGACCAATCAGAAGATCTGTTGCAAAACACTTTCATTCAATAACTTTGCATAACTGTTCAAAAACACTGATGAATTAGTTAAATCTTGACGCCGTCTATTCTTTTTTGGTAATTGTTCACGATAAACAAAATCTTTATCTATGGACAAGGATGCCTGATATGCAGAAAATGTTTAGTTAAGGGCATTCTGATTGGATGCAATTGAAGTTGCTCCCATCCAATGAAATGGTGCAGTGGGAAATTGAATTTACAAAAACAGTTCATCAGCCAAGATTACGTAAGGAACAAAGTGGACTTAGTACCGTTGGCTTGCAAAGATGTGCTAACATTTCCTTTGTCACTAAACTTGTATAAATGTACTACTAACACTAAGAATAAATATAATGCTAGCACTTCTTTGTCAGTCGTAAAAATGTAATGCTAACATTCCTTTTTTTAATATGATTAGTTACATGTAATGCTATCATTTCTTTTGTCAGTATACATGTTGCTAACATTTAATTTTAACGTGAAATACAAGTGATGCTTATATTTATTTTGTCACTTACCATTCATAGAGGATCTTACACAAGTGGTCATTTCATATGAAATTTATGAAACGAGCCTTGACCATGAGTGTAAGATTCTGTTTATCATACGGCCCATTAAAATGAGATTTTAACGCCTTCAAACTGAACATTATTTCAGATAGAAAATGCATTGTTGACATGGATTTTGTCGTTATGGGTAGGCGCCAAAGTGTTATTACACATGTGGTCATACGATTTTTATGACACGACATTATCCACTAAATAACAGTGACGTCATATGATAATTGTAAATCTAACATTTCTTTTGTCACTTAGAAACAATTCATTCTCTCAATGACAGGCAAAACTCAATTCTCAAGAATGTTACAGGCTGGCCACACACAGCAGTATATGATACAGGTAGAGTCCAGGGGCCATATATATAAAACAACTTAAGTGGTTGCTATGCTGTTGCTAAGGCTAAATTTCTATGAAGGAAGTTCCTACAACTATGAAATTTGCTCTGGAGGAACAGTCTTTTTTCAGACCGTTCCTCTTGAGCAAATTTCATAGATGTAGGGAATCTCCAACATAGAAATTTAGCCTTAGCAACAGCATAGCAACAACTTCTGTGGTTTTATAAATACGACCCCAGATTCAATGCCAATAAAGTGCCTCTACGTATATATGAGCCGCAACATGAAAAAGCCAACAGAATCAGAGTCTTTGCTGTGTGCTTAAAGGGTAGCTAAGGGTCTAAGCTACCTGCAGGCGGACATCAAAGACTCTGATTAGACTGGGCAGATGCACTGGCTGATCTAAGTCTTTGCTGGGTGCAGCTGGGTGCATATGCCACTTTGTTTTGTCGTGTCAAGGCTCATGTTTTTACCAAGAAACAAAAAATATTATATCCAAATTACTGTCCTTATCTAGAACTCTGTCAGATCACAGTAACTTAATTTAAATAAATTACACATCTATATTACATTGTGAGACAGGCCAATACCTACGGAATACACATCTGATAATATATATAAATGTTATATAAGTAAGCACACCAATGGACTATACATATCACAGACAATATTATTTATTATATCAGGACTGTTTTCTGAACAGCCTAAAGAGCTGCACATCAAATTTGAGCTTAGACATGCAAAAATGGCGTATAACACAACAGAACTGGGTCATATATATGAGCTGTCTGGTCACAGCCATTTCTTTTCACGTACTGTACCTCACTTACAAGAAGTATGTACAAGCACAATATGAAGAATCAGATTAGACTGCTTGAATTCCCTGACTGGTTGGAACATTTGCTGCTTGCAGAAGCATAAGCAATAGTTGCAGCTCATTGCTGTTCCAGCACAGATATTTCCATGTTGCAGACAGAGAATGAGTATGCACTGATCTTATGTTTGCTGCATAGCAGAAATAGTTCTTTGAGCAGATCTGCATATTTCTATGTTGCCCACCTTCATGCACAAACATGCACACCTGCCAATTGTGAAAGCTAAATTTGCCAGGATGAAATTCATAAACTGAGCTGCCACAAAGCAAAACCAACAAAGTGTCATGTGTGCCAAGCGAAGACTCAGATCAGCCAGGGCACCCGCCCATTCTGATCAGAGTCTTCACTGTCCACATGGGGCTAGCTCACACACTTACCTACCCTGAAGTAGTGATTGCCCAGGCTAATCTGAATTTTCGCTGTGAGCATATCCCACTTTGTTGATAATGTCATGTTGCTGCTCAATTACTTCTGTGTGCTACTTTTGTAAACAACCACAGTACAAAATGAACAATACATTTCAGAATGATATGCAAGTTAAAGGTATTCAATCAAGTATGTCATCCTTATTTTACACATGATTCTACAAGAACACTACTTATCCTAAATACTGGGATTTGTAACGGTGAATGAGTACAAGTTCAGGGGAAACAACTCTTGTTGTTTTTCTTTTTGGCCATCCTTCTACTCAAAAATAACTGCTCTCCTGTGAGCAGAATTTAATTCATTAAGAGTACCATAATGTGTCTATATTTTGGGACACCTAAAAAATAAAATTAATTTTCCATTTGGGACAAATGGAAAATTATTTATTTTAGGTGTCACAGTACTTTTATCACATTATGGTATACTCCATTTTAGATGGATTTCTTTGACTAGGAAAGCAAACTGGGAGTCACAAAAGGTGTTTGCCATTGATAAAATAGCAGACCAACATGGAGGTGTGCCCTTAATAGTCAGTTACTGTAATTACCCTGAAGTTCAAAGACCTTGACCAACTTTCTTCCCTTACACATCAAAACACACTTTTTAACTTCTAAATTTTCTAATTAGTAAAAGTATTTGGCATATAGGTCCCAAAATTCAATGTATAGAAAATCTTAAGCAAACAAGGAAATTGAAACAACACTGAAGGTATGATGAACTGTATACCTTCACTGAATATGTAAGCATATACTATCAGTATCATAGCATGGCAATTTCCATGTCAGCTAAATCTTTGTCATATTCAAACAGCATGTTTTGATTACAGGAAGTTAACCTTCAAAGCACCAAAAAGCAAAATGATGACAAAATTTACGTCTGCAAATTTCAAAATTGTTTTTTCCAAGCCATATCATATTGAGAATTCAATAGCTAGAGGCAAACAGGGTAGATCCAGATGAGGCAGCTCCTTATGATCCGCCTCATCTATTTTCATTTTTTGTGCTTTACAGGTTAACTGAGATTGGGATCCATGAACTTTCTGTACCATGTATACAACCATCTTGGACCCAACTGTGCTGTAGATTTAAGAGTACTTCTCAAGTCAGTATCTGAGCTGCTTCATGACTGGCTAGTCAGCATGAGGAATTCACTGTACGACGTGTCGTTAATGATAAACATAATCATTTATGAGTAATAAATAAGGGTGGCTAGATACAATATGGCATCTCCTAATCTTGAGCACATCTCACTTCTTTCTTGTCTTTTTCTTCACACGTTCCTTGGATTTCTGAAATACAACAATAGTCATGACATGAATTCTGGTTTCCATTCTGGTTTCCATAGCAACAACATTTCAAAACCATTAAGTGCATAATTCCACTTACTAATTACAGTTCTATGTATTGGAGAAGATAGGTCTGAGCAAACAGTGCAGACCAAGACCAGACTGCTCCCATAGGAGCAGTCTGATCAGGGCCTACTGTGTTTGCTGCTCCATCTGAGGAATCACTATAAAGTTAATCAATGTGCAAAATTTGAATCATATTTTAAGCTACATCTTTCTTACAGTCAGTGCATTTTGTACAAAGTAAAAAAACAAAAAAACATTTACAGTATAATTATGTTCAACTAAGGAACCATAAAATTCCATCAGATTCCCTCAGATATCATATACAGAATATGCGAAATGCCACAAATAGACTCTCATCTGGCTGGACAAATGAACTGGCTAACCTGAGTCTTCTCTGTTCACAAATGCCTTAAGAATCATTTTCACGTGATACAAATCATACAAATTTAAACGAGTTGTCTACATACAGACCAGCTTGCCTGTCTTGTACTTGCTTACCATACTGACTCTTCATATTCGGACAGTCGGGCCTGAGCAAACATTGTAGACCCTGGTCAAACTGCTCCTGAAGGATCAGTTTGATCAGGGTCTACAACGTTTACCATTCACTAAACATCATTTGGATGCAATAACGTTTGTCAATTCTACTTTCTAAGAATTTTCCAAAAATAATTGTCTGACTTCCAGGTGTCCGAAATTTTAGGGTCATTACAGCACTCACAAAGTTTACTGTAAATTTGTACACTTAAAGGTTTACTGCATTTTTTTTTTTTCTTTTTCTTTTTTTGGTTTTCAAATAAAAACTTCTGGGGCTATCTGTTTGCCTTCCTAGAAAACAAAGCCCTCAATCTCAAGTACAGAAATATCGGAGTGACTGGAAAGCGCTGGCTTTACTCTTGAACATGTTCAAGGGTAGAGCTGGAGCTTTCCAGTCACTCCGATATTTCTGTTATACCTACTCGTAAAGGAAAGCATTTGCTACAAGGATAGCAAATCCCTGTTATGAGCTGACTCCTATATTGAGAATTGAGCTAAAAAGAAATTGGCTGAAATGCTTACGGCATCTGTTAAACAACAAAAACATAAAAAGCACCATCAACAGCAAAGGTAACCAAGCAAACCAAATGACCCATTACCAAAGGAATTAAACCAATCACAGAAACTAGCATATTTGGCTAGACATGCTTACATACCAAGTGTAGACCCAGGCCAGATTGCTCACAGACCAGTAATCTGATTACCATCCAACCAAGTTCTTAGTGCAATATTTTAATACTGTCTTTGTCAAAAAATTTCATAATAGCAATCTTTGCATGAACATTTGTTTTGGTTCACAATTTGTAGCTTACGGTAATTCACTAGAAAAAGCAATAACCCATTAAAATATTTCCTTACAATTAGGTTCAACCTAAAAACATATTCTTATTAACAATATGACGAAAATTATCTTTTCTGAACGTCATTACACTGCAGTTTAACATCACTTCCTGATGTCTGAAATGTTATCATTAATTTCATCTGGCAAAATAATGGGTTAGCATATTAGAAGATGCTGATTATCAGAAGGCAAAATGTAAAATTTCATGCAGACATCCAACACTGCTAACTGCATATATTAATTTACAGAGTTAAGCCACAGTTAAAATATCAACTAGCAAATAATCAAGCTGCAAACTGACATTTGAATTGAATGTCATTTAATAAAAGATTAGTGTCATTTTTCTACTGCTCAGTAGCAGACTTTCCCAGTCCATCCTCAACTACTTCCTCTCCTCACTTATTTCTCCACTCCATTCTCTCCATTTCTTTCTCCCTGGAGTACCTTAACAGCAGGTTGCTTTATTTTATCTTAAAAGCTTGTCCTTAATATCTGCTCAATTTAAAGCTGCTTAAAAGTTAATAATTAACCGCAGAGCCTGCCTTGCCTTTATTACAAGCAGCCATACTTACACATATATTTTGCTACCAAAGAGGGGTCAAAATGACGGATAGGAGATTCTCCTCGATAATCGTCCTGATAAAACACAATGCAGGAATAACAAAAGACAAACACATGCAGGACCTAATAAAACTTCTACACAGTGTAAATAAGAAGACCTGGCCCCGAGGTTATAAAACTTGAGTACATTCTCAAACTCAAAATAAAGCACACTGATTGGCTGCTTCCAGGCACATGCTTGGAAGCAGCCAATCTATGCTATATTTTGAGTTTGAGATTATTCTCAAGTTTTATAATCTCGAACCCTGTATTCTTGTGCAATGCACTACTCCAGATTACAGGATAAACCTGGGGTAATTTTTCATATTTCTCAATAAAAAGAATTCTGTGGAATGCCGTGTCTTGCCTGTCTGCACTTTGTAATAAAATTTAGCTACCTTATTAATCCTAATAAATACCCCGTACCTTTTTTTCTGTAAATAATGTTATATTAACTTGCATGAATTCCTCTTTGCTTCTTTGGATGACGTATATCTTCGAAATGCAGTCTACTCACAAAGAAAAGACTTTGCTCCTAGAGGAGCAAATTTATACCTTTGAGAGTTGACCCCTACTGTGTAGAGAGCCAAAACTATCATAGTTGCTTCCTCTGAAAGTACAACCACCCATTCACCTTAATCCTGTTTATTATATGTATTTTGGCAGCAGCTGAATTACTTATTTTTAGGCCCTAAATAACGCCCTCCTTTCAGAAAATGCAATGTCCCCCAGGCGTGTAATAGGATTAATACATTATTTAACCAGAAAACATGCCACCAATGCTGATGACACCAAAAGAGTAATACATAGAGGATCTTACACGAGTGGTCATTTCATATGAAAGGCAAGTTTCATAAATTTCATATGGAATGACCACGAGTGTAAGGTTCTGTTTATCATATGACCCTTTTTAATATATTTTTTCGCCCTCAAAATGAACATTATTGCAATAAGATAATGCATTGTTGAAACGGACGTTGTTAATGACGTTACGTATTTGCACCCAAGTGTTATTACACGTGTGGTCATACGTTTTCTATGACCCGACGTAAGTCACTTAATAACAGCGATTTGATTTGATTTGATTTGTTGCTTAACGTCCATGGTAAACAGCTTAGGTCATGTCAGGACAGTCAGTTAACCTAACCACACTATTCCTGGGCAGGCTTAGATCTCCTAAGCGGTTAACCAGTACTAAGTGCACACACTTTTGCCAGTAACTGACAACTGCCCTCCTTGAAACAGTGGAAGGAGAAACGAAAGTATGTGGCCAGACCAGGTATCGAACCCAGGACCTCTGACTTCTGAGTCAGGTGCCCTACCGATTGCACTACGCCGCCCGGCTTAATATGATAAATGTACCTATGTCTTGCTTCTGCTATTCCCATGCGAGACAAAAACCTAGTGCTATCCCCCATCAGAACCATTTCAATCAATGAGCATCAGCCATAATGAATCACAACATTGCTTAATGGAGAAATATGAAAAATAATTAGATTTATCATCACCCAAGCCCTTCTGTATCTGGAGCACTGCAAAACCTCCTAGCCCCTTGTGCTTGATAACCACCCTAACACTGTGAGATATTTACTTACACTTGTACTTGTTAAGAACAGGGACATGGGAGATTTTTATGTACTTCTCTGCCTATATAACAATTTGCAAAATAAATAAACAGTAAAAGTTCTAAGTACTGGGATAGACAGGTCTGAGCAAACAGTGCAGACCCAGATTAGACTGCTCCTGAAGGAGCAGTCTGATCAAGGTCTACACTGTTTGCCATTCCATCTGCATCTTTTAGATGCAATACTGCAGTGTACCGGCAAATCTGAACTGTTTTATTTTTAGGACAATTAGGGTAATTCATAGCTCAGGAAAACATGCCTACTTTAAACAGGTTTACATCACTCTATTAACTGCAAGGTAAAATCACAGACTTATATAAGACATTGAAGACATGCAATTTTGTTTGTGAGACTCTGCCACGTGCTGTGTTGCCGTTGCATTGGCCAGGTATACACTATCAGGTGACTTTGAGTGACATTCTGGGAGTGGCTCGGAACTGTATTTTTTTAGGTGTCCCAATATTTAGGATTTTTTGGGTAATCAGTGTCTCTAAATAAACCCAGCATCTACATACTAATCAAAATAAAACTCTTGAAAAAGCAAAGTGAGCAAGCCTCCAAGTATCATTTATAATATAAAAGCAATGCCATTCAAAATAAAAGGGGTCTGAAAACCATCTCTAGTCTAGACAAATTTGAAAACATTGGGTATGATACTTTATCATGACCTGCATCATTTATGACACTCAAGTTCTGTTTTCTTTCACAGACAAACAACACTTCTGTATCTAACATTGATTTAATCGCCCAACATACACATGAAACTGCTTATTACCTTTCTTATCTGTTCCTGCCCCTTGCATAATTGCCTTTTGTAACAGTACAACAACTTACATGTATTCTAACACTGGTCACCTATATAGCCAGTGTTAAAATCTAGTGTTATATTGCGTGACAAATGACTGGGCAGACTAGCGTCACATTATTTAGCACCATGCGAACATCATTTGTATTTTTTTGGTGATGTCAATTTTCATTTCCATGAGGATAGATGGTGTAATGTTGTTTTCTCGAATCAAAAACTTACAATACATGATGTACATGTAAAGGCCTCTGTTACAGTCAAAGTTGTAGTGGGATTTCATCATATAATCATGGCGGAAAACTGAAAAAATCTGAAGGAAACACTTGCGTTTTCGTCGTTTCTTGTGTGTTAGAATCGAAACAAATTCTTGCTAACAAGTGATTTGTTGCCCAATATATCACTGGTTGTCGGTCAGTCGTCAGTGAATACATCACTCGTGCTGCGTGCTCATGATATATCAATTTTACAACTTACCTCCAACCAGTGATATATTGAGAAACAAAACACTGGTAGCGTGAATCTATTTCTTAAATAGAACTCCCTTATTTATTCCGCTATATGACGGGATTTTTACCCTCTCTAGAATGACCTCAAATATCTTAATTATAGTACGATTTCTGCCATAAGATGGTGTTTTCCTGCCAAAACAATCCCAAAATCTAGATCCATCTTATATGACCAATTTAGATTTTTGGATTTGTTTTGTCAAGGAAAACCCCCACCTTATAACAAAAGAAATACAGCATGTACATGTAATGATAAAGGAATCTGTGACATACCCTTTATCTTTTTTATTTAATTCTAATAAACTAATTTTGGTTTAATTTTGAGCTTCCATGATCATATTAAAATGTTAACTGAATATGGTTAAATTTCACTTTGGAGAGTAATGTACGTATGTGGTTGACAAGACTCTGTTAAAATTTGAGTGTCATAAAAATGTTTCAGGTCATGTTAATGTACATCCTTGGAAATTCTGGTTTAAATTAGTAAACTGGCTACAAAAATACGTTTTAAAAGGAACACAACATCAGTCAATGAGTAATATAACATATCTGTATATTTACTGTATTACACAGGGCTGCACTTATCTTCCCCTTCACTATTACCTGACTGTGGCAACCCTGTGTAGGCATAAGCTTCAAATGGGAAAGAATCATATTTCATTTGTTGTGCATTTTTTTTTTTTACAGCTCCAATTTTCTTATGTAGTTTTCCGGCTATTTCACAGTGACACCATAAATGTTCTGACACCTGGTAAACATTTTCTCTTGTTTTTATTACTCACTGACTGATGCTTTCTACAAATTAGCTGTTTTTCTACTTATTCCTATTTCAAACTACACTGTAAGGTCAAAAAACTTTCAACTATGCATTGGATTCAAGCAACTATAGGTTCAAAGTTACCAATTAATTCTCATATTCATCTTCCTTGAAAAAAGAGATGAATTACATGTATTTCATTCAATTAATGTCCCACTTATATTTTCATACTAATTCTAATAAATGCCCTTAACAAACCAACTAATATATTATTTGGTATTAAAATGTCAACTGTAAATCATATGGTTAAATTTGATGGATGGATGGATGGATGACATGCAATTTTACGTCCATTTCAAAATTATTTCAGTCATATCAGGACGACGAGATTGTGATTATGAAAGGCTGTGTGCAATGGAACCCCGTTTACGGCAGGAAAGACTCAAACCCAGGTCCGCTAGATCAGTAGGTTAAATTTGACTTTGGCGAGTAATGTATGTGGTACTTACATAGACCCTGATAATTTGTTTAGAAGTTGTTTGCCCACTGACATGTATTTCATTTATATGAATGAGTCCCACTTATATTTTCCATATTAATCCTAATAAATGCCCCTGCTCTAATTAATCCCCGCCCCCCCCCCCCCCCCCCCCCCCCCTGCCGCTTTTTTCCACAAATGGTGTTATACTGAATTGTCAACCTCTGTGTTTTATATAATCCTAAAACTTCAAACAGTGATATTATTTGCTGGTCATTATTTCTTTAATTTCAAACAGTAAAGGAAATAATAAGTTTTGCTGTTTAAATTTTCTTGTGGTTCACTGGTATCATAAATAGTATACAAGAGTTGTCAGAAGACAAAAAAACACCTTACAGGAGCTTGACTCTCACAGCCCGGGTGGTATTGAAAGGCTCTTGTCCAAATGTATGTGTCATGTATAATGACTGCCATCCATATAGGGACTGAGAAATATGACTGAGTCAAAGAAGCATCAAATACAAGTCAAATCCATACATGGATGGGGATATTAGAAAGTCCTTGTCCATATATAAGTGTGTCCCAAGTATAATGGCTTTAACCCATATATAGGGACTGAGAAATATCACTAAGTCAGTGAAGCATATCATAAAGTCAATGAAGCATAAAAGATACATCAAATCCATGCAAAGAAGATGCTGCTGAAATGATCTTGTCCATGTGTAAGTGTGTGCAAAGAATCATAACTGTAACCCATACAGGGACTGAGAAATCTCATTAAGTCAGTGAAGTGTAAAATGTAGATCACTGTCCTACATTGCTGGTTACAGTCACATGCCCTTATCCAGATGCAAGTATAAATGACCAAATATCATGACTCTTACCCTTATAACTACTTTGGAACTGACTTGAATACAAATGCTTAACATACATTACCCAAATTTCTTTCAAAGTCAGCAGACCATGACCAGTAGTATGTCATGGTGATACATGGTGCATACACTCAGGTGATCATATGCTAATGTAAGTTTCATTACTCTAGCCCTTATACTTTGTGAGATAAAGACTGAAACCAAAATGGTTAACACTGGTTAAACTACATTAACCTAGATTTTTTCCAAGTCAGCAGACCATGACCAGTAAGTCAAGGTCATACATGGTGCATACATTCAGGTGATCATGTGCTGATGTAAGTGTGTACCAAGTTTCATTACTGTAGACCTTATACTTTGTGAGAAAAAAAAAAACCTAAACGCAAATGGTTAACACAGGTCAAACTGTTCACAGACATGAACATGGACGAGGATGCGGACACAAACATGGACGCAAACGCTGACGTATACTCGCACTACGATGCTGGGGGTATAACATAAGTTCTCCTTTGCTTTGCAAAGGCATGCTAAAATGTACTCTATTAACTGCAAGAATTGGATGGAAGAAAAGCTAACACCTTAAATTCAGCCTGTATATACATAGGACAATTCCACCATTATGGTGATCCTGCAGGAACCTGCCACTATTTTCTGTCCTAGATGATATGAGCCACAACACGAGAAAACCAACAAAGTGGCAGGTGCCCAGTCTGATCAGAGTCTTCGCTGCCGGTATGGAGCTAGCTTAGATCCTTAGCTACCTTTCAAGCGCACAGCATAGACTCTGATCAGACTTGGCAACTGCCCAGGTTGATCTGAGTCTTTGCAGGGCGCACATGCCACTCTGTTGGTTTTGTCGTGTCATGGCTCATATTTTCTATTCATGCAATCTAGAACCTAACAGAATGTCTACAACAAAACTTTGTAACTACCGTAAAAACTCTATATATTGGGACAGTTAGGTCTAAGCAAATAGTGCAAACCCAGATCACACTGCTCCTTGAGGAGCAGTCTGATCAGGGTTTACACTATTTGCTATCCCATTTGCATCCCATTTGCATTTTTTGGACACATTACTGCACTGTAAAACCAAACTGTTCCATTTTTAGGACAATTATGGTAATTATTTTTGGTGTCCCAATATTTAGAATTTATACAGCAGTTCAGCCACAAAAGGCCATACTTCATGCTTACCTTTCTAGAAACTGGCCTCTCTAATGACCTTGACCTTGGAGACTCCTGACTTGGTGTCTTTGTTGGTGCCGGCTCATCTGTGTCTAGCTGCCTCTCCAACCTAAACAATCGGGGATTGTAAGCCCTACAAGTCAAACAAGCCAATAGACCAATGAAAACCCTTGTTGCAAGTGGAAGTTGAAACTCTGGCTTCAACCTATTGTAACGAATCTTCTAATTGGTTGTTTCTAGCAGACTTATGCTGGATTAAGACTGTAAAATATTAGCAGCTGCAGGTTGTTCTGAAAACAGTTACCCTGTCCTACCCATATTTTTACAACTAAAATTTCAAACCTTAATCTTAGGCCAGTCCATTTAGCTTCAACAGGGTGTTTTTATATGGCAAACAGTACAATCCCCAGTACAGCATTCCAGCATACTTAATTTGAATTAAATGAGAATGAACTGCAAAGAGAAATGGAGCCAAAGAGTCATGAAAGCCTAACAAATTAGGAAAATTAACAAAAAAGATGTGTCTGTGTCATTTGTTGTTGCCACTTGTTGCCCATTATGTTTGCCCTAGATACCAGTGCTACTGCAGGATACAGATATGTCCTAAATGAAGTGAGCCGCGACACGAGAAAACCAACAAAGTGGTTGTGCGTCCAGTGTAGACTCAGATCAGCCTGGGCATCCGTTCAGTCAGATTAGACTCTTCGCTGTGAGCTTAAAGGCTAGCTAAGGGTCTAAGCTTCTTCCATACGGACAGCGCAGACTCTAATCAGACTGGGCGGATGCCCAGGCTGATCTGAATCTGCGCTGGGTGCACAACCACATTGTTGGTTTTCTCGCATCGCGGCTCAAGTATTCTGTCTCTTGTCTTGTAAGTGTGCCTAGGGTAAAACAATGACACCATGGGCATCACTTTCTTGAGACTCATCCAAAGAAGTGATCCAAAGTTAACGCTTAGAGTGTCAGATATAGAAGATAGTCAAATTTGCAAACAACACAGATCCAGATGAGGTGGCTTGTAATGAATACGATTTGCCCTTCAGGTTTTGAATTTTCAGTAAGCCCTTCAGGTTTTGAATTTTCAGTGATACCATATGGCTTGGACAAAATGTTTTTTAAATGTGCAGAGGTAAATTTTGTTGTCTGCATTTTTGACACTTTAAGGCCGTTGTCACACCAAACTAGTTCTGAACACGTCCTATTCCGTCCACAGAATATCGTGAAATGGGCTGTGGTCGGGGTAGAATGTGTAACTTTGGGACTAAAATGTCTGTAATACGATTCTAGTTCGTTCATAAACAGTCCTCAATACGTCCATCTCGTCTGTATCCCGTCCGCAGTCAGTTCGTATTAAGTTTATATCGGGTCAGATTTCCAGTTCACCTCATGCAGAGACCATTTCCAAGCAGGCCAAGCATGTCCGTGGTCGTTCGTACCTTTTTCTACTTAGTCCCCAATACGTCCAAACTAGTTCGTACCTCGTTCTGGCTATGTCCTCATCTCCTCCCTTGTGCATTCAAAATGTAATTGCAATCACGTCCTGATCTGACAGCTGCAAAAACACTGCATTCTACCTAGTTCTCATTCGCGTTCATCATTTCGAGCTGTGCAGAGCATTGCATCCTTGTGAGTATCATGCCCCCAAACAAGAGCGGAGCTAGACAGATGGGCCATACTAAAGCAGCTACTGTTAGATCCCAAAGCTGCGTCTCATCTGAACTCCATTTAGCTCATCCTCAAGTTGCAGAGTCTCCTGGGCCTTTTCCTGAGTCTGGGAATCAGAAGAAGAGTGCTGCATACCCTGGTTGAGTTTGTTCCATCTGCTAATCGGAAGAATGAGCTACAACGGACAGGTCAGCGTGCACAATATTGCCCGACCGTAATACGTCCTAGTAGGATCCAAGTACGGCAATTCCGTTTGTAGCACATTCATCTCTTTTTAAGAACGTTGCCACTCCGTCTAATTCCAGAACGGGATAGTCGCCAGAAAATTTTAAACATGCTCGATGTTCTGGAGCACCCTTCCCATCCGAACCCATCCGAGTCCGTCCATGAGGTTCGTAAACAGACCTTAAAACGTTGCTTCTAATTCCACTCAGTTCGCACACAGTTTGAGCCCGATTGGCAAAATTTTCCAGAACGTGGTGAGAACAAGTTTGGTGTGAAGGGGGTATAAGGGGGTATCTGGAGAATCTTACCATCAGTCTACTTACTGAATATAACAAATGTGGATTGCCTTACTTTGCATAGGACAAAAAGGTCACTTCTGACTGCCCACTAATCGAATAAAGTATGCAATTATTGTGATTTGAATTGCCAATGTGTAGCAAAAGCGTAAGCAAAACAAAATAAAGAGCTCTCGACTGATTTAACAATGCAATGAAGCCAGAGAAACAGAAGCTGTTATACTGACGAGTGTGCAGTGCTCATCAAAGATGCAATCACGAATGAAAGCTTTATTTTGACAAGTGTGTAGCAGTGCTGATCAAAGATGTAATCACGATTGAAAGCTGTATTTTGAAAAGTATGTAGCGATGATTTAGGCTTTCTATCAGCATGCAGCTGTCACTCTGTCCTGAAGTCCCGAGATCATGTGCAGAGATGATCAGGCCCCGAGATTATAAACCTTGAGTACATTCGCGAACTCAAAATAAAGCACACTGATTGGCTGCTTCCGAGCACATGCTTAAGCTTTATTTTAAGTTTGAGATTATTCTCAAGTTTTATAACCTCGAACCCAGGATCCCTGAGCTAGTAGGTCAGGTGATTTTTTTCTTACGTCATTAGGTAACTGACATTATCCACATCTCACATACGCACACAACTGCATATTACAGGGATCAAACATGGTTTGCACACAGCTGTAAAGTTTCTTTTCTGTAGGGTATGATTATCATGCTCCTGACAAGGTGATTCTATTCAAATTTTGCTTATTTCTCAATAAAGCTGCAGCCCCTCATTAAAACTTCTTTTTACAGTTATGAACAGACACGACAAAGCCAACAAAGTGACATGTGCCCCGAGCGAAGACACAGATCAGCCGGGGCATCTGCCTAGTCTGATCAAAGTCTATGCTGTAAGCATGGAGGTAGCTTAGACCCTGAGCTACCATTTAAGTGCCTAGTAAAGAATGATCAGACTGATCAGACTGGGCTGATGCCCTGGCTGATCTGAGTCTTTGGGTGGTGCACATGCCTATACCACTTTGTTGGTTTTGTCATGTCACAGCTCATTTATTACAAAACCACCCTTATCTTCAGCTTAGGTGACCATACTTTGATGCTTAATAATAGCCATTACAAAATGTATTCCAGCCTCAATATAATCACAAAACATACTGAAAACTAGAAAATGTGTTTATGAAACACTATGCCCCCAACCATATGCTTGCCTCTAAGGGGGTTCATCCCATAATTTATAAGTCAGAAAGGTGTATTAACCTGTTCATCTACATCTTAGTCTGTAACTGTATGCCAAATACAAGGAACAAAGCTTGAGCAGTTCTTTGGATGTTTTGTTCACAAGCTCGCTTATTTTTCATGTTCATGCCACACATAAAATTTCAACTCCCTATCTCTAACGGTTCTTGACCGTATATACAGGTTCTTTTATACCACCGGCTTCAATGCACTAAGTCAAAAAAAGGGGCTTAACTCAGTCAAAAATTAACAAATGGTTTTCAACAGTTGAATGGGTCATCTACACCTTGGACAATGTCTTCCTGCAAAAAATCATGATCCTAGCATCAGGGGCTCTCAAGATATTTTGTTAACAAGGTTCCATAGGCTTAAATGCACCAAGCTGAAAAAGGGGCATAACTCGGTCAAAAATTCACGATATTTTTTCAAAAGTTTATCAGGTCATCTACACCTTTGGCAATGTCTTCCTGCAAAATATCGTGATCCTAGCATCAGGGGTTCTTGAGATATTTTGCTAACAAGGTTCCATTAGGCTTACAATGCACTAAGTTGAAAAGGGGCATAACTCGGTCAAAAATTCACGATATTTTTTCAAAAGTTAATCAGTTCATCTACTTCATAGGCAATGTCCTTCTGCAAAATATCATGATCCTAGCATCAGGAGTTCTCGAGATATTTTGCTAACAGGGTTCCATAGGCTTACAATGCACTAAGTTGAAAAGGGGCATAACTCGGTCAAAAATTCACGATATTTTTTCAAAAGTTAATCAGGTCATCTACACCTTTGGCAATGTCTTCCAGCAAAATATTGTGATCCTAGCATCAGGGGTTCTTGAGATATTTTGCTAACAAGGTTCCATAGGCTTACAATGCACTAAGTTGAAAAGGGGCATAACTCGGTCAAAAATTCACGATATTTTTTCAAAAGTTAATCAGTTCATCTACTTCATAGGCAATGTCCTTCTGCAAAATATCATGATCCTAGCATCAGGAGTTCTCGAGATATTTTGCTAACAGGGTTCCATAGGCTTACAATGCACTAAGTTGAAAAGGGGCATAACTCGGTCAAAAATTCACGATATTTTTTCAAAAGTTAATCAGGTCATCTACACCTTTGGCAATGTCTTCCTGCAAAATATTGTGATCCTAGCATCAGGGGTTCTTGAGATATTTTGCTAACAAGGTTCCATAGGCTTACAATGCACTAAGTTGAAAAGGGGCATAACTCGGTCAAAAATTCACAATATTTTTTCAAAAGTTAATCAGTTCATCTACTTCATAGGCAATGTCCTTCTGCAAAATATCATGATCCTAGCATCAGGAGTTCTCGAGATATTTTGCTAACAAGGTTCCATAGGCTTACAATGCACTAAGTTAAAAAAGGGGCATAACTCGGTCAAAAATTCACGATATTTTTTCAAAAGTTAATCAGTTCATCTACTTCATAGGCAATGCCTTCCTGCAAAAAATCATGATCCTAGCATCAGGGGTTCTTGAAATATTTTGCTAACAAGGTTCCATAGGCTTACAATGCACTAAGTCAAAAAGGGGCATAACTCTAGAAATACATGACCAGTGGAAAAAAGAAAAAATACGTGTCTGCTTATTTTTCATGTAGATGCCACATATAAAATTTCAAGATCCTAGCATTAGGGGTTCTTGAGTTTCCAAGCTGCTTAAAAGTGTTACGGACGGACAGACGGACGGACGGACAGACGGACAGACGGACGGACGGACAGGCCCAAACCAATATGCCCCCTCAACTTCTCCGAAGTTGGGGGCATAATAAACCGGTTTATATATACAGTCGAACCTGTGAACAAAGGCCAGCCATGGGAAAAAACAAAATCGGCCGTTGTTTACAGGTGGCCGTTGTTCAAAGATTCAATAATTTCACGATTTTGATCGACTGACAGATAAATGTAAACTTCGTCTGAGGTTTTTTTTCGCGCGCTTTTGTTTGCAGACAAGCGTTAATATTTTCCCGCGTTTTTTGCATGTGCGCGAAATCAATATTCAAAGTGCATATATATCATTAAAATACTCCAGGAAATAAATTTCCGAAATATTATTGTTGCTATAGGTTTAAATTCTGTAATAATTTGTTTTCAAAATACACGTATCGGTTAAAAGATTTCTGCATTCTCGGTTGATGCACACGACCTTTCGGCGATACGTGCAATTGACTGATTAAATCAGTTACAGATGATTAATTATCGGTTGACTGAGCATACAGTATAAGACATGATAAGCCGAATAAAACTGACCTTAATTACCTTACAGAAATTAACACTTATAGAATCAAACGCATTATGCGCTATCAAATTGCGTAGAATACACTTTGTTACATAAATTATACTGCACCCAAAAATCAATAACCAGTCTAGTGCTAAAAATAGATTAGGCAATACACAAACACGTGTGTCTGAAAGTGAAACTGTGTTTTGACACAAGGACTGACCGTTATTCGGAGAAATTAGCGCGTCTCGGGATGGATTCGGATGACCGTTGACCGCAGTTCGCAGTGGACCGCTATTCCCAGGTAATTTAACCAGGAAATTCGACGGGAGGAATCCGAACCGACCGTTGTGTACAGGAGACCGTCATTCGGAGGTGACCGTAAGCACAGGTTTGACTGTACATGGAATAGGAACTAGAATCTAGCCACACAGCAACACTGCATTTTTAAATTTTACAATGGTATGCCAATATTTGCTGCTTCATAAATTGTGCAATATAAATAACACAGAAGATATGCCCACGACACCACACTCTGATTACACAAACCACACCCTGATAACACACAACAGAATAGGGTATTACATTCAGCACCGCAGATACAGGTGGGATATAATTGTTGGTGGAATATTACAGGTTATACCACAACACCATGGTGGGATGTTACTATTAAACCACAGTTCCACATGCAATGTTAAAACAACCAATGACTGTGACTGGCAAATACCTCATGCATTTACATGTAAAAAATTTTCAGTAAAAAAAATCTATTTCATCTTGCATTTTACATAATAAAGGTGTATTCCAATATTCATCATATTAAATTTGATTTCAAAACCTTATATAATTTGGTTTTATTTGAAATCTGAGTTTTTCATATACCTAAATTTGCTAAAACTGGTTCTTCAAAAACTCTTTCCATTAAATGCACTTGAACTGTTTTACAAAAGGAACTGCTTCTATACTTTATAAAAAAATATCCTGATACATGCCCGATAAATGCAGTGCTTTCTAACCTGGGCCTGGTTGTTCAAAGCATTGTTACCAGGAATGTGACAGGACAAAAGCGCTGTTCCAATTTTAAGGGTGGAATGGTGAGAGAAAATTTACAGTAACTTCAGTAAGTAAATGAAGGCAGAGGAAATGCCAGTCTGTGAGTTCAAATCCACTTGCAACACTCCCCTATACCCAATACTGGCTTGTTATGACATGCAATATGACATATACCGAATTTCTTCTAATAAACACCCTGGGGGCATTACAGTTCATGTGTCTCGAAAATTGCTTTTTTGAGACTAAAGTTGGGTGATGAGTAACAAACTTTGCTCGTCTAAAGCCAATATTTGTAAAATTTGGCCACTTTTGTCAAAGAAAAAGTGGGTGGGGCATTAATTAGAGAGTGGGTGTTTATTAGAAGAAATACCATACTCCAGGCCACAAGAAATACTACTTTTCTGCATAAGCAAGAAAGTGAAGACTCAGCGTATACATCAGACTTTACTTTTTGAAACTGCCATCCTTCAATAAGTTCTGCAAATTAACATCCTTGTGATGCAAGGAATATACCAAAAGAACCCAAAATAGGAAACTCTGTTTAATCCAGTGTTCATGACCAGTAATGACATATGCAATACTGGAAAAGCCCTAAAGAACCTCCCCCAAATAACAATTTAGAGTATACATATCCCCTAATTAGACTTCCGAGAAGCACATGCTGACCTAAGTCTTCACTGTTTACACATGCCCTATATGAGCTGCAACATGACAAAACCAACAATGTGGCATGTGAACCAAGTGAAGACTCAGATCAGCCTGGGCACCCGCCCAGTCTGATCAGAGTCTTTGCTGTCCACATGGAGGTAGCTTAGACCTAAGCTACCCCCATGTGGACAGCAAAGACTCTGATCAGACTGGGCGGATGTAAGCTACCTCCATGTGGACAGCAAAGACTCTGATCAGACTGGGCGGATGCCCAGGCTGATCTGAGTCTTTGCTGGGCGCACATGCCCCGCTGTTGGTTTTGCCATGTTGCGGCTCAAACAAGGTATCATTTCTTGTGCCCTGGCTCATGCAGTGAAAGAATTAACATATATCGCAGAATATGATAATAAACGATAAGATTTTTTCTGGCCACAGGGTTGCCATTTGTTCACTTCAAAATTCCTCGAACTTTCCTTATACAGTTTCCTTTTTTTAATACCCCTTTACTATCCCAAAAGCTGATTACACTCTTCAAATCATTTTCCATTTTTATTTTCCCTGCCCATGGAATTCTGTGTCAAAATCCTGTGTTGGAAAGGTCACAAGATTTAGAATGTGTACCAAAAACAGCACATAAGTGAGCAGTCTGAATATATATTCATCCTGATGTTATGGACCAAGCAACATTGCTTATGTCGATGCAAATACACTCACGCCAAAATGAATGTAGTTCAATTTGCAAACAGAGTAGATCCAGATGAGGCAGCTCATCATGAGCTGCCTCACAGTTTGCCTCTAGTCTGAAAGAAACATTTTTTGCAACTTTGCAGACATGAATTTTGTTATCTGCTCGTTTGGCACTTTAATAGATATAAGTTATGTCTTGTGACCTTACCCTGCTGTAAAATAGGCACACAAAATGAATACTGTAACACACTCAAAATTGGGGGTACTTCAATTCTGAGGATGTTGCCTCCGATGCCACTAGAAGAAACGAGCCACAGGGTTTACCTTTCGCCAGCGTCACCTCTGCTAGTGGTAGGCTAGACAAAAACTGTCAAATTATCATGTTACATATATTGAGTGTTTTACAGTATGTGCATATATAGACACACATAGCTTTAAGCTCCAAATATACTACTATCTGGGGGGTAAAAATCTTAAGGTACTGATATACTGATTACAATAATGAACCTCATAAGAAATGCCTTCGCAGGTTTTCTGACAGAATTCAAATATATATGAGTAGAATCATGTGAGAAAATACTTCATGGTATGACCAAGCAGCAAAGACATCCATGGACTCTGATCAGTCTTTGCTGTTTGCAGTCTATCAGTCCTAAAGCAGAAAGTGAAAAGTGTAGACATTTCTATCGAAGTGACTGCACAGGTTGAATAAAAATAAAGACAGTCTATGCCATATGTAATTCAAATAATTTTATGTTGTATGGAATCATCACTTGTTTGAAATCATCTTCATGTTTTCCCCCATTTTTACAAAGGGAAACAACTTTCGTGACTTCCTATTTGCTTCAATGGCTGTCATATGAGGTCTACTCTTAAAGGAAAGAATTTGCTCCTCTTGGAGCAAATTCTTTTCTTTAAGAGATGACCTCTATTGAGATGGGAGGCAAAAAAGAAAATATCAGAGTTACTTCCCCTGAAAGTGTACCGAGACACCTTAAGATTTATCCCCAAAACCTTGATTTATTTGAAGCCTGATAAACTATCAACTGGTTATATCAAACACAATTAGCTCACAAAGGGATCAACATTATAATAGCCTAGCCAAAAGCAAGCACAAGGCACTAATAATGCAACATACAGATGGTGGACGGTGGAATATGGGTGGATGGACAAATGTTAACCATTTCACTCCCCCACACCCCCTCCCCCATTTTCATTTAAACCCGCACTGTAATTAAATTAACTTGTGACTGTGTATCACAATTCTTTGCAGTTATAGAAATTATGCAGATGTCAAACCAAATTAAATACAGGAAGAGCTTTCACTCATACTGAAACACATTAAAGATATACGCCCTCGTATGTTTCTATTAAATTTCAAATTTTTTACGAACATATTAAAGATGTATAATGATTTATAGTAAAAGTACTTTTATCCGGTAAATTCATAATTTGAGACCGTCACTGGATTAGGGGAATTTAAGAAAATATATAAAAACGCGGGAATAGCAGACCGCCATTCCCGCCAAAAACGAATACTGGATGGATGGATGGCTGGATGCGATTTTACATCCTTTTCAACAGTATTTCAGTCATATCAGGATGATGGGAAGATGATAATGAAAGGCTGTGTGCAATGGAACCCCGTTTACAGTAGGAAAGATTCTCGCCTCAAGTGGGGTCGGCTAGATCAGTAGGCAAGTGCTTAACCCACTGAGCTACCAGGCTCAGATGAGGGGTCACAACATATGTTTTTATATAGAATTGACAAAAATTATCCCTAATTATCACCAAATACACCCTCTTATCTAGAGCTCTGTTCATAGACCTTTTCAAGGTCTAAATTATTTGAAGTATTTTATATCTCTTCTTGAACACCTCACAGCAATATATTAATCTGCTACTATTTTCTACCTCATATGTCTTTCATAGATGACATTGTCAGCAGTAACCCTCTGTTGTCGTTCCTCCTCACTGAGTGGCTCGGGAGCATCTTTAGGTAGAACTTTGATAGAGTTGCTGGGTGGCGCTGCCTGTTTCTCTGTCTCACTCATTGTCGGTGCTAACAAATACAGCAGAGATTATTTTTATGTATATCACTAGTCATCACAATGCAATTTGACTATAACATCATTATACACATTTACACATTTCAAGAATTCTAATACTTTATCTTATATTCTCTTGCAGTTTGTCTCAATATAATGCTTGTCACTGCAAGCAAATTTATATTAGCCATTTGTTTAAAGCATTATCAACAGAACAATTTCAAAGTTGTTCATAAAGGATTTGTTAAGTCTTCTGAAACCCTTAAAATCAAGTGAGCTGATATCTTTTCTTGACAATAGTGAGGAGTTTTGGCACAGCAAAATGGCAATGTTGTTTGAAAATATAATAGATTGTTCACTAATGATGTCTCAAGTTTTGAACAACTAGGACTGGAACTTCAACTGATTATTACTGATACCTTCATGTAACAAAAATATCAACCTCTTAAAGTGGATTCAACCATTATAGTTTCTTTTGATTGGACATGACAGCTTGTTTCAGTTAACAGACTGATCTACTTCTCCGCCACATTTTGGTGATTGACTCAGTAAAATTTAATCTTTTAACAATTTCAAGTACAGTGTTTATAGGAAATCCTCTGTGCGTCAATGGATTGAACTTAAATACACAGCAGTAAGAAATTTTAAGAGGCATGTGATATTTTGTTATAGTGAATAATTCAGTATTAAGTATTTTTCCTCATTGACAACTCCAAAAATCTTGATTTTTTTGGTTGTTTTTGAAAGCCCCACTGAATAGCCAAATGGCACACGACTGGTTTAAACATAGTTGAGCCGCGATACCAAAAATCTTACAAAGTGGCATGTGCACCCAGCTACATGTAAGATATGACAAAAACCAACAAACCAACAAATGAACAACCAGCTAAGACTCAGATCAGCCTAGGCATCTGCCCAGTTTGATAAGCCTTCTCTGTCCACATGGAGCTAGCTTACCCTAAAAGCACACAGTGAAGACTGATCAGACTGGGCAGATGCCCAGGCTGACCTGAGTCTTCGCTGGGCATACATCCCACTTTGTTGGTTTTGTCATGTTGCTGCTCATATGAGGGCAAAAACCTCCAGTCTTACAGCCATATAATTTCAGGACAAAAGTTGCATTTTTGCATGATTTGTTTCTGACGTCAATTATCAGAATTACATATTACACAATTGATTACTCATAATTTTCACTAAAAACAAAGACAAAATTCTTAAAAACCTGGAGCTGATAAACTTCTACTCTTCTTCCATGAAGACAGTGTCTTAGACAGAGAACTCGTAGGTGGTGCCGCAGTAACCTCAGTGGATTTAGGGCGGACTGCTGGAGGTGCAGCCGGTTCGGCAGACTTCTGGCGGACTGGCTTAGGTTTCACTGCTGGGGGAACTTTCTTCGCTGGCAGTTTGGCAGCCAATCCTGCCGACCCACCAAAACTCTTAATTTCACCTGCAAAATTATCACAGCATACAACAATAACTTCAGTTTTCTGCATACAGAAATGAGCCACAACATAAGAAAACCAACAAAGTGGTTGTGCACCCAGTGCAGACTCAGATAAGCCTGGGCATCCGCCCAGTCTGATCAGACTCTTCGCTAAGCATTTAAAGGGTAGCTAAGGGTCTAAGCTACCTCCACTAGGACAGTGAAGACTCTGACACTTGCCACTTTGCCACTTTGTTGGTTTTGTTGTGTCACAGCTTAAATATGGTATTTTTCTCAGCCAACTGCGGTGACTCTGGTCTGCTCAACCACAGTGGATATCAGGAATATTTTTGCTGTTGTTGGGGGGATTTGAACCTTCATGAGGGTTCAAATCCTCCGAGCAACAAAGTCTAATAGTTATCTTAAACAGATAAATGAACATTGCCATCTCATCAGGTAATGACCACAATGTAATATAATCAAGACAACAAAGTAGCAATTTCTAGAAAGTTTCATGAAACTCTGTAGTCTGGTATCCGAAGCATTTTCATAATGTGCCACTCATCTGGAGCAAAACTATTTTTGGAATTCTAGAGGATTGTGACTGACGACATGGGCCAGGCGCTCCTCGGTCTTGCTCATGCTGGTTCATGGCTTTCTTTCGCAATTTTCCTAACTAGTTTCTTCCAATAATATGGATTTCTTCAGAGGATTGTCACGATTCTGGTGAGCTGTGTTTTTGCGCTGTTTATATACCATATCGGGGGGCCGGTCAACCGGCCCTTTTGGCGCCATTGCGCCTGCGTGGACGGCCATTGTTGTACCGGCCCCCGGGGGCCAGTGGGCTTGTTTTGCGCCTCTCGCCGGCCCTCGGGGGCCGGTGGCGTTGCTATCCGCCATTGTAGGCGTGTATGGCGACGTCGACCGGGGGCCGGTGACGTTGCTATCCGCCATTTTCTTACTGTTGAGCGTGACGCTTGGTTCAGTGTGTTTATTTCCTGTTTTTAGGAGATTAAAAATGGCGGATCGTTGTGTGAAGTCCTGGCCGTTACATGCAAATGCTTTGAGCTATCCGCTTGGTTGCATGTTCATGAATAAGTACTTGAACGGGAGGAGACATAAATGTAAAAGTGAGTGGCTGACAAGCTCCAGTCTTATTCATGAACATTGATCCCGACCGGACGGAGTGTGTGTATCTGGTAGATCCAGTAGAATTCTCTGTTTCTTCTAGTAACAGCTTTTTTGGTGTTCCGGATCTGTGGACAGGATTTCAATAGTTTGAAACCCCATGTGTTCTGTAGAATGGTTGGGTAAGTTAAAATGTGTTGCTACCAGAGTGTCCCGTTTATTGCGGGTGTCACGCTGGTGTTCTGTCATTCTAACTTGGTGACTATTCTCATAGCGAACATTTGTGGTTCGGGGTAAAGCCTTGGTGGGTAATTGTTAGCAATGATCATAATTGTATTATTGCTTTCTTGAAATGACTTATGTCACGATCATGGGTTAGTACAAATGGGTTCGGCTGTTTTGCTGAACAGGCTTGTTTCCCCGCGGTAGCAGGGTGTCCCCATTTGCTTTTCGAGCTTTTTCGAGGCTCTGTAGCAGTGTGTTCTGCGGATACCCTCTTCTAATGTAATAGCCCGTAAAGATTTCGGCATGTTTGTCATAATCATACAGCTGGACGCACGTAGTCTGACTGAGAGACCGGCGGGAGGTAGTTCCTTGCCAATGCATTCCCTCAGTGAGAAAAGGAGACTTAGTTCTCTCATGTTCACCATTCTGGATAGAACTCGTCTTGCCTCTTTGTAGAACGGCATGACCTCAGCTGGTAGATCAAGAGTCTTCCTTTTCTTGGACGGCTCTTCCTCCGCCATTGCATCCCTTGTTCTTTTCTTCAGGTTCTCTGCTGGGATGATGGTCACTTGCGACGCAGAGCCTGACGTAGATGTCAGGGTCAGTGAGCTAATGACTGGGCTGACTGACATGTCGCTGGTGGTCTGTCTTGGATTCATCAGAGTGCATACATGTGATGTCTCCCGGATCATCCGGGAGTCTCCCGGAAATGAAGTCCATCTCCCGTGCTCCCGGAGAGCCTTCAGAATCTCCCGGATGCTGAGTTTTCCCTTCATATTTTTTTTTCTAATACCCCTTTTCCAATGCCATGCCCTTTTTCCCTGCCAGTAAGGAGATATCCACATGTGTATTGACCTGTATTCACAGCATCAAATATTGTTTTGACTGTGCAATAAACAAACCGTCATGTCTGTTGACATTAATCCCATTAATCAGGTCACTAATAAACTCACTGACCCGTGTAAGAATTACCGACGAAATGTGTTTAAGAAGATATGTCACGTGAAAAGAAGCCGATAGCCCTGTTTCACAACTACAAAAAATAAACATGCGCAATACAGTCGGAGAGTTGTTTTCACGGCTTAGATTCCCTTAGACGCATAGGCAACAAATGCAAAACTCTGTTTAGGCTGCACAGAGGTGCAGGCTGATCGGTGTCTTCACTTGTCGCTCACTCCGTAAGGTACTTTTTCTCCCGAGTGGCAAATGACATCTGAATTTATTATATATGGCATCGTTAATGGTGTAAAAGTTATGCATGAAAGTTTTGATATTTCTGTCTTGTGCATGGGTATAGTTTGTGTCAAAAACAGAATTTGAACATTGTTATACACATTTTTATCAGTTTTTACAGCTCTGAGTACCTTTAAACAAAACTTATTTGTTTATGAAAGAAGATAAGTAGATAAAACTAAAACAGAAATTTCAAGGGAGGCAAATCTGTATGAAATCTCAAGTATACCCTTTTGCAAATGCTAGATTCTGTGCCAGACAGATACCAAACAAATGATACAAATAACAGTAATATAATGATAAATGAATAATTATAATACTTAAAGAAAGGAGGTGTTTTTTTGTGGGGGGAGAGGGTGGGGGGGGAGGGGCTGGGGGAGTAACTCAAAAGTAAACTAAACAAACTGTACTATAGTTCATGTTCTGTTTTAAAATAAGAAAAAATACAGTAAAGTATGTGAAACGACGCATCAAAGTTGCCGTCAAAAAGTCTCCCTGATGGAGAACTCAATCTCCCTGAAATGAAATCCAAATCTCCCACATGGTCATCGGGAGTTCATCACATGTATGAGAGTGAACGCCGACCTCTGAGCATCCTAGTCCTAGCGATGGGTAGTAGCATAAACGCTAGAGGATTGTGACTGACGACATGGGCCAGGCGCTCCTCGGTCTTGCTCATGCTGGTTCATGGCTTTCTTTCGCAATTTTCCTAACTAGTTTCTTCCAATAATATGGATTTCTTCAGAGGATTGTCACGATTCTGGTGAGCTGTGTTTTTGCGCTGTTTATATACCATATCGGGGGGCCGGTCAACCGGCCCTTTTGGCGCCATTGCGCCTGCGTGGACGGCCATTGTTGTACCGGCCCCCGGGGGCCAGTGGGCGTGTTTTGCGCCTCTCGCCGGCCCTCGGGGGCCGGTGGCGTTGCTATCCGCCATTGTAGGCGTGTATGGCGACGTCGACCGGGGGCCGGTGACGTTGCTATCCGCCATTTTCTTACTGTTGAGCGTGACGCTTGGTTCAGTGTGTTTATTTCCTGTTTTTAGGAGATTAAAAATGGCGGATCGTTGTGTGAAGTCCTGGCCGTTACATGCAAATGCTTTGAGCTATCCGCTTGGTTGCATGTTCATGAATAAGTACTGGAACGGGAGGAGACATAAATGTAAAAGTGAGTGGCTGACAAGCTCCAGTCTTATTCATGAACATTGATCCCGACCGGACGGAGTGTGTGTATCTGGTAGATCCAGTAGAATTCTCTGTTTCTTCTAGTAACAGCTTTTTTGGTGTTCCGGATCTGTGGACAGGATTTCAATAGTTTGAAACCCCATGTGTTCTGTAGAATGGTTGGGTAAGTTAAAATGTGTTGCTACCAGAGTGTCCCGTTTATTGCGGGTGTCACGCTGGTGTTCTGTCATTCTAACTTGGTGACTATTCTCATAGCGAACATTTGTGGTTCGGGGTAAAGCCGTGGTGGGTAATTGTTAGCAATGATCATAATTGTATTATTGCTTTCTTGAAATGACTTATGTCACGATCATGGGTTAGTACAAATGGGTTCGGCTGTTTTGCTGAACAGGCTTGTTTCCCCGCCGTAGCAGGGTGTCCCCATTTGCTTTTCGAGCTTTTTCGAGGCTCTGTAGCAGTGTGTTCTGCGGATACCCTCTTCTAATGTAATAGCCCGTAAAGATTTCGGCATGTTTGTCATAATCATACAGCTGGACGCACGTAGTCTGACTGAGAGACCGGCGGGAGGTAGTTCCTTGCCAATGCATTCCCTCAGTGAGAAAGGAGACTTAGTTCTCTCATGTTCACCATTCTGGATAGAACTCGTCTTGCCTCTTTGTATAACGGCATGACCTCAGCTGGTAGATCTAGAGTCTTCCTTTTCTTGGACGGCTCTTCCTCCGCCATTGCATCCCTTGTCCTTTTCTTCAGGTTCTCTGCTGGGATGATGGTCACTTGCGACGCAGAGCCTGACGTAGATGTCAGGGTCAGTGAGCTAATGATTGGGCTGACTGACATGTCGCTGGTGGTCTGTCTTGGATTCATCAGAGTGAACGCCGACCTCGGAGCATCCTAGTCCTAGCGATGGGTAGTAGCTGTTACTAGAAGAAACAGAGAATTCTACTGGATCTACCAGATACACACACTCCGTCCGGTCGGGATCAATGTTCATGAATAAGACTGGAGCTTGTCAGCCACTCACTTTTACATTTATGTCTCCTCCCGTTCCAGTACTTATTCATGAACATGCAACCAAGCGGATAGCTCAAAGCATTTGCATGTAACGGCCAGGACTTCACACAACGATCTGCCATTTTTAATCTCCTAAAAACAGGAAATAAACACACTGAACCAAGCGTCACGCTCAACAGTAAGAAAATGGCGGATAGCAACGTCACCGGCCCCCGGTCGACGTCGCCATACACGCCTACAATGGCGGATAGCAACGCCACCGGCCCCCGAGGGCCGGCGAGAGGCGCAAAACACGCCCACTGGCCCCCGGGGGCCGGTACAACAATGGCCGTCCACGCAGGCGCAATGGCGCCAAAAGGGACGGTTGACCGGCCCCCCGATATGGTATATAAACAGCGCAAAAACACAGCTCACCAGAATCGTGACAATCCTCTGAAGAAATCCATATTATTGGAAGAAACTAGTTAGGAAAAAAATTGCGAAAGAAAGCCATGAACCAGCATGAGCAAGACCGAGGAGCGCCTGGCCCATGTCGTCAGTCACAATCCTCTAGCGTTTATGCTACTACCCATCGCTAGGACTAGGATGCTCCGAGGTCGGCGTTCACTCTGATGAATCCAAGACAGACCACCAGCGACATGTCAGTCAGCCCAATCATTAGCTCACTGACCCTGACATCTACGTCAGGCTCTGCGTCGCAAGTGACCATCATCCCAGCAGAGAACCTGAAGAAAAGGACAAGGGATGCAATGGCGGAGGAAGAGCCGTCCAAGAAAAGGAAGACTCTAGATCTACCAGCTGAGGTCATGCCGTTCTACAAAGAGGCAAGACGAGTTCTATCCAGAATGGTGAACATGAGAGAACTAAGTCTCCTTTTCTCACTGAGGGAATGCATTGGCAAGGAACTACCTCCCGCCGGTCTCTCAGTCAGACTACGTGCGTCCAGCTGTATGATTATGACAAACATGCCGAAATCTTTACGGGCTATTACATTAGAAGAGGGTATCCGCAGAACACACTGCTACAGAGCCTCGAAAAAGCTCGAAAAGCAAATGGGGACACCCTGCTACGGCGGGGAAACAAGCTTGTTCAGCAAAACAGCCGAACCCATTTGTACTAACCCATGATCGTGACATAAGTCATTTCAAGAAAGCAATAATACAATTATGATCATTGCTAACAATTACCCACCACGGCTTTACCCCGAACCACAAATGTTCGCTATGAGAATAGTCACCAAGTTAGAATGACAGAACACCAGCGTGACACCCGCAATAAACGGGACACTCTGGTAGCAACACATTTTAACTTACCCAACCATTCTACAGAACACATGGGGTTTCAAACTATTGAAATCCTGTCCACAGATCCGGAACACCAAAAAAGCTGTTACTAGAAGAAACAGAGAATTCTACTGGATCTACCAGATACACACACTCCGTCCGGTCGGGATCAATGTTCATGAATAAGACTGGAGCTTGTCAGCCACTCACTTTTACTTTTATATTTTTGGAATTCTGTTTAAGGACAATGAGGTACTATTTTAGGGGAAGCAACTCTACCATTTTACCATTTCCACTGCTAACATTTTATGCCATAGCCTAAAAATTCAGGTTCTGTCGATTTTTTCAGCATGACACAGTTTACTTACATAGATGACTGATAAGCAGTTGTAACTGTTAATAAGATGGCATGTTTGATGCTTTAGACTTTACTACAGGGCTGAGAACAGACTTTTGAAGAAAGCGAGGAAATCAGTGTCTGAAAAGAGGGTACCCCCTATACCCTCAACAAATTACATCAGTTTTAAGCCTACTGGATCAAATCCAATACCTTTTATTTTTGTAAATTTCAGTCAAAAAAGAGGAATCCTCTCAAAAGAGTAAAATTCTCATCCCTGAATTTACAAGCTGTATAAGAGCTCTCCGTTTTCTTATGCTATTAGAGACTACATGTAGTTAAAAAAATAACCATAACAAAAATCATCTGATCCTTGAGCCAAGGGACTTTAGTGAGCCTGTGGCATACTAATACTAACTCTCTCCTCATAAGGGGTTAACTCTTAAAGGAAATAACTTGCTCTTCTACCGGCAAATTATTCCTTTAAATGTAGACTCCTTTTTTGAAGAGTTTCGTCTTTCATGGAAGCAAACAGGAAGTAACAGAAATTGGCTCCCTTTGAAAATATGGCAGAAAAACATAGCAGTATACCCATACACCTTAAGCCAGTTAACTAATATTATGTACCTGGGCCCAGTTGTTCAAAGCATCATTAGCCTAACGAACTCGTTAAGAGGTCAACTCTATAAGTGTTTTATGACTTTCTTACTAAATACACTGATATTTTTTGTTGAAAAAATGTGAGAAGCTGTTGCAAAGCAAAAGCTTCTCACATTTTTTCAACAAAAAATGTTGGCATATTTGAGATATTAACGTTAGAAGTTTTAACGAAACGTTAACAAACAATGTCATTAGTTTAGAACCAGACCCGATTTTTATGCAGTTCAAAGACAGGAAAGTCAATATCGGTTGCATTTTGGTGAAATATCAATTAACTACCTGTCAAAGCTCCCATTCTTTTTTTATCAGCAGCAGTAGCAGCCCCTGCTGACTTTGGTTTATCACCAGATTCTTTTGGTCTGACTCCACTCTCCTTTGGCCTGCTCCCTGCATCAGCCTGCCGAGATCCTCTCGGCTGAAGAGCTCTGTTGAGAGGCCCTGTTGCTGTGGCCGTCACCTCCTGTGCTTTAGCTTCAAATGATTTCTTGGCATCTTTTACCGACTGCGCACTCTTCACGTCCCCTTTAACTGGTGATCGCCCACGTTCAGTTCCCGCTGCCTTTGCTGACATAGATAATGTTGGCTCCGCCACAACAGAAACTGGGACAGCCCTGAAGACCACGTCACCACTATCTTTGTGCTCTTTGCTCTTATGATAAGACTGTAATGCTCTCTCCTTTGCCGCAGCAGCTCTTCTCTCGGACTCTGTGCGGAAATTCTGTCTTCGGCTTTCTATGATTTCTTGAACACTGTCTGACTGGGATTGCTCTGCAAAAAACAATTTTGAGTGAATAGATAAACTTTCTGGCAAAGCAACTCTGCTCTTCCCATTTTCACCTCCCGTCTCCTTCAAGATCTACTCTTAGAGTAGACCTGGTGAATGACTTGTCTTGGATGTATCACCAGTAAACAATTCTGAATCTCATTCTGAGCATGAGTTGTTCTTACAGAAATGCACATATTTAACGCAAGCAAGTTGTTGTCCCTATTTTTGAACCCTTAAGATGCCATAGTAGCAATTACAAAATTTTCAATCATCCATTAGATAAAGGTCATGTCCCAATAGACTGGCCCAATATGTTTCACTGCTTTCAGTAGATCTTCCCCAGATGAACATATAGAGCAAGTTTGAAGACTCTATCCATTGTGGTTACTTAGAAACTGAGCTACATGCATCAGGTGAATATTTTGCTCACAAGCACTATGCAAACTTGCTTCCGCACATGCACATGCATGCAGACACACACAAAGGGTATTGCATGAGCACTACAGTAACTTTGCTTTCCAAAGTTGTGTTATTAAATGGGACACCTAAGAAATTACTGCCACAATAAATGTCCTAACTACACCCATCTGTGTACAGAATAGCGCATCTGACAGCCCTTTGCTCGTCACATAAAATGCTTTAACAAAATTTATCCAATGTGGATAACGACGCCAACGATATGGTGACAACAATAACTCTTCCTGTACTTTCTTACTTGAACCATTTGGTTTTTCAATGCCGCAATGCATCTTAAAGATGCATATGGAATGGCAAACAGTGTGGACCTTGATCAGACTGCTCTTTCAGGAGCAGTCAGAACTGAGTCTGCACTGTTTGCTCAGATCTATGTGACCCAATACTTAGAATTTTTTACATTAAGCTGCCAAATATGCTGACATCGTAAAAGCAGTATCATATAATTGAGCCGTGACACGAGAAAACCAACAAAGTGGTTTTGCGCCCAGTGTAGACTCAGATCAGCATTCAGGGATCTCGGGGACGCCGAATTGGATGCGAAAATTCCGGCCCGGACGCCAATAATTGCCTTCCGAAGATTCCTGCGGACGCGGTATTTTTCAGGCTGTACTCCTTTAAAATCTCCTAAAATGTCAGTTTTCACAAGTTGTGAAGAAGACACACGTTGCTCACTCCTTTGACAGAACTATAGAGGAGCCATTTTCTGAACCGATAATCAATAAAATCGTCGTAAATGCTACTGGTTATTTAGGCCTACCTGAAATTTCTCACCTTCTTAATCCCCACTGCCGTAGCAGGGCAGGTGTCAGTATTACTTTCTTAATCCCTAATAACCAGCAGTCTTTTGATCAATATAAACAAATTGGGTCAACACAGTATCTTTCTCTTAGATCTACCGCCTCGCATGATTGGCCAGTTTACATCTTTAGAAGTACCGTATCGCATTAATTGACAGAAGGTGGGACTTTTACAGTGGCTGTGTCAGCAAATTAAAATTATAATATATTACTAGCCAATGGGATAAGAGCCTGAGAGGGGCAACTGCCATCTCATAAAAGAGTTCTCAGAATCTTTCACTAGAAAATTTTGATTTTCAGGTAGATCTAGCCTGCCGAAGTATGAGCCTTTTCTATGGCACGTTTTCTATTTCCCCACTGTTTGTAGTACGCTCGTGCGCTGTGCTTGATAGTCATTACACGTGTGTATTAAATCAGTTTATTTTTTTTTTTGAAAATGCAATCGGTAATCTCAAGTTGCTAGAAGTGGCCGTCAGAGATAATTATACTATATTTTAGCAAGGCCAGTTGTTGCAATTCCCGGAAACCGCTAACTTTTTAGATCTTCGGTTCATGCACTTTAAAATTCTTTCCCGCCGTTTTTAGTCTGTTTCCTGCCATATCTCGCACACCATGTGCTGAACAAGTACCAGTGTAGATCTATAGATAATGCTTTGGGGAAACCCTCGAGTTCTAAACAGACATTTCAACACACGGTATAGGAACTCTTATTAACACAGATATGCGCAGATATTCGCAGTTAATGAAAAATCCAATAAACAAAGGAAGATTTAACGACAGGTACGCATTCATTCAAGTGTAATTCAAACTCATTTAAGACATAAACAATCAGCCTGTATCTCAAATTAATGGAAAATACATGTAAAGGGATTTCTGCGTTTGATGTCAGCAGGTGGGGTAAGGTGCGTCGAGGGTGTGTGTGTGTGGTGTGGTGTGGGGATGGGGGTGGGGAGGGTGCAGATGGTTGAGATAAGCTGTAATTATGTAATTATTACTGAAAGCCATGTTGCAGTGGACTGGACATCACTGAATAGTAATGAACTGTAGCTATTACATATTACCTTTCTGCTTGGGAGTAAGGCTGATAACCTGAAACATCCCCGAAGGGAAAAGTAAATTAATACCTTTGACTTAAAATGGAAGATTTACCAAATAACTGTCAATGTCATATCTTCTTACATTTCTGTAACAATCATTTGATGTCCAATCACACAAGCATTGCCCTTCCCCTGGCCAGTCCTGTACAAGCCATTTTCATCTTTTGTATCCCCCAGGGACAACATTAAAAGACAATTTCAACTAGATAAATAAGATTATTTTGAAGCTAAATTTTATGTTAAAACATATGGGACTCCAATTTTTCAGGATGGGACTCCTACTTTTCAGATGCGACTCCTATTTTTGGAAAAGGGGGAGTCCCGGACTCCTGCTTTTAAAATTCAAGTGAGAATCCTGGCATTGGTATCCACCCAGTCTGACCAGACTCTTCGCTAAGAGCTTAAAAGGTAGCTAAGGGTCTAAGCTACCTCCGTGCGGACAGCGAAGACTCTGATCAGACTGGGTGGATGCCCAGGCTGATCTGAGTCTGCACTGGGTGCACAACCACTTTGTTGGGTTTCTCTTGTCATGGCTCATATGTGAAACAACAACTTACCACTATGTTTTCCAGCCCAACTTTCGTCGGTGAGAGAGTCCGTGGTAGACATCTCGTGTTTCTCAAATGATTTCAGTGAATCTCCACTATCTGATAACTCAGTTTTATTGAACGCCTCTGTGATACTGAGTTCCGAGCCCAGGGTCATGGTGGTCAGGTCAGGGATTGGCTCTTCAGTAATGCCTGAACTGTGTTCCACCAACTGAAATACATCAGAATCATGAAACCCACAAATTAGTGTCCTGATACCTTATTTTTTTTCTTGGCAATTAGTGCACAGTACAATAAGCATTTTCTTATTATGCTAAAATTACTACTCCAAACCTTCCTTCCATTAAGCGCATATTTAGTTGTTAGGGTGACGGCCGTTTGAGCTGATTTTGTAAATCTGGTTTCGAACGTTTGAGTGGAAAATATACTGGATGACTGAGAGATTTTTTCACAGACGAGTTGCACAGGTAAGTCAGATTGATTTTGCAAGCTCCAGAATCCAAGAGCAGTCAACAGAGAAGACAATTATGGATTATAATTGTAAGTTTACAGTGGAGAGTTGACTAGAGGTGTTTTTATACGTGCACTAGGATACAGGTTTCATGCCTGAACTGACTTAAAGGTTTTAGAACTCAGAAATTTTAGTGCTTTCTATTTTAAACTGCTCTTACTTAATATACCTTGCTCAAAGACATACTCCCACCTCTGGATGGTGAGCAGGGGGGGGGGGGGGGGCAGGTGAGCAGGGGAAAGGGGGGGGGACAACAGGCAAAAGCCTGGCTAACAGAAGAGGCAGCAACTAACAAGTAAAACTAAAATCCGCTCAAAATTGTTTTCTTGCTCAAAAGGACACTTTTTCGCCACTCAAAAGGGCCTTTTATTTGGCTCTAAAGGATACCCAATCAGCTCAAATGTCTCTCCCCAAATTGTTACACACTTATCTGATTCAAACAATGTAGTCTGGTAATTTGCTAATAACTGAAATCCTACTCTGACAGTTTGTTGGTTGGTTGGTTGGTTGATTTGATGCTTAACGTCCACGGTAAACAACTAAGGTCATGTCGGGACGGTCAGTTAACCTAACCACACTATTCCTGGGCAGGCTTAGACCTCCTAAGCGGTTAACCAGTACTAAGTGCACATACTTTCGCCAGTAATTGACAACTGCCCTTCTTGAATCAGCGGAAGGAGAAACGAAAGTATGTGGCCAGACCGGGATTCGAACCCAGGACCTCTGACTTACGAGTCAGGTGCCCTACCGATTGCGCTACCCGGCCCGGCCTGACAGTTTGTTTCTTCAATTAATGTGATCTGTATATGTTGACAGATGGATAGATGAACTATCTGGTATGCATTTAAATGTGTGGATAACAAGAGCTGTCGCCTGACAGCATAGCTCGCCTGAATAGGTGCTTGCCCATCACACAGTCGCTATGGTGGTGTGGAATGCTATGTATAAAACTTCAGGCAAGCATGTCCATAATGAAAACACATTTATAAACAAAAGCTATCTCAGAAATGTCTTAAAATAATAAAAAATCCACATGAAATTTCGAAGTCCATGAGCTTGAGGTCAAAGAACTAAGGGGTAGGGGGAGGAGGGCAGGGCTAGGATGTATCAAAGCCTTTAACTGTAATCTAACATCAGTCCAAGTATTAGTATCAACTGAGTCCATTGTGGCACTGTGAAATTATGTCTTCATTAACATAAAACTAATCAAAATCTTTAAGACAAAACTCAAAGTCCATGACCTTGACATCAAGGTCATCCAGTCGGGTAAGTATATAGTGTTTTGTAAAAACTCAAAAAAGTGTCTAACATCAGTTCAAGTGTAAACTAAATCTCTGCCAAGCATTATGAATCAGTACGCAATTAGAAAACTTTAATAAAGACCAAATTTCCTAAGTCCCTGACCTTGACATCAAGGTCACCGAGCAGGGCTGGGGTAGTACTCTGTAAAACTTTGGACTAATATCTAACTACAGTGCAAATATAAAAAGAATTCATCTATGGGTTCAGGAGATATGTGTCATTAAAAAAACTTTAACCAAAACATCCAATAAATAAAAAGACAATTTTCTAAGTCCATGACCTTGACATCAAGGTCACTGAGGGGGGTGGAGGTGGTACCTTGGAAAACTTCGGACCAATATCTAACTACAGTGCAAGTATCAAAGGAATCCATCCATGGGTTAAGGAGATACTGGGCTTTAGAAAACTTTAACCAAAACATCCAGTCCAAAAAAACTCCCAATTTTCTAAGTCCATGACCTTGATATCAAGGTCAAAGAGTGGGGTGGGGGTGGTACCATGTTAAACGTTGGACCAATATCTAACTACAAAGCAAGTATCAAAAGAATCCATCCATGGGTTAGGGAGATATAGGTCTTTAAAAAACTTTAACCAAAACATCCAATCCGGACGCCGACGCTGACGCGGACGCGGACGCGGACGCTGACGCGGACGCGGACGCCGTGGTGACAACAATAGCTCTTCCTGAACTTTCGTTCAGGCGAGCTAAAAATCAGGGCCCAGTTGTTCAAAGCAATGTTAGCCTAACAAGCTCGTGAAGACGTCAACACGACTTTAAAGCAAACTAGAGCAAGTGAGCAGGGGCTCACGTATACCCCCGGCCAGCGCCACCCCCTAATAATGCATTTAATACAAAGCTGTGAAGCGAAAGTTAATAAACAGACAGACAGGTCGACAATTTATAACAAACCCAGTGAAAGGCCTATAGACAGAAGCTAAAAGGTTCCATTTAAAATTTGCATAAGCAAAAAAACATACAAATTTAACACAAACTTTCAACACAAATTTGCATGTGTGTGGCCTTGACATTAAGTCAGCAGCAGCATCCGGATGATGTCAACAAATCAGTTTCAACCTAGAAGTAAACCTAGTAGCATAATAAAAGGTTTCATTGAAGTATATCTGAACTACAAGCACAAAATATGAATTGATATAAAACTTTAAGGCAAAGAGTATACACATTTCAAAGTCTGTGACCTTGACATTCGGTCAGCAGCAGCATCCAGATAATGCAAACTAATTCCTTTCAACATAGAAGTGAACCTAGTAGCAATTGCAAAATGTCCTATTCAAGAATATTAAAAATCTAAGCATAAAATACAACTTAACACAAAACTTTAACGCAAATAGTATACAAATTTCTAAGTCTGTGACCTTGACCTTTCATCAGCAGCAGCAGCCACATGATGCAAAGTAATATGTATATATCCTGTACTAACACTAAGCACATATGAACAAGTTACAATTAAGTCTTTCAGAAAAACAGAGCAAAAGCAGAAACTTAACGCAAAACTTTAACGCAGCTATTGTACAAATTTCAAAGTCTGTGACCTTGACCTTAGGCCAGCAGCAGCATCCAGATGATGCAAATTAGTCAGTTTCCATCCTCTACTAAAATAGTAAGCATCTATGAACAAGTTCCGGTTAACAGAAGCAAAATAAAAAACTTAACGTAAAACTTTAACGCAAATGTTAACTAACACACGGACGGACTAACAGACGGACGGACGGAAAGACGAAAACTATATACCCCTCGACATACTTCGTATGCCGGGGGTATAAACACACTGATATTTTTGGTTGAAATTATGTGAGAAGCTTTCTTTTGCAATGCAAAAGCTTCTCACATTTTTCAACAAAAATATGGCATATTTGAGGTGTCAAAATTTTCAATTTTAGGGTCTCGTTAATTAACGACGTTGTTAGTTTTGAACAACTGGACCCAGATTAATATATCAGTCCTACTTGGTAAAGTAGTCACAATGGAATTCATATCAATGGATCAATCAAGAAAGGATAACTTTCGCAGTTTCTAAACTTACATAGTCAAGACTATCAACATCAGTATTGTCTGTTTTGTTCAGAGAGCTTGAGGTATCTTTCTTCGCTGTAACAGGGCTGGTGAAGGAAGACATCTTTGAACCATCAGACTCTGTACCAGACTGAATACCTGGGGTGGACATGTACCATTCTTTGAACTCTGTAAATTCAAAACAATATTCATATACCGAATACGCAATAATTTTTGCGGTGTATCATTTTTCGTGATATTTCGCCATCACTCAGAAACTGCAAATATTAAAATTGCGATATTTCATATTTCTTACTTTAGTATCTTTGGTAGATACAGTGCCCAGATATTTTGTTTCTGTTTTCTTTGGTAAGTTCTGGTACTTTTCACTTGAGCCAGTTCTAACATTAACCTGCGGCCTGCGGCAGGTTAATGAAATAACTGGCTCAAGTGAAAGAGAAGGAATTTATTTTTCGCGCATGTTGCTCACCATGAAAATTATAAATCGCGAAAATTAATGTTTATGTATTTGACCCTAAACCGCGAAAATTTGAACCCGCAAAAATTATTGCCTATACGGTAATACATTGAGCTGCATCATGTGAAAAGCTGGCTTAGCACACCTGGAAACAAAGATAATCAAACCATTCCATGAATGCATGCAGTCTAGCTACTCTCTTGTTGAGGCACTCCAGCAAGTGGTTTTTAGTGGAACTTTTTTCTTTAAAGATGCTTAAATATAAAAGTTTTAGGTTTAACATACCCAAAACCATTTCTCGTAGCTAAATACTGACTTGCAGCATATTGCATGACCTCTTTTGTCTATTTTTATCATTTTTTGTTTGGAGATGGGTTTTCCAATAGTAAAAATATTCCTTCTGGTTTCCAGCCTTTGATGAGGTTCATTTTAATTTTAATAAAGCTGGGAACCACACATTGTGACATCACAACAGAAAAGATGTCATCACTAATCACCTGATCTGTTTTGGAATATGACCATTTCAGCAAAGGGTTGTTTGCAGTGTCAGTTACACTTATGCATCTTTTTGTTTTCCAAAAAGATATTACTTATGAAAATAACTGCTATCAGATATAAGCATAAATTCTTCTGAACTGATTTCATGTTAATTTTATATGAAATGGTAATTTTCAAGAATGTGCTTGAAACATGCCACCCCTACAGCAATAATGGTTATCTTGAGGCGGCCATTATGAAACTGAAAAAAATACATTGCAAGAGATTACTTTCCAAGCTTGAGAGCATGCCAATGAATTTCAAAAACTCTACTGGACAAATCTGACTACGAGAAATGGTAGTAAAGGGAACCATGTAAGTGGAATTTGCTGTTTCTTTATCCTTTAAGTATAAACTTCGAAAAACCACTTGCTGGAGTGCCTCAACAAGAGAGTAGGTGTTCTGTTTAGTGAGTGTTGATTTCAGAGTCTGTACATGGTGTGTGTAAACAAAATAATTTTCACTTTTTTTTTTTCATTTATACTCAAATTGCAGCAAGAAAGAATTTGTGTTTGTCCACGCAGTTAGTACTCAATTTGTTAATAATTGAATTTTAGTTTGAGGTTTCTGAAATAGATATGGTTTCATAAAAGAATAAACATAGTTGGTAGTGAAACTTTAATGAATGAAGGCTTGTCATCAAAGTAGTTAGTATTGAAATTGCAAGAAAAGGGATTTTAAGACATGTGCAAAAACTATTTACTCAAATCAGCTTGAACATCAGCCCAAATTGATTTTAGCTGTACAGATTCCCCAGGACTGGTAGACTGTACATCCAAACTGGAAAGAATCTGATCAGACAGTGAGTGCACAGGCTGATCTGAGTCTTCCTTTATTTTTTACATGTTGTAAGGTACCTGTTTACACAGTGCCAATTGTTTAAGACCGATGACTGCAACTTCCAAGGGAAACAACTTTTCTGGCTTCCTGTTTGCTTCTCTGGACAAAGAAACCCTTTCAAAATAGGGTCTACTCTTAATGGAAAGAATTTGCTCCATGGGGTCTACCCTTAAAGGAAAGAATTTGCTCCTCCTCTAAGAGTACACCCCCATGAGAAGGGAGGCAAAAATGATGACACCGGGGTTATTTCCCCTAAAAGTGTACCCATTCATCTTAAATCCATAGGAGAAAACAGAAAGAAGCAAGGCTGCTTTTTGACCAAATTACTTACTTTTTACATTTGACTCTTGAGTAGATAATGTTTGAACACCTGGAGTTGTCTCCCTCTCTGATTTTGGCTGCTCTTCAACTGAAGGTACCTCTTCCATCTGTTTATTCTTATCCACCAGAACTTTGTGTCTCGCTATCAAGCTCTTAGATTCACTGATCAAATTATCGAGGCTTGCAAACTTCTGCTGGAGATAATTTGACCCATCCTCTGTCGCATTTGCCGACTTATCCTCAGCTTTACCTGTGACATCTGCCGATTTTAATGAATACTGACTCAAATCTGGCGCCTCTGAATTATCCTCAGATTTTAGTGAGTACTGGGTCAAATTAGGTGCCCCAGTCAAGTTGTTAGTTTCAAATGTATACTGACTCAAGTTTGAGGCACCTGTTAGACTAAGATCGGAAGTAACGTTCGTAAGAGAAGAAGACTTTGGCTGAGATTCTTCAGAATGTTCACTTAAGTCACTAGCACTTGGAATAGTACTTTTATAGGAATAATCTGACAAAGGAAGACTTTTTGTTGTTTCTTTGGAAACAGAGCTTAAAGTTTGAGTATCTTTTGTACCACTCATTTCATGTGTATCGTCAATAGACGACAACGAAAATGTTGTTAAATCTTCTTTACTACGCCTTGCAGTTTTGGGGGATTTAGATTTATCAGAATCTGAATGTTCTGAGACCAGGTCACCATCCAAAGTCACTGAATAAGTCTTAATGCTTGATTTAGGTTTTTCTGCTAAAAGTTCCTTAAATCTCACGTCTTTATTTTGAGCCGATTCCTCTCCATTAGAAGCTGAGAATGTAGTAAGATCTGAAGTAAGGCTGTCCAACTGTTGCCGTGAATCTGGTAACAATGTACGAAACTGACTTTCACTGCTAGATTTCTCGGCACTGGTGCCGTCCGTGTCCGACTCTTCGGTTCTCGACCTAACCATCCTCTCCTGCTCTTGATGAGCCCCTGAATCACCCAGATGTATCATTGGTGTCTGAAATTCTGATCTGGTAAGACTGGACCCTGGCACTGTTCTTTCACTTGCCGCCAATCCTCCAGGAGAAATTTCAGACGGTAATTCAGCTGATTTCCCCATTAGTGTTCGGCTACGATCATCTCCTATATGAGATTAGTAACTGATAACACAGAGCTCCAGATAAGGTGGGGTATTAACTTTCAGGATAATTCAAAGATAATTTTTCTTATTTCTCAACGAAAACTTATGTTGTGACCCCTCATTAGACAGTCTAAGTGAGACGGTTCTAATGAAGGGTCACAACATATGTATTTATGCTGAGACGGTTCTAATGAAGGGTCACAACATATGCTTTTATGGAGAGATATGGACAATCATCCATATTACCCCTTCTTATCTGAAGCATTGGATAACATTAGTAACAGAAGAGTATGCAGCCCTTAAAACACCGAGAAAAGTAGACGACAAAATTCACGTCTGCTAAATTTCAAATAAATATTTCTTTCGTCCAAGCTATATCATACTGAGAATTCAAAGACTAATGGGCAAACAGTGCAAATCCAGATGAGGTGGCTCATATGAGCCACCTCATCTGATATGAGCCACCTCATCTGGATCTCTGCTGTTTGCAAATTCAGCTATTTTTTGTGTTTGGTGCTTTACATGTTAATAGAAAGCATGTAAAATTATCATACAGAGTGACAAAAGATATTTAGACACCCCTTTCTATCAAGAGATTACCCTATTTGTTCCTCGGGCATTTCTGGAAAAGTAGCTTCTATAACAAGAAAGCATATAATTAGTATTTCAGCAAGGACTGAAGGAAAATGGAAAAAGACAGAAACTGTACTGTATAAAACAGCAAAAAATATAATAAGGCAGCTTGTTAGTGTCAGATTATTAATTAGAGACATCGTTAAATTGCAATATGCCAGATTTACCTTCATTCATTTTCTTCTTTACTATTTTCATTTTTTCTTTCTTTTTTTTTTTTTTGGTAATTGTGGTGCTATTGAGAATCAAGACGTAAAATATTAGAACTCATATCCTGTAAATATGAAAATATGAATGATAAATCATGCCATCAAGTTGCAAGCCTGCAATGTGTACATAAGAATTTATTTCTAAGGAAAAGGAAAATAGGAAAATTTAACCTGTAGAATGCCAAAATAAAGCAGATGAAAAAATTTCATAAAACTAAAAATGACTGAGTTGCTTCTCTTAAAAGTGTACTGGCAAATAAATTACCTGGGGTGGATGTAGACCTCTGTTTCCCATCAGCCACTGTAAATGAATATTCAGTAGTTATAATTTCCTGCCTGTCAGCATTATCAGCTACAGGTGATCTTGACCTTAGGAGGTCACCAATTGGGGACTTTCTCACTGGCAATTCTCGCTGTAAGGAACTGGTACCCGACAAGATGGGAAATTCCTGAACAGCCGAGCCTTGCCGAGCTTTTGTCGCCGGCAAGAATTTATCTCCAGATTTATCCGAACTGAAAGAATACTGTGATAACTCCTTCTCTTTCATGCTGTCATTGTCAAATCCTTTTACTGAATACTGAGAGAGTTCAGAAGCATATCTATCTGACCTTGCTTGTCTGTCTGCCAAGTCTTTTTCCAAAATTTGACGGGTTCGTTCCCCCGTTTTTAAATCTTGCTGAATATTTTTTAAGTGCCGCAACATGTCTTCAGCGTTTACAGTTCTATCTTCCCGTTCACCTGTCTTACTATCTGAGCTTTCATCACTACTCGAGCTCTCAGACTTATTGATCGCAGAATACACTTTAAATCTATTCACATCACCAGAAAATACACTTTCCTCTTTTGACAACTTTTCAGCAGAATCCGGAGTTGAATCGGGTTTCATTATTTTGAAAGGAAGGTCTGTTTGATGAGATGGGGGGATTTTATATGAAGACAACTCATCAGCCCATGACTTTGAACTCTGGAAGCTGCCATTGGTTGAGTGTGGGTCACGTGACCTTTGGACCTGGAAACTTCCATTGGCCGACTGTAGGTCACGTGACCTTGTAACATCACTGTCATCTAATGGACCTGCAAGAAAATGAATGAGAAGTAATAACAATAACCATAATAACCAAGGGTTGCCACTTATCCACCACTTTAAAATTCCCTGACATTTCCCTAATTTTACCCTGCATTTCCCTAATTTTTCCCTGACTTTACCATTTTCATTACCCTTTTTACAGATCCAAAATTAATTTTTACTCTTTACTTCAACAGTGTTAATTTTACTCTTTACTTCAACAGTGCTAAATGTATCATTTGGAAATTTGTGGTTACTCTTAAAGGAAAGAATTTGCTCCCCCAGGGAGCAAATTCTTTCCTTAAAGAGTAGCCCCAAATGAGAAGGTAGATGTGCCTAGACAATCTCTCTAGAAAGTCCATCCTTTTCCCTTGGACTGAGTAAGTACATTTTTCAAAGACTGCCATAGCCATTTATTTTCAAATTACCTGAATTTTCCCTAATTTTTCAAGCCCTGACCAACCATCTTGACTGTTCAATGAAAACGTTATGATGTAAGGACTCCGGTCTCTGAGAAATGGCACTATTACATAATGGATAGATGAAAATTTGGCAATGTTCAACAGAGTATGAAAAGTAGGTCAAGGTCAGCAAATGATGCGGCTATTGCAGAGAAAATGTCATGATGTAAGAGTGTGTGAAGTTTCATCACAAAAGGTCTTTTAGTCTCTGTAAAATTGTTTACAAAAGGTTGTTTAGTCTCTGAGAAATTGGGCTCACTGCTGTGGGTAAATGTTAATTTGACTATGTTCAACAGAGCATGAGAAGCAGGTCAAGGTCAGAGTTGCTGAGACAATGTCCTGATGAAAGCTTTTGTGAAGTTTCATCACAACAGGTCTCTTTGCCTCTAGGAAATCAAGCTAAACCAGTGGGTAAACCAGAGCTCTAGACAAGATGGGGTATTTGGTGATAATTAGGGATAATTTTTGTTAATTTTGCATATAACCATATGTTGTGACCCCTCATCTGAACCGTCTTGATGAGGCAGTTCAGATGAGGGGTCACAACATATGGTTTCAATGAGAAATAAAAACAAGAGGGCCATGAGGCCCTGAATCGCTCACCTGATATTGTCAAAATGAGAGAGTTCTGGGTCAAAAGTCAAAGAATGGCCTTGACCTCTTGTACTCATAAACCTTCATGTACTCATTAGGATGAATGTATATATGAATTTTAGGCCTAAATCTTCAAAACTTTCCAGGAAATCTTATGTTCTAGCATTTTCCCATAGTTTACCTTGCCGTAAAATGGTCAAGGTCAACCCAAGGTCATCATTTTCAACATCTAGATAGTACTGGAGTACCCACTGCTACATACTATGTTTCAAAGCCTTCGGTCAATTGATCCTGGAGTAGAAGATTTTTAAAGGTTTTTACCATATATGGGCATGGCAGCCATGTTGGTCATGTGACCTGGACCATCTGAACAAATTTACATTCTCTCAACCCCTGGAGGCTCTATATGAAATTTGGTTACAATTGGAACAGTGGTTTTTGAGGAGATTGATATTGTCAAAATATGACGGGTCTGGGTCAAAAGTCAAGTATGGGCGTTGACCTCTTGTACTCATAAATCTTCATGTACTCATTAAGATGAATGTATATACCAATTTTTAGGCCTAAATCTTCAAAACTTTCCATGAAATCTTATGTTATAGCTTTTTCCAATATTTGGCCTTGCCGTAAAATGGTAAAGGTCAACCCAAGGTCATCATTTTCAACAATCTAGATAGTACTGGAGTACCCAATGCTACATACTAAGTTTCAAGGCCTTCGGTCAATTGGTTCTGGAGTCAAAGATTTCTAGAGGTTTTTACCATATATGGGTGTGGTGGCCATGTTGATCATGTGACCAGGACCATTTGAACAAATTTTCATTCTCTCAACCCATGAAAACTCTATTTGAAATTTGGTTACAATTGGCCATCAGGTTTTTGAGAGGATTGTTTGAAATCGTCATAATATGACAGTTCTGGGTCAAAGGAAATAGAATGACCTTGACCTTTTGTACTCATAAATCTTCATGTTCTCATTAAGATGACTGAATATACCAATTTTTAAGCTAAAATCTTCAAAACTTTCCATGAAATCTTATGTTCTAGCATTTTCCAATATTTGACCTTGCCGTAAAATGGTCAAGGTCAACCCAAGGTCATCATTTTCAACAATCTAGAAAGTACTGGAGTACCAAATGCTACATACTAAGTTTCAAGGCCTTCGGTCAATTGGTTCTAGAGTAGAAGATTTTTAACGGTTTTTACCATATATGGGCATGGCGGCCATGTTGGTCATGTGACCTGGACCGTTTGAACATATTTTCATTCCCTCAACCCCTGGAGGCTCTATATGAAATTTGGTTACAATTGGCCCAGTGGCTTTTGAGGAGATTGTTTGAAATTGTCAAAATATGACAGTTCAGCGTCAAAGGTCAAAGAATGACCTTGACCTCTTGTACTCATAAATCTTCATGTACTCATTAAGATGACTGTAGATATCAATTTTTAGCCCAAAATCTTCAATAGTTTCCAAGATATCTTATGTTCTAGCATTTTGCCATATAAAAGCACAAGGAAGCAAATTTGACCTTATCGTAAAAAAGGTCAAGGTCAACCCAAGGTCATAATTTGAACAACCTTCGTAGTACTCGTGTACACGATGCTACATACCAAGTTTCAAGGCCATCGGCCTATTGGTTCTGGAGAAGAAGATTTTTTTAGGTTTTTACCATATATGGGCATGGCGGCCATGTTGGTCATGTGACCAAGACTGTTTGAACAACTTTTCTTTCCTAAGGTCCCAGGAGGCTATATATGAAATTTGGTTACAATTGGCCCAGTGGTTTCAGAGGAGAAGTCGTTTGAAATTGTGGACGGACGACGGAGGACGTACGACGGACGACGACGGACGACGGAGCCTTACCATCCTATAAGCTCCCCCGGAGCCTCTGGCTCAGGTGAGCTAAAAATATCCCTCAATTATCATCAAATACCCCTCTTATCTAGAGCTCTGGTAAACATTGTTGGATGTCCGTTATTTTCCCAGTGCACCCATTCATCAAAAAGAAACTAAAATGCAACATTTGAGCTGAGACACTACAAAACCAACAAAGTGTCATGCAAACCAGCAAAGACTCAGATCAGTCTGGGCGTCCGCCCAGTCTGATCAGTCTTCGCTGTGCATTTAATGGGTAGCTAAGGGTCTAAGCTACTTCCATGCTGACTGTGAAGACTCTGATCAGACTGGGCGGACGCCCAAGCTGATCTGAGTCTTCGCTGGCGGACATGTCAATTTGTTGGTTTTGTCGTGTCGGGGCTTATTTCTTGTTTGAGGTATAATTCTAGACAAGACCAAAATGTCCTAAAACCACTCCAAATCTAACCTGGGTCACTGGGTTTTTCAACCTACCAGTGGATAAAGAATCATTTGGAGTTAAGCTTCCACTGGACAAAGGGGGCGCTGTAACTTGGACTCGGCTCATATCCATCTCTGATGAACCACTACCTGCCACAGGAGCTGCCTCAACCTGACGGCGACTAACATCGAACTCTAGGGAATCATCAAATTCTTTATCAAACAAAACAGCGTTGGTCTGCTTGCGTAACTTTTCCAGAACTTCGGTTTCAAATCTCTTGGCCCTTTCTAGAATGTTCTGAATATTGCTACCACTGTATGATGCCACTGTATCAGAAGGAACCACAGTCTGTCCAGCCATTTCCTAGAGAAATAATAAAGAAAAAATTCAGTATTTCTCAGCGCGTATGGAGATGGAGTTAAACCTTGTTACCCTGAGTTTCAATTAAAATTCTGAAGATATTTTTTCTAAACTGTCAGAAAGCAATGATAACGAATAATTTAATATATGTTTTACTGAAAAGTATAACATGCAGTATTAGATTAGGCATTGTGTGAGGGATTCCTGAAACTCTGTTTCTCTCTTTATTTTTTCATCCCCCCTTTTCAATGGGAGTCAACTCTTAAATAATGTGCTACTGCAGGCACAAATTCTTTATCTGAAAGGGCTTCCTTCTCCAGGAAAGCAAGGAGGAGACCGAAGTTGTTACCCTTTGTGAAAATGGCAGAAAAATGTAATAATGGTAGAAAAAGATAGTGATGTACCCATACAAATAAAGCTCCTTATGTCTTTTTTTTTGTCCATAAACTGATCTGCTAGTCTGTAGATTTTTTTTTCCAGATTCTGTAATGCTCAACAACATTTTTTCATTAACTGATTCTAGAAATGTCCACTACAGAAAATATTTACACCAACCTGTTTTTGCATTTGTGTCTCAATATTGTCCAGACTCCCTTCTTCTGGGATGGGTTCTCTCTTTAACTGACCCTCCAATGATTTCCGAGAAATGTACGATGCTCCACTGTCAGTTGAACCAAAGCTCAGCCTATCACGAGCCCCCTCTGAGGGCCTGGTACTGGCTGGAGTTTCAACTTCTAGTATTGTAGATAAATTCTGACGTCTCATAGTGAATGGGCTGTCTTCTTCCTCTGATGTTGAAGTTCCACTAGGCGGATACACTGTTGTTTCACTGCTTGACTGCTTGGGCACCTCAACCTAGAAAAACAAGAATTCCATGGAAAGCTGTGTCTTGCCTGTCTGCCCAATGTTACAGAAAAACAGCAAACAAAAGTTTATACTGGCACTACTATCTCAGGAAATTAATACCTATGTCTCCTTTTCCGATAGTCGCAGGCACCCCAGAATATTGGGAAACCTAACCATCTTGTTGCAATAAACTTTTTGTGTACTTAGGGGTCAAGGGAAGCAACTACTTTCAAGGGAAGCAACTTTGTCCTTTTCATTTTTTGATGATTTTTGGCTCCAGGAGCAAATTCTTTCCTTTACAAATAAATAGATTCCTTTCAAAGGTTTTTCACTGCCGAGAAGGACAGCAAACAGTAAGTCACAAATGTTATAATAATGATGTAAAACATGGAGGTGTACCCCCTATAAATCAGGAGCGGCAAAAGAGTAGTGGATAACAGGCCGTACTACCAATCCAGGGGTCGCAAGATCGATTCCCAACTTCTCTGGAGTTTCTGATGAGACTTTAAACCGAGGTCCCGTCTCCATATAACCTCATTGTTGGTGGGACGTTAAACCAGAGTTTACACATACACACACACGCTAATCCTAAGCATAAATGCTCTTATATGCACATACAAGCCTGTTAAAATACTAAGTTTTCTTAACTTAAGCTACTTTTTCATTCCACAGTAAGTAAACATGCTTCTGCTGTCAACAAAGTCCTCAAAACTTCTGCCGATGCAAAGGGACAGAAAAAATATTACTATGGCAGTCAGCAACCATTTATAGTTATTGAATTTTGCTCAATTTTATAATTTACCACAACTACAAAAGGTTGGTTTTAAGAGCCATTCTCTGTAATGACTTAAATTTTTACATGGGGCCGTGGCACGCATAGTCACCGATTTTGCTCAAACTTTCCTATATTACTTATTGTGACACAAAAACAAGATAACAACATCAGTTTCATTCCAAAGCATGCCCGTTGCCATGGCAACAGCAGCTATACATTTTGGGAAAAAATGTGCTAAAAAATGTCCTAAAATGGGCAATTTTTCAACAAATATATTTACTTTCAAATGCATGACAAGCTCTAATTTCTTTCTACCTACAAATAACTTGTTCACACTTACTTTAAAAAAGAAATTAAAAAATTATTTGGAAAACCTCTGTGGTCATCAGGCTCAAGCAAAGTGGGTGGGGGTTTCCATATATGGCAAAAATCAAATTTCACACATCTTTAAGGACATTTCTAGAGTTCTTGCGGCCTCGACAATATATGTGTGCACCGTCCTCCTACAGAACAGTGTTATGTGAATATGTTTCTGGAAAAACATGCTTGGGAAAGTATACTTCCTGAAGCGTTACCATAGCAACAATAAGTGTACCGTTGCAAAAAGCAAGTTCTTAGGGGTACAGTCCTTGTAATGTCAAATCATCATAGTTTATGATCATATATGTTTCTTTATTTTGAAACTCATTTTACAATATATTTATCTTCTATAAACTATGGACATTTTGTTGGTTTCTCTTATCAAGGTCAAGGTCACAGAAACAATAAAAACTGCTAAAATGCGTATTTTTTTTTCATATTATGTGTTCTGTATCAACCATATATTGCAGCAATGGCTTTGAACCTTGTCATTATCTGACATATTACAGTAGCTTTCAAATACACATATAGTTGGGTTTACTCAGGAAGCTACAAGGTCAAGGTCAAGGTCACACAAACAAGAACAAATGCTACAAATACATATTTTTTTAAACATTTTGTGTCCTATATGAACAATAAATTGCAGCAATGTCTTTCTAGTTGGAATTTATTTAATATATAACAAAAGCTTTCAAACAACCAACTTTCCTCCAGAAGCATCCAAGTTCAAGGTCAAGGTCAAGGTCACAGAAACAAGAAATATACTAAAAGTGCATATTTTTCTCATATTTTGTGTTCTGTATCAACAATATATTGCAGCAATGTCTTTGTACCTGGTCTTTATCTAACACATTACAATAGCTTTCAAATACACATATAGCTTGTTTCATTCAGAAACCTCCAAGGTCAAGGTGAAGGCCATAAAACAAGAAAAAATGCTAAAAATGCACATATTTGCAAAATTTTGTGTCATATATCAACAATATACTGCAACAGTGCCTTTGCAGTTGGCATACGTTTAATATGTTACAAAAGCTTTCAAACAAACAACTTTTCTTCAGTAGCCTCTAAGGTCAATGTCAAGGTCAAGGTCAGAGAAAGAAGGAAAAAATGCTATAAGTGCATATTTTTTCTCATTTTTTTATGTTCTGTATCAAAATATATTGCAGAAATATCTTTGTACCTAGTCTTTATCTACTATATTACAATAGCTTTCAAATACACATACAGCTAGTTTCCTTCAATAAACTCCAAGGTCAAGGTCAAGGTCACAAAAACAAGCGAAAATGCTAAAATGCACAGAATTTCGGTATTTGTGTCCTATATCAACAATACATTGCAGCCATGTCTTTGTAGTTGGTCTTTATTTAGTATATAACAAAAGCTTTCAAACAAACAACTTTCTTCCAGTGGCCCCAAAGGGTGAGGCTAAGGACACAGAAATAAGAGGCCATGAGGCCTGAATCGCTCACCTAAGCAACTGACCAAGTAGCTCCTACTTATGTCTGAAATTGTCAAAATATGAGTCTTCGGTCAAAAGTCAAAGAATGACCATGACTCATAAATCTCCATGGACTCATTAAGACACCATATATACCATTTTTATGCCAAAATCTTCAAAACTTTCCATGAAATCTTATGTTCTACCATTTTCCCATATTTGACCATGCCGCAAAAAAGGTCAAGGTAAACCAAAGGTCATTATTTGAACAGTATTGGTAATACTTCAGTACTCCGTGCGGCTTACCAAGTTTCAAAGCCATCGGTCCAGGGCTACAGAAATCCGATTTTTTGTCGGTCCGGACCGATTTTGAGTTCGAAAAACCGATTCAGTTGGCATAAGGCACAATTTTTTCGGTCTGAAAAAACACGATTTGCGATGTATGATGACATAATTACCTGGATTTTAGCCATGTGTCATATTCACGCACTGCTGGCAAAAGTTATCACAGATAAACAAAGTGTCGATTGTCTTGCCAAGGTGTGAACACTGACTCAATTTTAGAAATCTTCGATAATTAGCACGTGTCACAATTTTGGCCAGCGGCGAACGTAACACACGCTTACTATGTGATGCACGGAAAAAGGCTGTGCAACGTAAGGTTACTGACCATTGTATACTTTCAAAGGTAGCATAAGGAAAGAATTTGACTAGCAAAAAGAAAATTTAAACCGGACTTGATTATGTGCAGTCTGGTCAGGGTTTTTTTAGCCGACGTCATTTCTCGCGCAGAAATTTTGTTTTCTTCGCCCGAAGGTACCTTTTTGCAAGTATAGTCATATTTCAAGGGAATTAACTCGAATACAGTTAAATACGTCAATCGTAATACTTTGGCCAATTCCGTAAATGAAGATCGGCGAGGATGTCCGATTGGTACATGTGTACTTTCAGTTTCGGTCTGACTGTCTCTGCGCTTTAAAGCGCATTTTTCACGATAAGTAAGAACATGTGGACTAAATGGCTAGCCTACTTCAGCGATGACATCCGCGTTATAACGGCGCTCCAGTGTAGTCATTAGTTTTTGTGACTTTTTTGGATTGTGGAATACACAGTGTAGTCATTAGTTTTCGTGTCTATTTTGGATTCGTATGACGTCATCGGCCTTCCGGACCGATTTGGATTTCAAAATTTCTGTAGCCCTGCATCGGTCTATTTGTTTTTGAGAAAAAAGTATTAAAGTTTTATATGATAAATGGGTATGGCAGCCCCGTTCATCATGTGACCTGGACCGTTTGAACAAATTTTCATTCCCTCAACCCCTGGAGACTCTATATGAAAAGTGGTTGAAATTTTGCTTTTGAGATAATGTTTGAAAATGTCAAAATATGAGAGACCTGGGTCAAAAGTCAAAAACTGACCTTGACCTCTTGTACTCATAATTCTTCATGACCTCACTAAGATGAGAGTATATACCAACTTTTAGGCCAAAATCTTCAAAATTTCCCAAAAAATCTATGTTCTAGCATTTTCCCATATTTGAACTTGCTGTAGAAAATGACAAGATCGATCAAAGGTCATAATTTGAACAACCTTGGAAGAACTTGAGTACCCGATGCTACTTATCAAGTTTGAAGGTCATTGGTCAATTGGTTCTTACGAAGAATTTTTTAAAAGGTCTTTGCCATATATGGGCATGGTGGCAATGTTGATTATGTGACCTGGATCGTTTGGACAACGTTTTGTTCTCTCAAGCCCTGGAGGCTCACAAATGAATTTTGGTTACAATTGGCCTAGTGGCTTTTGAGATGATGTTTGAAAATGTCAAAATATAAGAGACCTGGGTCAAAAGTCAAAGAATGACCTTGACTTTTTGTACTCATTAACTTCATGTACTCATTAAAATGTCTGTATTTACCAATTTTTCCAAATGTTCAAAACTTACCCTGAAACCTTATGTTCTAGCATTTCCACATATTTGACCTTGCCATTTGAAAGGTCAAGGTCAACCTTAGATCATAATGTGAACAATCTTGGTAGTACTTGAGTACTTTATGCTACATACCAAATTTCAAGGCCATTGGTCTATTGGTTCTGCAGAAGATTTTTGAAGCTTTTTACCATATATGGGTGTGGCAGCCATGTTGGTCATGTGACCTGGACCGTTTGAACAAATTTTTTATCCATCAACCTCTGAAGACTCTATGTGAAATTTGGTTACAATTGGCCCAGTGGCTTTTGAGGAGATGTTTAAAATTGTTGAAACATGAGAGAACAAGAGCTGTCGCCTGACAGCATAGCTCGCCTGAATTGTGCTTGCCCATCACACAGCCGCTATGGTGGTGTGGACTGCTATGCATAAAACTTCAGGCAAGCATGTCCATAATGAAAACACATTTATAAACAAAAGCTATCTCAGAAATAAGTCTTCAAATAAATTAAAATAAAAAAAATGAAATGAAATTTCAAAGTCCACAAGCTTGATGTAAAAAAAAACTGACTGGTAGGGGGGGGGGGGGGGGGGGGGGGGGGGAGGGGGGGGGGCTATGTGGACTGCTATGCATAAAACTTCAGGCAAGCATGTCCATAATGAAAACACATTTATAAACAAAAGCTATCTCAGAAATAAGTCTTGAAAATAAAATTAAAATAAAAAGAAAATGAAATGAAATTTCAAAGTCCATGAGCTTGAGGTAAAAAAACTGATGGTTTGGGGGGGGGGGGGGGGGGGGGGGCTACTAGGATGTATCAAAACCCTGAACCGTTATCTAACATCAGTCCAAGTATTAGTATCGACTGAGTCCAATATTGTGGCACTGTGAAATTATGTCTTCATAAATATAAAACTTTAACCAAAATCTTTAAGACAAAATTATAAGTCGATGACCTTGACTTCAAGGTCATCCAGTGGGGTAAGTATAAGGTGTTTTGTAAAAACTCAAAAAAGAGTCTAACATCAGTTCAAGTATAAACTAAATCTCTGCAAAGCATTATGAATCAGTATGCAATTACAAAACTTTAAAAAAGACAAAAATTTCCCAAGTCCCTGACCTTGACATCAAGATCACTGAGGGGGGTTGGGGTAGTACTCTGTAGATCTAACTACAGTGCAAATATAAAAAGAATTCATCTTTGGGTTCAGGAGATATGTGTCTTTAAAAAACTTTAACCAAAACATCCAATCAATAAAAAGACAATATTCTAAGTCCATGACCTTGACATCAAGGTCACAGAGGGGGGTGGGGGTAGTACCTTCGAAAACTTTAGACCAATATCTAACTTTAGTGCAAGTATCAAAGGAATCCATCCATGGGTTAAGGAGATATTGGGCTTTATAAAACTTTAACCAAAACATCCAGTCAAAAAAAATACCAATTTTCTAAGTCCATGACCTTGACATCAAGGTCACGGAGTGGGGTGGGGGTGGTACCCTGTTAAACCTTAGACCAATATCTAACTACAGTGCAAGTATCAAAAGAATCCATCCATGGGTTAAGGAGATATAGGTCTTTAAAAAACTTTAACCAAAACATCCAATCTGAACGCCGACGCGGACGCGGACGCGGACGCTGACGCTGACGCGGACGCGGACGCGGACGCGGACGCGGACGCCGTGGTGACAACAATAGCTCTTCCTGAACTTTCGTTCAGGCGAGCTAAAAAATGACCTTGATCTCTTGTACTCATAAATCTGCATGTACTCAGAAAGATGGCTGTACGCACCAATCTTTAGCCCAAAATCTTCAACGGTTTCCAAGATATCATATGTTCTAGCATTTTTCCATATAAAAGCACAAAGAAGCAAATTTGACCTTACCGTAAAAAACAGTCAGAATCAGCCCAAGGTCATAATTTAAACAATCTTGGTAGTACTCGCTTACCCGATGCTCCATACCAAGTTTCAAGGCCATCTGCCTATTGGTTCTGGTGAAGATTTTTAAGGGTTTTTATCATATATGGGCGTGGTGGCCATGTTGGTCATGTGACTCGGATGTTTGAACAAATTATCGTTCCTAAGACTCCTGGAGCCTGCATATGAAATTTGGTTACAATCGGCCTAGGGTTTCAGAGGAGAAGTCATTTGAAATTGTGGACGGACGACAGACGTACGATGGACAACGAATCCTACCTATACTATAATCTCCCATGGAGCCTCTGGCTCAGGTGAGGTAACCAGAGGACCATTGGTTCTTAGCTCACCTGAGTCCATTCACCCTCAGCACTCAGGGGTAAGTAACTGAAAGGTAAATTGTTCAATATGGCCTAATTTCAACTTTGACTCAGTTGTTATGCTTGTCCTAGTTAATATTAGCAAAATTGATGAAGTTACAATATAAAAAAATGTTTGTAAAACTTTATGCCTAAATATTGCAGTAACACAGAAATAAATGCCAATTCGCACTTTTCCCAATACAAGTCTATAGAAACTTTAAAATGCCATAGCAATGAAACCACGTCAGCAACAATAAAAAACAATATTTATGTAGTGGCTAATGTCATAAACATGTATGCAGAGAATCAGCTTCATCCCCCTATATGATTTTTGTGGGAAAGATTTTTGAATACTGTTTCAAAAATTTTCCTTTATGTTGCCATGGCAACGAATCGAATTCAGTGATTTGGACAAAATTAACATGAATCATAGAGTACTACTCAAGAGACATTCCAAAAAATCCAAATAACTGCAGTGAGGTAGCAAAAAATTGCCAATTTCCATTTTTCCCATTATAAATCAATGGAAACTATAAGTTGCCATAGCAACCTAACTGCTTAAGCAATTCCCATGAAAAACACTTATTCTATAGAGGCTAGTAGTAAGAATCTTTCTGTAAAGTTTGAGCTTTATTGGCCACATAGTTTCTGCAAAAATGATGTTTTAATATCTTTTCTATTTTTAATCATTTGGTTGCAATGGCAATGAGCCAAATAGTGCAATTTGCATAAATTGAATGAGAGTGGTTGAGGACTACTCTGGGAACATTTCTATAAAATTTTGTCAAAATACCTGCAGTGACATAGCAATAAATGCAAATTTACTGTTTTCACATTATAAGTCAATGGCAATTTAAAGTTGCCATAGCAACCAAACTGCTGAAGCAATTGCCAAGAAAAACAGTTCTTTTATAGAGGAAAGTACTAAGACTTTTTCTATGAAGTTTCAGCCTTATTATTTGCATAGTTTGTGAGGAGATGATGTTTGAATATTATGTCTCCCCCCTTCAGGGTCGGAAACATATTGTTTTTCCCCGGGCGTCTGTCCGTCTGTCTGTCTGTCCGTCTGTCTGTCACAAATCGTGTCCGTTCTATAACTTGAAAACCACTTAAGCTATATTCGCGAAACTTCATACAAATACCAATCAACATGAGACGACATGCAGAGTGCAAGAATGGTAACTCTGGCATTTATACTTTTTGGGTTATTTCCCTTGGAACTTAGTCCATCACAAAATTGTGTTTCAATCGTGTCCGTTCTATAACTTGAAAACCGCTCAAGCTATATTCGCGAAACTTCATATAAATATCAATCAACATGAGGCAACGTGCAGAGTGCAAGAATGGTAACTCTGGCATTTATACTTTTTGAGTTATTTCCCTTGGAACTTAGTCCATCACAAAATTGTGTTTCAATTGTGTCCGTTCTATAACTTGAAAACCGCTCAAGCTATATTCGCGAAACTTCATATAAATATCAATCAACATGAGACGACGTGCAGAGTGCAAGAATGGTAACTCTGGCATTTATACTTTTTGAGTTATTTCCCTTGGAACTTAGTCCATCTCAAAATTGTGTTTCAATTGTGTCCGCTCTATAACTTGAAAACTGCTCAAGCTTTATTCACGAAACTTCATACAAATATCAATCAACATGAGGCGATGTGCAGAGTGCACAAATGGTAACTCTGGCATTTATACTTTTTGAGTTATTTACCTTGGAACTTTGTCTCAGTTGAGTCCGTCTATAACTTTATAACCATTCAAGCTATATTCATGAAAGTTCATACAAATATCAGTCAACATCAGACGACCTGCAGAATGCACTCTGGCGTTTATACTTTTTGAGTTATTTCCCTTGGAACTTTGTCCATCACAAAATTGTGTCTCAGTCGAGTCCGTCTATAACTTTAAAACCATTCAAGCTATATTCATGAAAGTTCATACAAATATCAATCAACATCAGACGACATGCAGAATGCAAGAACCATAACTTTAGCATTTATACTATTTGAGTTATTTCCCTTAGAACTTTGTCAGTCACAAAATCGTGTCTCAGTCGTGTCTGCTCTATAACTTGAAAACCATTCAAGCTATATTCACGAAACTTCATACAAATATCAATCAACATTAGAAAAATTGCATAGTGCAAGAACCATAACTCTTGCATTTATACTTCTTGAGTTATTTCCCTTGGACCTTTGTCAGTCACAAAATCGTGTCTCAATCGCTTTATTACTTGAAAACCGGACAAGCTATATTCACGAAACTTCATACAAAAGTCAGTCAACACTAGACAACCTGCAGAGCACAGCATTTATACTATTTGAGTTATTTCCCTTGGAACTTTGTCATTCACAAAATCGTGTCTCAATCGTCTAAGCTCTATAACTTGAAAACCGTTTAAGCTATATTCATGAAACTTCATACAAATATCAGTCAACATATAAATAGACGACGTGCAGAGCACTGTGACTCTTGCATTTATATTTTTTTTGACAAAAACTAAATATGAATATCAGTCAACATTACATGACATGCAGAGCATAACAACTATAACTCTTGCATTTATACTTTTTACTTATTATGAATCCCTGCTTCAGGGTAGGGAAACATATTGTTTTTTCCTTTGGCGTCTTAATGACTGATCCTTTTGACATCAAAAAGGAGGGAGACATTCTGTTTTTTCGTAGAAAAACAATTCTAGTTTTTTTCTATTTTTAACCATTCGGTTGCCACGGCACCCAGCCAAATTGTGCAATTAACATAAATTTCATGTTATTGATAGAGAGCTACTCAAGGAACATTTCCGTAAAAGATTTGTCAAATCATCTGCAGAGAAATAGCAATGAATGCAAATTTTCAATTTTTCCCATACAAGTCAATGGAAACTGTACGTTGCCATAGCAACCAAAGTTCTGAAGCGATTTGGATGAAAAACAGTATTATTGGTTCCCCCTGCCTATAGATGCTAGATATGAAATTTGGTAAGAATGAGCCTTGTCGTTTAAGAGATGTATACTAAATAAAGACCAAGCACAAATACATTTTCTACATTTAATTTCGATACCGAACATAAAATATTAACAAAAGGTGCATTTTTAGCATTTTTCCTGTTTTTATGGCCTTGACCTTCACCTTGGAAGTTTCTGGTGGAAACGAACTGTACATGTATTTGAAAGCTATTGTAATATTCCAAATAAAGACAAAGTAAGAATACACATTCTGTATTTACTGTTGATACGGAACACAAAATATGAATGAAAGGTGCATTTTAGCATTTTTCTTGTTTTTGTGACCTTGACCTTGAATTTGTAGGTTAATGGAAGAAACAAGTTATATGTGCATTTGAAAGCTATAGTTATTTATTAAATAAAGGCCAAGTCCAAAGACATTTGCTCTATTAAGTGTTGATAAAGAACATAAAATGTGAGAAAAATGTGCATTTTAGCATTTTTCTTGTGTTTGTTACCTTGACCTTGGAAGCTACTGCAGGAAACAAGCTATATGTGCTTTACAAAATTATTGAAAAATATTAGATAAAGACCAAGTACAAATACATTTTCTGTATCTACTGTTGATACAGAACATAAAATATGAACAAAATGTGCATTTTTAGCATTTTTCTTGTTTTTTGACCTTGACCTTGACCTTGGAGGTTACTGGAGAAAACAAGCTATATGTGCATTTGAATGCTATTGATATATACTAAATTAAGGCCAAGTATAAAGACATTATATAAATTTACTGTTGATACAGGAAAAAAAATATAACCACAAATGTGCTGTTTTTAACATTTTTCTTGTGTTTGTGACCTTGACCTTGACCTTGGCTGTTACTGGAGAAAGCCAGCTATATGTGTATTTGAAAGTTGTTTTCATTCACTAAATAAAATCCAAGTACAAAGACAATGCTGCAATATTTTGTTGCTAGAGGACACAAAAGCATAAGGAAAAAACGCATTTTAGCCATTTTTTCGTGCTTCTGTGACCTTGACCTTGACCTTGAACAGAGAAACTAGCAATATGTTGATATTTTATAAAAGACCAATTTACTATTAAGTGTTTTTTTAAATTTAGGAACACATATATTTATAAGATATGATGATTGGACATTATAAGTATTATTACCCTACATTTTGGAATTTTGCGACGGTCCACTTATTGTTGCTATGGTTACGCTTCAGGAAGTATACTTTCCCAGGCATGTTTTTCCAGAAACTTATTCTTGGAATGTTGCTTTGTTAGACGAAGCTGCACACATATGCCGGTATGGCTGCAAGACTTCTACAAATAACCTTAAAACTGCCTTAAAATAGCCTTCCGCAATATAGCACTACCCCCACCCACTTTGCCAAAGCCTGATGACATTACAAGCATTCCAAATACAATTCAAAGTTTTGGTGTCAACTCAAGGTGAACAAGACATTTACATATGAGAAGCATTCAGAGTATGTCATTCTTTTTCTAATACATAAATTTGTTAGAAATATGTCTACTTTAGTACAATTTTTATCTCAATTTCTGACAAAATATTCAACAGCCGTTGCCATGGCAACGGGCACATGTAGGAATGAAAGCAACATGGTTTTTGTGCTTTGGTGTCACAATAAGTTAATAAGGAAAGTTTGAGCAAAATCGATGACTATGCGTGGCGTGACTTTTTAAGTGGCTACAGAGAATGGCTCTTAATAGTGAAAAGAAATTGAGAAGACTTTCTCTTTAAAAAATCACCTGAAATTTCAGTCCTAATTGTATCATGTTAACTGTGCACTTTATATGTTTTTCTGGGCCCAGTTGTTCAAAGCATCGTTAGCCTAACGAGCTCGTTAAGGGGTCAACTCGTTAGTTGTTTTGTGACTTTAAAGCCAAATACACTGATATTTTTTGTTGAAAATATGTGAGAAGCTTTTGTAATGCAAAAGCTTCTCACATTTTTTCAACTAAAAATATTGGCGTATTTGAGATATTAACGTTTGAAATTTTAACGTCTCGTTAACTAACGAAGTCGTTAGTTTTGAACAACTGTTGTTTAACTGGTTGACCATTTGGGGATTTTAGCCTGAACATAAAGCTTACCTGTCTCTCTTCCATGACCTTCCTGTAAGTGTCTCTCAACTGTGCCTGCTGCTCTGCTGTAGACACTGTAGCTAGTTTGGCCTTTAACTGATCCTGTTTCTGCTGCACACGCTCCTGACCCACAGCATGACGCTGTATTATCTCTTCTTTCTGTCTCTGAATATCAGCCAGCTGGTGAAGAAGTTCCTCTTGCCTGGCTGTCAAACTGTCAGGCTCCGATGTGACACTGACCGGTGTCGACGAATCACCCTCTGATTCCTCTGCTAATGGCTGGAACTTGGCAGGTGTCTTCAGTTTTGGACTTCCCCTTTCTGTTGATGTGGAAGTGTCAGCTTCAGTTGTCTCAGTCCCTGTAGTACTGTCCAATTGCTTACTTGTGTAAGCGTCATAAATCCTAACACTGGGGCTCTGAAATGACTCATCAGTATCAAATGGCAAAGATTTTCGAATAGTGTCAAACTTGTTCTTTCGTAGATTAGTTTCAAAATTTATATCTGGCTGAGCAACACTTGTAACAGCTCCTACTGTACCATTAACCATTCCATTTGGTATCGCAGTTCCATCAATAGGCACTGAATGAGCTAGTGTCTGTGCATAATATGGATGTGAGGCAAGGGAGGCTAACAGAGCAGTAACAGGAACCGACTGACCTTGACTATCTGCTGTAGTGAATGCTACCTGACCTTGACCTGCAGCTGGCATTGCCATGGAAACCTGCTCAGACAGAACTTGTTCTTCTGTCTTGTTGTCAAGATATTTTGCCCCCAAGTCTTCAAGCCTTGTCAGATCCAGTTTGGGATACCTCTGCACGAGATTATCTCTGCGTCTCTTGATTTCCTCTTTGGTTTCCGCTAGAACTCTCTTGCTCTGCTCATGCCTGGCCAGCAGATATTGCTGATAGTCTCTCACTCGTCTCATCTGCTCTGTATGACCATCTGCAGACAGAGGTCCAACAAAAGTTGGAGTTGCTACTGGAGTAGGTGCATGAGGAGTGGCTGTTGCAGTTACACCACTCACAGCCTGACCTTGACCTTGACCTGCAGCAAACCCAGCTTCTCCAAATCCATTTAACACTACAGACCCTGGTGGGGGGACACTTGATCTGGCTGCTGGCAAGAGTTGGGCTGATGTAAGTGCTGCCGGAACTGGTTGATAAGCAGGACTTGGAATATGACCTTGACCTTGATAAGCCATTGTCATGGGAACAGAGCTAGTGGTATGTGTTGGTGGGATTGAGTTCATTGGTTGATTTGAAGTTGTAGATGATGATAGACTGTGAACCTGTGGCACCTGGCTTTGAGGCACCTGGCTCTGAGGAAAACTGGTCACAGCTGGCTGCTGCTGTTGTTGTTGTTGCCCTAGCAACTGTTGCTGTAGCAACTGTTGTTGTTGTAGCAACTGTTGTTGCTGTAGCAGCTGCTGTTGTTGTTGCTGTTGTTCTGTAAGCTTGCTTGCCACCTGCAGATTCTGGTGATCATAAGTAAGCTGTTGTAACCTCAACTCAAGCTGTCTCTTTTGTTCCCTGAAAGTAAGAATGCAATATCTCTCAGATAACAGTTTAACACATTGCATTCTGTGTATTTTTTGTCGATTGCTGAAATTGTCGTCTGCATCAAAAATCAAGAACATTTTGACAATATTGGTCTAACTAACTCTTGTAGAAATGATGTCTAGGCAGCAAACAGTTTGGATCTCAGATCAGGCCCCATGTTTGTGGGGCCTGATCTGGATCCAAACTGTTTGCCCAGATACCCGTAAAGGGGTATCAAACGTGGGGCCTGATCTGGATCCAAACTGTTTGCCCAGATACCCCTAAAGAGTATCCCGAATGGAATGGGCTAAGAGGTTAAAATAATTGCAATGTATTCTCTTTCTGCTCTGGTTATACTGCTGGCCTTTCTTAGTTATACAGCAGCTTATATTTTGATGACTTTTATGTGTTTAGTCAGAAATGCCTATAAAACTTTATCTTGTCTGTGCTTAAGCTGTCAATGTCACAAAGAAAGCCTGCTAATGTACAGGTGTCAATCAGGGGGTACCCATAGCCAAAATGGTCATTTGGGAAGGTAAACCTATTTTTATGGTCGCAAATTTCATTTTGTGGCAATGCAAGCTATAAACAGCAATTTGCCACCGTAAGATCCAAACTGACATCTCCTGGATGGCAATTTGCAATACAGTTATTCCCATTATAATGAACTTTTTTTTCATATTTTCACTTTTAAAAGACATTAGTGTACTATGATGAACCCAAAGAAAGTGCTTTCAGCCTGAATCCGCCAAGGTGAAGCAACATTACATAATGACATAAGGTTTTCAACAGTACTGTAAAACACTTAATGTCTGCGGTATAAAAATTTTGCGGTTTAATGAAAATGACATATTGGCGTATATTAATTTTGGCGGTCATGATATTCCATGGTTCTAGATATTCAAGAAAAAGTTGAGGTAAATTTGTGACAACTTTTCATACTTTTCACTTTACCTATACATTGTGGCATCTATCAGAATCGCCTCATTGAGGCGATTCTAATGAGATGCCATAATGTATAATTTAATGTAAAGGTTTAGAAAAATCTAAAACACTCATGAAATACACCTTTTTTATCTGAACCTCTTTTATGCTGCGCGTTTGTATTTAATATGTACCAAATGTCTGTAATATTGGCGGACTTATATTTTAGCGCTCTTTGCTTAACGGCCAATATCGCCAAAATTCAGTAACCACCAAAAATAAGTGTTATACAGTATATCACAGGATATACTGTCACAGTATATCACAGGATATACTGTCACAAAATTTTGATGTTACCCATTCAGATGACTAGTTATATTCTTAAGTGCAAATGAATTCTTAATGTGAAGCAATCAGTTAGTTAAAATATTATTAACCAAACCAAAAAATTACCTGAGTTTTTGATGTGGGTCCCCAGAAACTGACAAACTAGAAATTTTCATACCATCTTTTCAACATGACTGAAACACTGTTGAAAGGGACATACAACTAAATAGCATCCACTCATCCTTAGGGTCCATATTATGCTGTTTGGGAACAGCAATGGCTCTCATCACTGCACACGTGTAAGCTGATCTGAGCCCTCACATGTCGCATAATGCCTGAGGCACCCTTTTCATGTCAGAGCTCATTTTTGCTATTCAGGGCATGTTTCTTACCACTTTGGCAAACATTTTCGACCCAGATCAGACTGCTCCTCAGGAGCAGTCTGATCTGGGTCTACATTTTTTGCAACAGATAAGCTGTCAAAATTCATGTGTATCTGTCAAAATAGTATTTACATGTAACAGCAAAAGACTTACAGAATGAGTTCTTGTTGCTTGAGAATTTCCGCTAGTTCTAACTGCTGTATCTCCTGAGATTGGCTATCTGTTATTGGTCCTTGAACTCCTGGCCCTGGTACCAGACCACGCGGCCCCGGGACCCCTGATACAGCTCCAGGAATATGTGGGACAGGGGCATGTGGTCTTTCAGGTACCTGTGCTTGAGGGATAATCTACAAACACATAAAACAGAGAATTAAATTGAGAATGAGATAAAGGTTTGAGAAACAATACTTTTCCTTTATATGGATTTCAAGTTGCATCCCCCTTTCAATTCGAGCAGAGAATGGCAGACACTGTTTGCTCTAGCAGAATGAATAATCTCAAAGATATGTTACCACAGCAGCTGTGGAATTACAAACTGCTGTGCTTATATCTTGGCAGAATGGCATCTTGACAGCATCACTTTGACATCAATATGAACTCCTAGCCATCCATGTCTGCAAGGGTGTACCTTTTTGCCATTTTTGCTTATTTTAAACTGTTCAAACTGTTTTACCTTAATATTTCTTTTTTTCCATATTTAGGCCTTTTTTTCCATATTTAGGCCAATCTTTTTTCAGTTATTCAGATACCTGGGCCCAGTTGTTCGAAGCATTATTAGCTTAATGAAGTTGTTAGTCGAGGATTCATAAAGACTTACAGTACTCATAAAATCAACTGTGATAATATTTTTTGCCGAAAAATTGTGAGGAGCTTTTGCACTGCAAAAAGCTCCTCATTCTTTTTTGGAAGAGGGTGGTATTTATTTTCCATGCAATATGATTGAAATTTTAACATCTCATTAACTAATGACATGGATAGCTCTGAGCAAGCAAGCCCTGTAGAACAAGCACAGGCTTACCTGAATGTTAGTCTGCCTTGGTCTATGTACAGGCTGCTGGGCAGTGGCCTCAACAGGGGAAGTGATTCTAGCCAACTTCTCAGGGGAGGGTGTCTCTTCATCTGGTACTAACATCTTAAATAAAGCTGTTCCTACAACACAATATTTTCAGAATTTGTCTTTTAAATACAATAATAACCCTGAATACAGAGACAACATAAAAATCATTATAACAAGAGCATGTGCGCAGGGGCTCATGTACATCACAGGCCAAGGACACTGCATTATATAATCCAACTTAACAAAAGGATTCCTTGCAAATAAGAACAGGTTTATAAATAGACAATACATGTATTTAACAATTTTAGTAAAATGGTTCCATCCAAGGGAGAAGCGTCAGTTTGACTGAGTGATTTGTGGTGACTTTAGTAAGTCGGGAAACATTTTAATGACATTAATGTGACAATGTTGTTTCTGGGGAAGATAATTGTTAGGTTTGTGATAAAAATGTTCAAATGACGAACAGAATCTCACACTTGTGCTCATTTTGTATGTTACTGAAGGCTCATTTCATAAATTTCAGATTTCATAAATTTCATTTGAAATGGCCACTATGCAGGTCTTCAGAAAAGCAGAGCTCTAGATAAGAGGGCGTATTTGGTGATAATTAGGGATAATTTTTGTTAATTCTGCATAAAAACATATGTTGTGACCCCTCATCTGAACCGTCTCGACGAGACGGTTCAGATGAGGGGTCACAACATATGGTTTCGATGAGAAATAAGAAAAATTATCCTTAATTATCATCAAATACGCCCTCTTATCTAGAGCTCTGGAAAAGTATGGGTTTGAAGAATCTTCTGAGATAATATTTCTTATTTCTTAACAAAAATGTTTTTTGTGGTGCTTCGTTAAAACCATGTATGTTGTGGTCCTTCATTAAAACCATCTCAGCGAGATGGTTCAAATGAAGAATCCCAACATATGCTTTTATGAAAAAGTATGGAAAATTATCCTTAAATTGTCCCTACTAATCAAATGAGGCTGGTGAAGCTGGCAAGCTAAAATACCTTGACTATGAGGCTGTGTTTGCGAAATGTCCAGTTCTCCCTGCGTATCCCCCACATCTACCAGAGACTGAGAGGTCAGCCATTCTTCACGCTGCGACTTGATCCGATCCATAAGATTACGAAGAACTTTTTCTGAAAATTGACACAATAACATTAACAGGACCCTTGATAACTCAGCTGGTCAGGCACTTGCCTGCTATGCTAATGGTCCCGGTTCAAAGCCCATTTGAGGTGAAATTCTTTTCAACTGTAAACAAGATTTCATTGCAAACAGCCTTTCATTTTCACCATACCATTCGCTTGATATGATTGAAATAATGTTAAAAGGGCTTTCAGACCATATAATACATCATTCATCCAGCCATATGGAATATTATACTAGTAGATTCAAAATAACTAACTTGCCATACTTGCCCATATTGTGATGAATCTAAATATCAGTGTCCATGTTTTACATTGCCCCAACAGTTTTTTGGTTCATCCCCGACTAGCAAAATGAGCTTTTCAATTGTTCTGTCATCCCAATACTTAGGGTAACTACATTTGTCAGAGCAAATTCTTTCATTTCGAAAAGACCCCCTTCAGGAAGGCAAGTCTATCCTTAACGGAAAAAATAAGCTACCTTAGGAGAAAATTCTTTCCTTTGAGTTTGAGTAGACCCATTCTGGAAGGGGTTTGTGATCAGTGCAAGTAAATATTGTTTACAAATAATATTTTTCACTATGGTAGTAAGAAAACTTCATGACAAAATCTGGGTACACTTCAGGGGTCATAACTCTGCCAATTTCTTTTTAACTCCATTATCCATTGGAACTCTTAAAGGAAAAAAATCGCTTTTTGGGGTGTAAATTCTTTCAAGAGTATACCCCCTTTCAATAACGTTTTGCCATCCAGAAAACCAACAGGAAGTCATTAAAGTTATTCCCCTTTAACGGAACAGTGAAAAACATGGCGGTATACCCATAAGGCAAATGGGCCGGACCGGGTAGCGCAATCGGTAGGGCACCTGACTCGTAAGTCAGAGGTCCTGGGTTCGAATCCCGGTCTGGCCACATACTTTCGTCTCTCCTTCCGCTGATTCAAGAAGGGCAGTTGTCAGTTACTGGCAAAAGTATATGCACTTAGTACTGGTTAACCGCTTAGGAGGTCTAAGCCTGCCCAGGAATAGTGTGGTTAGGTTAACTGACCTTCCCGACATGACCTTAGTTGTTTACCGTGGACGTTAAGCATCAAATCAACCAACCAACCAACTTTATGATAGGATTTATCACATTCTAATATGCCGAGCCACTTGGGGAACGTGGTTAAGAGAATTTACACAGAATAGAACAGAATAATACCTGGCTTCTTTCCTGGAGACTTGGGCTTGGGCATGTTTGTCATGTCTCGCAGAACAGGAGGGACTGTTGGCAACGTGGGCTCTTGTAATGGTGTACCATCTGCAGTCGAGGTGATGTCTAGGGAGGCAGTCCCTGAGGGGGTCTCGGGCTGAGGGTGGGGATCCAGTGCCATGCTGATATTTCCCATATAATCTGTAAAAATAAACATTTAGCCATTAATACTTGCTTTCCATAATAGTTGCCATAGCAAACAGTGCAGTCCAAGGATAGTTGCATCTTTCAGTGGCATCTGATCAAAGCCTACACTGTTTGCATTAAATGCAAGCATTTCTAACACAAAAATAATTTTAAATTCATCAAATCAGATACCCTTATACTATTACAGGATCTGTCTGAACTGTGATGTTGAAGAGCTACTCCGGATTAATGCGTTATATGACTGAGGTTTTTCCTGTCCAAAAGAATCACAAAAATCTAGGTCTGTCTCATGAGATGGATCTAGATTTTTTAGATTGTTTTGATTTTTTAGATTGTTTTGAAAGGGAAAGTTGTAAAAAAAATTCTATGCATTGGGTCAGACAGGTCTGAGCAAACCAAAAAAGAACCAGGTCAGACATCTACACAGCCTGCCATTCCATCTGTACCTTGGACACATTACTGCATTGTAAGATCAAATGGTTCCGTTTTAAGGACAATCACGGTAATTATTTTAGGTGTCCAATTTTTTATATATTTTTTTTTTTCAATTTTTTGTACACAGAATTTGTGATTTACAAACCTACCTGTTCCGGCCATATACATGTCTTCAAAATCCTGTTCCATTTGTTTCTGTCTGTCCTCTCGGTCCTCCATACGTACATTAGGGGGCTCAAATACCTGTTTCTGAAATGAGTAATCAAGATTTCTGAAATCAGTACTCAAGATTCTGTGTACCTCTAGATAAGGTGGCATCCTATCTGGAGCAGTTGATACTAGTATCTTTCTCACTTCATAGAAATGATATACACTGTATATACATGTATATATTTACCAAGATGAAGCAACTACACCCACTAATTCAGACATCCCTGGAAATACGGCAAGCCTCGCATAAGACTAAATAATCTGAAAACCTGCCTGAGATTTCCTTGTCTCGGCCTCAACCCCATCAGAGATTCTATTAATCTGGCCTGTCAGCGCATTGTCACAAAACAGAGCTACAACAGAAATCTCAACACTAAGTTTACATCACCAACAAACAAGATTTTATTCCTGATTTACGGACTCTTATTTGTGCAAAAACGTATACGATGGAAGGGGTAAGTATCTTGACAAGTATCTATAGTTAAAAACGTAACACTTTTGCTTCAGTAACCATAGCCACTCAACATCAGAAACCCTCAATTGTGCAAAAGCCTGATTTATTGAAGTTTAAAATTCTTCCACTACTAAGTAGAGCATACTGTAGGTGTGTATTTTGATGGCAAACAAATTCTTTTTGCAACTATTTGTATGCAGGAAAAAAAATATGTCTTGTGATGGCTAAAAAAAAGGGTAAAGGTTTCCCATAGCCTAATAGCCATAGGGCACAGCTGATGAAAGGCGGAGCCCATCTCTCTCCTTTCGCTGCTTTATCCTTCCCCAATTCAAAAAAGGTACCCATTTACTGCTGGGTTGACAGAGTTTTCGAGTCATCGAATGGCGACAGTGAGCCGCGAACTCACGACCTTATGGTGACTTTCTGCACAATAGCCAAGCCACTCTAACCACTTGACTACGGCGCCTCTCTAATATGTGAAATGTGAAATGTACAAATGTATTTGTTTCAATTGTAAGCTGGTCCAAAGTACGATTTTTTATCTATTTTGAAAGGTAAATGACATATATTTACAATTTTCAATGGCAACTCGCTCTATTTGCACAAAGCACTCTGCTGCCTCACTGAGACACTATTTCAAAAACACAAATACAGTCCGATGCATTTGAAAATGCAGGATAGTGTTCTCTGTATACTATATTTCAATTAACTATTTGTTTAATTTATTTGAGGACGATTGTAGATAACTTGACATTTAATTTTCTGCTAACTACAACAAAGAAAGCGCACTGTCTACTAAGTAACAAATAGAATTTTCTTTGTTTACCACAAAGTTGCAGTTTTGCGATCCATGAGACTGCACTTTGCTACACTCCAGGGCCCAGTTGTTCAAAACTAGCGACGTCGTTAGTTAACGTGACTTTAAAATTTCAAACGTTTATAACTCAAATATGCCAATATTTTTGGTTGAAAAAATGTGAGAAGCTTTTGCACTGCAAAAGCTTCTCACATATTTTTAACAAAAAATATTATTGTATTTGGTTATAAAGTTGCAAAACACTTAACGAGTTGACCTCTTAACGAGCTTGTTAAGCTAACGATGCTTTGAACAATTGGGCCCAGATATGCAGAAAACAGTGCTGACTCAGTACTGTCGGCGAAAGTGTATGGCTAAATACAGTATCTGTTCCAACCAATTTATATTCTCTTTACTTACACTTTTTTCCCTATTATTTTGCCTCTGTTGCGCACATGTCCATCTTAACTTCACTAACAGAATCCGTATGTCAGAAATTCATGGATAGAGTCCTGGGCCCGGTTGTTCAAAACTAATGACATCGTTAACTAACGAGACGTTAAATTTTCAAATGCAATATACGGGAAAATGCTGACATTTTTCACTGAAAAAATGTGAAAAGCTTTTGCAGTGCAAAAGCTTTTCACATTTTTTCAGCAAAAAATATCATTATTTTTGGTTATAAAGTTGTAAAACACATATTGAGTTGACCTCTTAACGAGCTTGTTAGGCTAACAATGCTTTGAACAACTGAGCCCTGTTTACACGACTAGAATCCGATACAGTTGTGCATCATGAACACTGTATTTATGTTTGCAGAACAGAGTCAAATGTTTTTATTTAAGTTTAATTTTACTTTCATATTCATTCATAAACACATTTATGATGACTGCAAAAATTCTGAATATGCTGCATATTACATAGAGGATATTTGACTTTTTCAGTGTAAGATCGATTTTTATTTCACCGAATGAACACCAAAAGCAGTATTTTCACGAGTGGCGAAGCCACGAGTGAAAATACCACTTTTGGTGTTCATGAGTGAAATAAAAAGTAATCTTACACTGAAAAAGTCAAATTTTCTATTTCTTTTATGCTTGAAAATCGCAATAATTCTGTTTATTCAAGAGCGTCAGCCATAACGACGGAAACAACTCTTTTTATAACCGTTTTACGTCAAATTTGATGCTTCCAGTGTGTTTATTGGGTATGATATTGGTTGGAAACAAAGTTTGCAACTGAAAAACAGCTTCAAATATCATTTTGATGAACAGATCTCAAAAAATTTGCCAAGAAAGAATGTACAGGAGACTTAGGCGGCCTGACGTCGTGTGCAGTAACAATGCTACGCTGGCGCTTTTAGTGACATCATTAACGTCGTAATGACGTGCAAACATGCGTGACGTTGGTTGGTTGATTTGATGCTTAACGTCCACAGTAAACAGCTATGGTCATGTCGGGACGGTCAGTTAAGCTAACCACACTATTCCTGGGCAGGCTTAGACCTCCTAAGCGGTTAACCAGTACTAAGTGCACATACTTTCGCCAGTAACTGACAACTGCCCTTCTTGAATCAGCGGAAGGAGAAACGAAAGTATGTGGCCAGACCGGGTTTCGAACCCAGGACCTCTGACTTATGAGTCAGGTGCCCTACCGATTGCGCTACTCGGCCCGGCACATGCGTGACGTAATTTTTGTCAAGCCAGATAAGATTTAGCCAATTAATCAACCAAAAATTTGAGGCTATTTCACAAAAATCCTATTTCTGAAACAGTGAAATCGAAAGTGATAATTTCACTGTTTGAAACAGTGAGATTATCAGTTTCGATTTCACCGAGAAATCTCTATAATTCATTGAAAAGTATAAAAGAAAGTATTTATATACCATAATGGGCTTTAGTATCAGGACGCTTTAAAGCATTTATTTTTCATTTCTTTCAATGGAAAATAAATATTTTTTTTGGTGTCCCAATTGTTAAGCACATTCAGGTAATATGTTTAATAGGTGTTTATAGCATGACAGAAAATAACATGAAGTGCTGTACTTACAGGAATATTGTGTACAATCCGGAGTCTTCTTTCCCTGTCAGCCCTCTGAAGGTCACTCAGATCATGCAGAATGTTGTTGTAATCCTGAAACAATGACTATACATAAACAAGCTGTGACAGGACAAAACCAACAAAGTGGCATGTGCACCCAGCGTAGACTAAGATCAGCCTGGGCATCCACCCATTCTGATCAGTCTTCACTTTTCTCATGGAGCTAGCTTAGACCCCATGCTACCCTTAAAGCACATAGCGAAGAATCTGATCAGACTGATCTCAATGCTCCACATTATCTGCAATGGTGGGTATGCATCAAAAGCAATACAGAGGTAGTAATGAAGGAACACAACAGTCATGTTTTATGGAAAAAAAAATCACAAAAACTTCTTGTATCCCAGATTTATCATCAAAACCTTTCCTTAATTAATTTAAGTTCCAATTTATTCTCTATGACCTACTTACTGAAACACACAACTGTAACACATGTATAACTGATTCAGTTTAGTCTGATACTGTATTGTCAACATGTAACTACTGGATTGATATCAGAGCTCTAGATAAGAGGGAGTATTTGATGATAATTAAGGATAATTTTTCTTATCTCTCATCGAAACCATATGTTGTGACCCCTCATCTGAACCGTCTCGTCGAGACGGTTCAGATGAGGGGTCACAACATATGATTTTATGCAGAATTAACAAAAATTATCCCTAATTATCACCAAATACTCCCTCTTAACTAGAGCTCTGGATATGTGTTAATTACAAAGAAATAAATGTAATTAAATCTGAAGTCAATTCTGGACAGACTCCAGGCCAATTAATGCTGTCTTGGCATTTAACCTAGGAATCATGATACAGGTCGAGTAACAAAAAATCTAGTCTCTAGATGTCACCAACACTGTTATCTACTATATTGCATCAATCAATAAGAGCTACATGTATGTCCACCTTGCAGATGAAAACTGAATATTTCTATGATTTTCTTCACCAAAGTCTGTTTCTCACTACCTGGTTGGTATATTTGAATGGGTACACTTTTCTGTGTATCTAAATATTTCGTATTTGTTTTGATTGATTTGATGCTTAACGTCCACGGTAAACAGCTATGGTCATGTCGGGATCGTCAGTTAACCTAACCACCCTGTTCCTTGGCAGGCTTAGACCTCCTAAGCGGTTAACCAGTACTAAGTGCACATACTTTCGCCAGTAACTGACAACTGCCCTTCTTGAATCAGCGGAAGAAGAAACGAAAGTATGTGGCCAGACCGGGTTTCGAACCCAGGACCTCTGACTTATGAGTCATGTGCCCTACTGATTGCAGCCTGGCTTGTATTTGTCAATGTTTCTATGGTTCATTATGGTTCATGAATTTGGACTTATGATTTTGGTACTTTGGGTGCCTTTACTTTCAGTCAAAGCAACTCTACCATTTTCATGCCTGTCTCCATTCTCACAGTGGGTCAAATCTTAAAGGAATGAATTAACTCCATAATCACTGGATTATGAATATAGGTCAAGGCCACAGGAGTCTGCATGTCAGCACCCAGATGTTCAAAGCATTGTTCATATAATGAAGTCTTCGGTCAAGGACTTGTTACAGCTTCTCACACTTTTTGGCAAAACTGGTAGTTTTTCTGGGTATCAATACATTGGAAAATGTAATATCTGTTAAAGCATCAGTCATTATTCAAACATCAGTCATTATTATTTTTGAACCACCTGACTGACTCTGGCCAACTCATTTTTAGCTTTGTTGTAGCTGTTTCAACTCAGCACTCATTCCTTAATACAATATTGTTCAAACCCTTCTGATTCACTCCAACACCATCCCAATCCCACCCTAGCCCACTCCACACCATGACTAAAATGTGCAACTTACATATTTGAGAAGTTCCTTCTCGAGGGCAATGTTATGTCTGACTCTAGCACGTTCCAACTGGTCCTGTCGAAGCTGTTTTAATTCTAGAGCTCTTTCCTTGATACGCTCCTGCTCCAGTTCGGCAGCTTCACGAGCATTTGTCTGAAATATCATACCATATTTACTCAAAACATTTAAAAATTTTAAGGTAAACTGGGACACCTCCATGTTTTTCCATCATTTTTAAAATAAGGGGGAAGAACTTTGATGACTTCCTGTTTGCTTCCAGAGACTACAAAACCCTTTCAAAAGTGGTCTACACTTGAAGAAAAGAATTTGCTCTGAGAGGAGCAAATTCTTTCCTTTAAGAGTAGACCTCCATTTAGAAAGGAAGCCAAAATGAAAGAAGTGGAGTTGCTTACACTAAATGTGTGCCCTTTCACCTCAACCATTCGAATTTGGGCAAGTCTATCTATGCTTCCAGAGAATGCACCATGTCATCTGGATCTACACTGTTTGCTCTCTATTCTTTGAACTTTCAATGTCATGTAGCTTGGAAGAAACACTTTGAAATTTTGCAGTTGTATATTTTGTCATCTGCTTTCGATAAAACAGCTATTTCTTTGCAGCAGAAAATTCAGTTTAACAGCAAAATCTTTGAGAAAAAATGCTGTTATTAAAAAAATATGGCACCAAGTTGGCCAACAGTTCAGGCCCTGATCAGACTGCCACTTGGAGGCACCAGAAAACTGCAGAAATCAAACAGCTTCTGAGGGCAAACAGGTACAGTTTCAGGGTTCAGGGGAAGCTACTATGTCATTTCCATTTTTGTCTTCCTTCTCAATTGGGGACAGCTCTTAAAGAATTTGCTAGGAGCCATTTTTTCCCTCCTAAGCAAAAAATAGACTTTTGAATGCACAATACATTTATAATCTTAATGCCTTCATAACTAATAACATGTAACAGACAAACAGAAAAGCTCAGATGAACATATCTCACAAATTATTTTTTTTTAAGATTTCTACTGGATTTACAGGTATTTTAATGCCTCTTTCTTACCACTACCTGAAAATTGTTAATATTACGTAAGTATTTTCTATGGCAGCACATTATGATTAATGTGGTAGCTACCTTAGAAAATAGTTCCGCTAGGTTTTGTTTTTTCATATTACTCAACCATTTTCTATAGTAGTATATTGAATTACAAGCTAACTCAGAAAATATTAGCACTATCTTTTGTCTTATAACTTTCTGCCTATCCCTGACATTTATACTAATAGTCTAGTAATGTTTATCCAAAAACCTTGCAAGGTTGCTGGGGCACCACAGATAAATTTACAATATTTCGAGTTTTTATCGTACTGAGGCGTCGTGGTCGAGTGGTTAGAGTGACTGTTATGGTGCAGGAAGTCGCTGGAAGGTCGTGAGATAATGCCCGGGTTTCGCCTTCTGACAACTGGAAAACTCTCTCTGTCAATCCAGCAGTAAATGGGTACCTTTTCAATTCAGGAAAGGATAAGGCAGCGAAAGGAGAGGGATGGACTCCACCTTTCATCTGCTGTGCCCAAGATACAGTGGGTCTCTAACCCCCACTGCCCCTATGGCTATTAGGCTATGGGAAACCTTTACCTTCACCTTTATGGTATTGAAACTGTACCTGTTCCAGTGTGTCAGCCCTGTCCACCACATGTTCATTCATCAGATGGTAGTGGGAGGTAGAATATGAATTCATATCTGTCACTTTAACTGGTTCTGCAAAAAAAATAAAAAGAAAAACTTATCCATTAAGAGATTGCATTATAAACATGAAAACAAATATTTGTGTACTGTAATGACCCTAAATATTTGTACATACAGGTATGAGCAAACGTTGTAGACCCAGATCAAACTGCTCCTCAAGGAGCAGTTTGATCAGGGTCTACAACATTTGCCAGGAGCAGTTTGATCAGGGTCTACAACGTTTGCCATTCACTAAGCATCATTTAGATACATTAACATGTGCAAAATCCACTTTCTAAGAATTTTGGAACAATAATTGTCCAACTTTCAGGTGTCTGAAATTTTAGGTATGGCAAGTTTATCCTTATCCCTATCAGGCCTATACTTTCAATGGGTTGATTTTACTTGCGGGTGAAAGATTTGTCTGCATACAAGGGAAAACTTACCAAAACTTTTATTGCAACATGGGATGCCAATGCCTATACCATCACCGACAGGCCATATTGACTACAATCCTTCTTCCTGTAGTTTTGTACATAGAGGAGCTTACATGAATACTCATGTATTATAGAATTTTTTAAACGAGTTGGGGAAAAAGATAAGATGTGATGCTATGCAGAGCATCTTATCAGTTTTCCTGAACGAGTTTAACAAATTCAATAATACAGGAGCAGGAATGCAAGATTCTATTTATCATATGACACTAACTCGCATTTTACAAGCAAATTTTGCACTAAAACGTCATGATTTCCCCATTAGCAAATGCAACATTTTCATGGACATCAACACATAACTTGCATATTTAATCCATTAGCTGATCATCACTTTTAATGCATGTCTTTATTACCTTCTCAGATGCAACATCATGATAAAGATGAGATAAACTTACTGGTGGATTTACCAGCAATGAAAAGCCTGATCAGGGTCTATATTTGCTCTGGCAATGCCGCACCAATTCTTTGGGTCAGTTATATGATATTAAATAAAGATTCTGGCTACCATAAAATTCCAGAAATTGGGATATTATACTAATTACCATACTGTCTTAAAAGCCGTGAGTTTTTTTTTTCAATGTAGTAATGCATCTCATAGATGTAGATCAGATGCAGACTGAACTGCAAATAGTGCAGACCCTGATCTGACTGCTCTGATGTGGGTGTGCACCGTCTGTTCAAACCTATCTGTCCCAAAACTCAGAATTTTTATGGTATACAGTCATTTGACCTATTCCGGCGCATGTTTTAGTCGACCGTGCGCTACAGTCTAAATACACTGTCATTTTTTAATTTATTTGTGTCATTAAATAAATAAAAGCCTCCTGTTTGAGGCACTTTGTTTGGATTCACAAACTATTTGAGGATGATAGGTAAACCTGACGACAACCAGACGTTGTCTTTTATCCTATTTCGACGCACCTTCTTTTATTCCGGTGGATCTGTAAATTTTTTACAATACATCGAAAGAACCGCCGAGGGGCGCCCAAAAAATTAAACTGTCGGATTATTTCTAGCTCGATGAAAGATGATTTTATGCAAACAAATGTTTATTTGACATAATTGATTATTAAAACATCTGATTTTGCACACGGCTTCTCTGAAAAATTATTTCGGTGATTCAGTGCCCGTAAGTACGATGTTTGATATTTTTATCCAGGATTCTATGATAAATGACAATTCAAAATAAAGCCTCATGGAGTTTTACTTGCATATTCAAATTGCATGACGTGAATGCAGCACTAATATGGATTTTAGAACTCAGAGACATTCCCCAAATATACTATCCGCCGGAATAGGCTAAATGAGCTAATAAATTAAAATTTCAATAAACCTAAGTAACTGATTTTATTTCATTTTGATATTTATCGGTTTAGATAGCTAGTAAAATGAGCAATCGACAGACATATAGGTTTACGACATATTTGTTTACACAAATATTGTCCGACCCTATTTTCACAGTTGGCCTGAAAACATCTGTCATTTTTCTTGTTAAATATGCATTACCAGCCACTTTTAAACTCAGTTTTCCGTATCTTTGATTGATAAATGAGATCCTTACTATATGTGGGTTTGACAAATAAATATTGAAAGTAATTACCTAAAAATCATTTCGCTTCTAGCTTGTTTCGTTGCAGAGAAAGAAACAGGATACACCGGAATAGGTGAATCCACCGGAATAGGTCAAATGAGTGTACCATAAGCTTACTTGTTTTGAGGTGTATATTGTTGACAGGGTCAGGTGGTGGCGGCGGCATCCCTGCAACATCGGCGGCCCTCCCTCTCTCCACTTCTAATGCTTGTTTTCTGAAAATCACCAATTTCAATATTAGACACCATAGATCGCAACAGGTCATCATAAAAGAGCCACATCATGTGACTTCAAACAATGTGGCAATTTTGTCATGTGATATTTAGATCATCAGTCTCATCTGTACAGAGTGATCAGTGACCTCCCTGTTGGCTCTATGGCTTGGGTCACTTCCATAGATGGCTGATGTGACCAGCAAAGGCTCAGATCAGACTGCACTTACGTGCAGTCTGATCAGACCCTTTGCTTGTCTCCAATGCCACATTGTTGGAAATCACAAGATACGGCTCCAATTACTACCTTTACCCAACCATTCCCACCCTAAGGAATATTCTTGGGTCAAGATCTTCAATTTCTACCTTTTTGCTTGGTTGAAAGGCATCTCCCAATAATTTAATGGCATCTCATTTCAAATGCAATCAAAATCTTATATTTTTTATCATCACCTCAGATTTATAACCAGCTGGTAAGGTCAAAACAAACTGACATAATAGGAGTTATCAGAAACATAATGGGAGCCAAACTCTCACGGTTGAGAAGAACAACAGTTCAGAAAAAAAAATGGCAGTGAGTGTTTTTGTTACAGTATTCAAATAATATTTTTTGAATAATGTAATGACTAGTTACTGGTAACCAATGATGTTTTTAGTTTTAAGCAAATGGTCCCAGATGTCCAGATTGGTATATTATCATAATCCTAGCATTGCAATTATTAAGAAAATGAATAAAAGGCCAAAACTGAACCTACATATTTCGAATCAATGAACAATAAAATATAAGTCATTGTCACATGCTGGGCCGGGACGCGTAGCGCAATCAGTAGGGCACCTGACTCATAAGTCAGAGGTCCTGGGTTCGAAACCCAATCTGGCCACATACTTTCGTTTCTCCTTCCACTGATTCAAGAAGGGCAGTTGTCAGTTACTGGCGAAAGTATGTGCACTTAGTACTGGTTGCCCGCTTAGGAGGTCTAAGCCTGCCCTGGAATAGTGTGGTTAGGTTAACTGACCGTCCCGACATGACCATAGCTGTTAACTGGGACGTTAAGCAATAAATCAATCAATCAATCTGTCACATGCTGGTGGTTTCTCAGATACCCTTATCTTGGTGTAACAAAACAGCAAACTAGCCAGCCATAATAATTGCAGAAATAAAACACTTTAAAGTTACTGAATCATTAAATATAGGTCACTGTCAGGTGTAGTGGCTTTCAAATGCTCTTATCTGGAGAAAGTGATGGCACAGTGTCATTTATCTAGCCCTTGTAATTGCAGAGAAATGGACCTAGATGCAAAAGCTGAACCTTATCCATGCCCACAAGCATGTGGATGCAGACACAGACATGGACACGGACGAGGACTGGCATGCCAAAGATACAGCATAATCTTGCTTAGGCTTTCACAAAGGCATGCTAAAAACAGTATACTGGCAAAACCACAAAGAACCAAAGTTTAGAGTATTATGCACATATCTGCCAATCAAAATCTTGTTACCTTGCCATATTAATTCTCTGAGCCTCCATCATTTTCCGATTTGTTTCCTCTCGTAGCTTGTTCATGGCGTCGACTCCACGGGCCTCAGCTCGAAGGTTCTCAGCTTTCCTGACAACCTCTCTCTCCTCCGACCAGTCAGGCTGACAATTACAAGATGACATAAATTAAATATGAGCTGCGACATGACAAAACCAACAAAGTGGTTGTGCGCCCAGTGCAGACTCAGATCAGCCTGGGCATCCGCCCAGTCTGATCAGAGTCTTCGCTGTCCGCATGGAGTTAGCTTAGCTACCGTTTAAGCGCTTAGCAAAGTCTGATCAGATTGAGCAGATGCACAGGCTGATCTTAGTGTGCACTCGGCGCACAAACACATTGTTGGTTTTCTCGCGATGTGGCTCATATAACAATTGTCTGAAAAACTGAACCAGCTAACAATAAATCAGACATTCTAATGCACTTCTGAATGTCATGCAACACCTGATTGGACAACATCAAAATATTAATGACAGTATATCCTACGCTAAACTGTCGCAAACCCATACATTGTTACAAAACGTTGCTTCTCACTGCCTGACATTTGGTTTTACGATGCTGAAAATGCATTGGGTGCCAAGTGGTACACTTTTAAAGTTGAAAATGTGAAAAAGTGCCTTTGAATGGGGATAACTGTATTAAACATTGTCATTTGGAGTGGTAAATCAGCTGTTTTATGGTGGCCAATATTATTATTGTGTTGTAAAGCTCTGCTGATGTGTGGCTGTGGAACACAATTTTACGCTGCAAAAGCTCCTCACATCATTTTTGCAAGAAATGGCTGTTTTAAGTTAAGTTTGAGAATGGAATGCTGCCTTCACTAATGACCAAATAAGTTTTAAACAATAGGACTGGACCCAGATCTTGATGATGTAAGTCTATAGTGTTTGTTTAGGCTCATCTTGCCCAATGTTTACGGCATTAATCCTAATAAACACCCCTGGTCTACTAAACATCCCTGACTTTTTTCCGATAATAAAATCTTATAAGCTTGCATGAATTCCTAATTGCTATTCTAGATGATGTAGCTTTCCGAAATGGGGTCTACTCTTAAAGGCAGAATTTGCTCCTACATGAGCAAATTCTTTTCCTTTAAAAGTTGACCCATACTGGGAAAACAGCAAAAACAGCAAAGTTGCTTCCTCTGAAAGTATACCTATTCACCTTAATATTGTTATTTAGAGGTTTTTGGTATTTAGGCAGTGGCAGTGTCTATTCTAGGGTGCGCGATTGCGGGATTCACGCTAATTTTTCTCATATCCCTCATAAATTCAGACGGAATGCGTGACAGTCCCGCGTAAAAAATAAACAAGTAAAACGTCCCAAAACCAAGAATTTACTCTTGCCTCGCAGAAAATACCGCGGTTTTGAATAAAACGGCATCAAGCCATCATTGCCGAAGTTGTTTCCGCCATATTATGTCCATTAGAGTAGCTTCCCTTGACTTCATGGGTTCGATGAAATACCGGAACGAATTTCATTAGAGAGTGGGTAAAATGCGTAACCCGCACCCGCACCTGCGTTAGCATACCCGCGGTAGAAAAAACTATGTATCAGCAAAATAATCACTGTAAACCCATTGAAATACTTAGATATAAGACTAAAACCTTCAAATCAACTCAGAAAATATACAACTGGAATGTGATAGGATTTAGAACAGAAAAATCGATCTCAAACTGAGTAAAACAGGTCAGGTAAGATATTACTGTATAGTCTTGGACAGGAATAAATGTCTAATGTCTAAAGTCAGTTCAGATAACTATAGTCTTGGACAGGAATAAATGTGTAAATGTCTGTTTTATGAGCTAAATGTTTTCTGTCTGTTCGAAAATTGTCCCCCCCCTATTTTTTGAAAATCCCCCCTATTTTTGAGATGGAGGGGAGAAAATCCCCCCTCATTTTCAGTTTCTAGAATAGACACTGCAGTGGCTGATTTATTACACTTTCTGTTCTAAATAATGGTTCCCTATCATAAAATGCAATGCCCCTAGGGCTTTTTAAACAATTAATATGGTTGTTGTTGTCTTACTGTTTAACGTCCACGGTCAACAGCTATGGTCATGTCGGGACGGTCAGGTAACCTAACCACACTATTCCTGGGCAGGCTTAGGCCTCCTAATAAGCGGTTAACCAGTACCAAATGAACTTACTTTCACCACTTAGTACTGGTTAACCGCTTAGGAGGTCTAAGCCTGCTCAGGAATAGTGTGGTTATGTTACCTGACCGTCCCGACATGACCATAGCTGTTTACCATGGATGTTAAACAATAAGACAACTACAACCATATTGATCGTATGAATATGGTATGTCATTAGTTTGCATAATTGTGCCTTTGACCCTGCTATTAGTGACCTTTGTCTACTCTTCAATTGGACACTTCTGTCTGAAAATATTTAGGTTCCCTACTGCGGATCTCTCACCTGGAGGCTGGCATCTCTATGTCCAAGGCCAATATTGCGTAGACTGTTATCATATTGTTGCTCTAAGTGGCGTACCCTCTCAGCTTTTTCATCCTCTAACTGGGTCTGTAATGATAAACATTATATCAACAGTGAATATTTCTGTCCATGAAAGCATTGCCTAAAGACCTCCTCATTACTTAATCTGTATGATTGCTGTAAAACATTTTATATCTGCTGTATCAAAATTTCGCTGTTTAAAGAAAATGACATATTGATGACATATTGGCGCATGTTAATTTTGGCGGTCTAGATGTACCATGGCTCCAGATAATAAAGAAAATCTGATGTCTTTTTGACAATTATCTTACTTTTCTATTTAACTATATATTGTGGCATCTATTAGAATCGCCTCATTGAGGCAATTCTAATGGGATGCCACAATTTGTTGTGTAATAGAAAGGTATAACGAAATTCTAAAATACTCATCAAATGAGCCTCCGTCATGCTCTGCATATGTATGTGTATTAAATCTATGCAATACTGGCGGATTTATATTTTAGCGCCCTTTGTCTTGACAGCCAATATCGCCAAAATTCAGTAACCACCAAAAATAAGTGTTTTACAGTATTGAAACAGGAAAAGACAGCTACATGGGAGCAGGCAACACTCAGATCAGCCTATGCATCTGCACTGTCTGATCAGTCTTATACATTTGGATATCGATCTATGAACCCTGGGGTATGTAACAAGAGGGCCATGGTGGCCCTGAATCGCTCACCTGAGCATTAATCAGTTCACTGGCTCTGGTGAAGATTTATAAGAGTTTTTACCATACATGGGAATGGCGGCCACCTTGGTCATGTGACCAAGATCATTTGAAGAACTTTCAGTCCTTTGACCCATGTGCAGGCTCCATATGAAATTTGAGTTTAGTCTGCCCAGTGGTTTCAGAGATGTTTGAAAATGTTTATGGATGGATGACAGAGGCAGCTAACACAAATACTGCAAGGCACAGGTGAGCTGAAAATGGCAGAGTCGCTTCTCCGAAAAGTTCCCGTTCATGTTAAGTTCCTTTGATGGATTTGAACTAGACTGAATTAGGCAAACACAGATGATAGAATGGTAGCATCATTATCTCACTGTGGTGAAACTAATGTATTCCAAGGAGTTTGTGGCTGCCATCATTGCAATGTTAGTTCTGATTCTTGCAGCATAACTTAATTTAGATTTGACCTAGTGACCTAGCTTTTGACCCGACATGACCCAGTTTCAAACTTGACCTAGAATTTATTCTGACAAAGTCATGAAGATTGGATCAAAACTGTGCCCTCTAGAGTGTGCACAAAGTTTTTTCTAAGATTTGACCTAGTGACCTAGTTTTTGACCTGACATGACCCAGTTTCAAAGTTGGCCTGGATATTGTGAGGATAAACAATCAGACAAAGGTTCATGAATATTGGATCAAAACCATGCCCTCTAGAGTGTACACAAGGTCGTCCTTATATCTGACCTAGTGACGTAGTTTTTGACCCGACATGATCTACTTTCAAACTTGGCCTAAATATTGTGATGATAAACATTCTGACAAAGTTTCAAAAAGAAAGATTGGATCAAAACTGTGTCTTCTAGAGTGTACACACAGTTTTTCTAAGATCTGACCTAGTTTTTGACCCGACATGACCCAGTTTCAAACTTGGCTTAGATATTGTGAGGATAAACATTCTGACAAATTTTCATTAGGTAAAACTGTGACCTCTGGAGCGTACACAAGGTTTTCCTAATATTTGGCCTAGTTTTTGACCCGACATGACCAAGTTTCAAACTTGGCCTGGATATTGTAAGAATAAACATTCTGACAAAGTTTCATTGAGATTGGATCAAAACTGTGCCCTCTGGAGCGTATACAAGGTCGTTCTTATATTTTACCTAGTGACCTAGTTTTTGACCTGACACGACCCAGTTTCAGTCTTTACCTAGATTACATAAAGATAAACATTATGACAGAGTTTCATGAAGATTGGATCAAAACTGTGCCCTCTACGGTGTACACACATTTTTTCTAAGATTTGACCTAGTGACCTAGTTTTTGACCCGATGTGACTCAGTTTCATAGGGGGCTAAGATATATACACAATAAACATTTTGACATAGTTTCATGAATTTTGGATCAAAACTACGCTTTCCAGTGTGTACGCAAGGTTTTTCTAAGATTTGACCTAGTGACCTAGTTTTTGACACGCCATGACCCAGTTTCAAATTTGTCATACATATTATGAGGATGACCATTCTGACCATTGGATCAAAACTGTGCCTTTTAGAGCGTACACAAGGTTTTTCTAAGATTTGACTTAGTGACCTAGTTTTTGGCCTGACATGACCCAGTTTCAAACTAGGCCTAGAGTTTATGGAGATAAACATTCTGACAGAGTTTCATAAAGATTGGATCAAAACTGTGTCCTTTTGAGCGTACACAAGGTTTTTCTATGATTTGACCTAGTGACCTAGTTTTTGACCCGACATGACCCAGTTTCAAACTAGTCCTACATATTATGAGGATAAACATTCTGACATAGTTTCATGAATTTTGGATCAAAACTGTGTCTTCAAGAGCGTACACAAGGTTTTTCTAAGATTTGACCTAGTGACCTAGTTTTTGACCCGACATGACCCAGTTTTGAACTTAGTCTAGAGTTTATGGAGATAAACATTGTGACAATGTTTCATAAAGATTGGATGAAAACTGTGTCCTCTGGAGCGTACATAAGGATTTTCTATGATTTGACCTAGTGACCTAGTTTTTGACCCGACAAGACCCAGTTTCAAATTTATTCTAGATATTATAAAGATAAACATTCTGACAAAGTTTCATGAACTTTGGATCAAAACTGTGCCTCCTACAGTGCACACAAGGTTTTTCTAAGATTTGACCTAGTGACCTAGTTTACCTAGTTTTTGACCCGATATGACCCAGTTTCAAACTTGGCCTAGAGTTTATGGAGATAAACATTCTGACAAAGTTTTATAAAGATTGGATCAAAACTATGTCCTCTAGAGCGTACACAATGTTTTTCTATGATTTGACCTAGTGACCTAGTTTTTGACCCGACATGACCCAGTTTCAAACTTGTCCTAGATATTATGAGGATAAACATTCTGACAAAGTTTCATGACATTTGGATGAAAACTGTGCCCTCTAGAGCGTACACAAGCTTTTTCTAAGTTTTGACCTAGTGATCTAGTTTTTGACCCGACATGACCCAGTTTCAAACTTGGCCTAGATTTTATAAAGACTAACATTCTTACAAAGTTTCATAAAGATTGGATCAAAACTGTGCCCGCTAGAGTGTACACAAGCACACGTACGACAGACGACGGACATCAGGGTATCCCAAAAGCTCACCCTGAGCACTTGGTGCTCAGGTGAGCTTATAATGAACAAGTGAAGACTGACTAGTGACTATGCCAATGCAAAGGCTGATTTAGCAGCTGATGTACACAAAGCCCAAGGTTCCTTTAAATGTGATGCTAAATGAATGTTTTTCAGATGGATGGATGGAGGACTTACGATTTTACATCCTTTTCAACAGTATTTCAATCATATCAGGATGACAGGAGGGTGATAATGGAAGGCTGTATGCAACGGATTCCTGTGTAGATTTTAAAAGATTTCCGCCTCCAGCGGTAATTGAACTCGAGACTTCCAGATCAGCAGGCCAGCTCTTAATTTAAATGTTACCAACTGAGCTACTGGAGCTCTTGACGTTTTTCCGAGAGAAACTGATGTCCTCCAACCAGCACATTCCCCTAGTGACGTCATAAAAACTTGCTTTGGCAGATAAACACTGCTGGCAAATTCAAATATTGTTTATTCTGGCACTTAAACTCATACAGACTAAACATAACATAATGACCCTTAAATTTTGGACACATGTAAGTTGGACAGTTATTGTTCCTAAATTCTTAGAAAGTGGATTTTTCTTATGTTAATGCATTCAAATGATGCTTTAGTGAATGGCAAACGTTGAAGACTCTGATCAAACTGCTCCTTGAGGAGAAGTTTGATCTGGGTCTACAATGTTTGCTTCGATCTGTCTGTCCGAATATTTAGGGTTATTATGGTACTTTCGTTCTCCTGACCATTAGAGGCTCCATATGATTTTGTTTCAATGTAAGTTTCTGAATAATAAACTTGACATCTACCGTAATCGCCCCATTTACCGCACATGCCCCTATAACTGCACACCAGGGCCATTTCCGAAAAAAATGCACAAGCGCACACTGCTTTTTCCTATTGAAACTCACAAAACACATCAAGTTCAACTTACCATTACTGTTTCAACAGCGACAGTGTTTTTAGTTTTGTTTTCCCGACGCAATGTGCGAAGAGAGCAACTCCATCGGTCTAAATGTCAATCGGGCATCCTCGCCGATATTTACGAAGTTGGCTGAAGTGTTATGAAGTGTCCGAGTGCGAACAGCGGACTCAGATCAGCTTACACATCTGCGCTGTCTGATTAGCGTATTCTCTGTCTGCATTAACAATGGGAATGTACATGTTGACCCGAGAAGGATCGAGCTTACGAAGTTATGAGGTTGCGGGGGTACGCAGTCTGAACTGATTCTTTGCCTTTCGTACATGCGAAAAGGCGCCATTTCTCAAGAGCAATCTTGTCATATATGGCGATAATGTGCACGTGCGCCAAAGTGCGTTTGGGAAAGATACATGAACGACAGATGAGAAACCCGGGTTGCAAAAGAAATAAATTGTCATAACGACAAACTCTTGTTTCCTGACAAAATCAATCTGAATACATGCGCGCAAACTGAACGAAGCGACCAGCCGGCGCATATGCATGGTATGTGCATTTAAACAAAGTTCGTGGTAGCCATAGGATAGGTTTATCATTGGCATAACTGGCCCGTGGGACTGACACTTCCGATCAGCAAACACCCGCATCATACAGTGCATTCGCGAACATTGACCAGTCTAACAAATCTCCAGGATTTGCCGATAGTTTGCAAATTAATTGTTTTAAGATGCGCAGACTGGTCTACGGCTTTGCTGTTTGCACATGTAATACGGTACCTTTCTCATGACACATTGCCAATATTTCTGCACCCTTGGACGTAATATAGGACAGACAGAAACAGGGAAGATCAAAAGGACCGCATCTTCCAGAATTAGAATGTGTGTGTTATTTATAGAAGCCCGTGAATTTAAAGCAGACCGCTAGCCAGAGCACTGACAAACTTACCTGACGTGTTTAAACAATCACATATTAGGTCATCGTAAATGCGTTGAAATACTTTCCTTTCTTTCGGGATATTTTATTTGGAATATTGAAAAAGGATGAAAAGAATGAAATATATGCATAATGAGGACATATTTAATACTGAGAGGTATGAGATATAATTTGCGACTTGACATGAGATCGTTTTTCTCCCGGAAATTGGCAATTCAAATAGTTCGAACACAAAATATTTTCATGACACTTGGAACACCCCGATCAGTATTGCCGACTATTTCGACTGTTCGTTTGTTGTTGTTTTTTTTCATTCTGAGTGTGCGGTTATTAGAAACCTTTTTGTTGCAATTTTGAAAAAGTTAAGCGCACCGTGCGGTAAATGGGGCGATTACGGTATATTAACCTACCTTAATTTCTGTGGCCAATTTCATCAACTGTTTATGTTTTTCATGTTTCACTGACTGTCGGATCTTTGCCGCATTTTCTTTACTCTGTTCCCGTACCTACAAACAGTGTTAAATTGCGGTATCATATAAGGTTAAAAGAGGGGATTTCCCCATTAAAAAAAGATCCCAAATATCGAGAGCCAGCCTAACTTACGAATCTACATATTTTGGATTGTTTTCGACTAGAAAAAAATCTCTCTTAAAGCTGTATTAAACATATTTTGGGCAACTTTGGATGGGAAACCTTTAAGTCTTGTCGCAAATAACTATAAAAACTTGGTTAGAAATATGGATCATGCTTGGGATGTTACTCAATCATTAAGGACACAGTTCAGCCTAACTCTTCAACAGTTTGAAGTTTTCCTACATTTTCAGGTTTCAGGGAGAAGTTTTGTTTCAAATTTTGGATTTTCCTGTATGCTCTATACAATTAAACTTCTGGCTGAGCTCAAGATAGGGCAGCCTCATACTAGAGCAGTCTTCTCCCAATCCACACCCCAGGCTGCAGAGCTGGGTTGATACCATTCCTCAATGTATTGATATCTTGTAATTACCCTGATGATATACTATCATGGTACTTTTAGCTAGTATCCATACTTCACAATACCTAAATAATGTATTGCCATATACATATAAATAGGCAACTAATTTAAACTAGGAAACTATGCAATTCTAAATTGTCTTCAGACCATGTAACATAATGTGTGCATGCTTCAACTGAATTTCTTCAACCAACCTTTGACTACTGTAATGTCTGCGGTATCAAAATTTCACTTTGTGAAAATTTTTCTTTTTTATCTATTTAACTATACATTGTGGCATCTATCAGAATCGCCTCATTGAGGAGATTCAAATGGGTTCCACAATGTATAGTTTAATGGAGAGGAATAGAAAAATCAACTCGTCAAATACATGTACTCCTTTTTTATCTGAACCTCTTTATGCTTTGCATATGCATATATAAATGTATGTAATATTGGTGGACTTACATTTTAGCGCCCTTAGCCTTAACCGCCAATATCCCCAAAATTCAGTAACCTCCAAAAATAACTGTTTTACAGTATAGTCATGTAAAATATGTGAAAAGCTTGCAATGTTGCAAGCTTTTCACATATTGTACATGAATATAGTAGTGTGTGTTAACAAAAGGGCTACATGTATTAATTATAATGAATGACCATCTGGTGGCCCCACCTGTTTGAGCCTCAATTTTCTTCTTTTCTCTGTTTCTTCTTTTATCATTTGGGCCTCCTCGTTGGGGCTCGGCCTCAGCTGGCCCTTCTTCACCCGCATTTTATTTCGGTCCACTGAAAAACAAAACAAAAGGAAATACATTTATCCTTGCAGATACAATTGTTTCATTACAAAATCTGGGGACAAGCACATCTATACTCTGGCCATTAATCATATATTCCTTAACATTTTTATAAAGTCTGATTTTCATGAAATTTTCACTAAACTATGCTACTTTTGTTCAAGCTATATATCTTCCTACACCTTGTAATTAGCAGTTTACTTCAGATTATCTAACAGTTGTCAAATGCTGGAAGCATCATATAAAGACAAAGCTTTAAGAATCAGCAGTGTGTATCATTAGTTCACAGCATCACATACAGGACAGATTTTGTAGCATATATACATGTGGCCTCCTATGTATACATGTATATTATACTGAGTAACATGATATATGTAGTGTCACATCTTCAGATCTGTATATGCATGAAATTAACAGCATGATGTAAAACTTATAAAGCATCAAATTCAAATGTAGGATATATATATTTATATTTTATGCATCGGTCAAGAGCATCACATGTTTGGTAAATTAGCTTATAAAATCACAAGTCTATACATGTATAGAGTTAATGTAGAATCAAATCAATATGTAAAGTTACTTATATAACTCACCTTTGAATTTTATCACCAACATAGACAACTCAGGAACTTATAACTCATGCAAAATATTTTTTTCCCCTAATGATATACTATAGCAGAAAGTACTGAACCCTTAAATTGCTAAATTTTGAAAGAAGTCTCATCCAAGCTACATGTATATCATATTGAGAATTTACACACTAGAAGCCAAACAGTGTAGATCCAGATGAGGCAGCTTATAATGAGCTGCTTCATCTGAATCTACGCTGTTTTCAAATTCAACTACTTTTAATTTGGTGCTTTAGGTCCTTTAAATACTAAAATTTCAAAGAAGTTGGCACAGAAAAAAACTTATTTTTTTCACAACATTATGTCCTCCTACGTATACTATGGTATGTAATTAGATGCAGCGACGATGACATGTCTTTGTAATAATAAAGAATACTCCTATATCATTATTGTTCTAGCCCTTCGATCAACTATTCAAGTGTATGGGTGTTATATTTCTCATTTTAGGGTGAGAGATTTACTTCACCACTGAAGACCCTGAATACCTTAAAAATTCTAAAAATTTGGGCACTTAAAATAAATACTGTAACTGTCTTGAAATTAAACAGTTTCGTTTTTCACTGCAGTTAAGTGTCTATGCAGATGCGATATCGAACAATGTAGACCCTGATCAGACTGCTCCTTTGCGAGCAGTCTGATCTGAGTCTGCACTGTTTGCTAAGACCTATGTGTCCCAAATTCCCAATACTTAAATTCTTTACCGTAAACCATATAGTAAAAATCTACTAGAGCATAGCACAACATATCTGCAACATAATCTTGGCCGTAGCACTACAGTTCAAGATTTTAGAGGATAATTTAATCATTCAATTGTCATCTATTCTGATATTAAATCAAAGTTAAGACTTCTGGCTTAGTTGAATGTACAGAAAAGAATACCAGTTTTAAGAAACGTAATTTCCTATGGCAAAGAGTCTGTGAATTTTTCTACTTATTTGTATGTCCTTGACATTTGCGCTATAACAAACATATATTCCTGCATAAGTGCTCATTTCATATTAAGTGCACAATAATCACATAATTAAACAAGTTTAAATATATTCCTATCCTTTGTAAGCCCTGGTGAGTGCAAGAACTATGGCGTCCCAATTACTCTGTGTTGTTTTTCATAAATGTCCTGGGGGCATTGAAATTTCCAAGTCCTATTGGTTGCAATATCTTGGGACAACATGGCAAATAGCTAAACAATTTCTGTGGTCCAAAGCAAATTTCGGTGTAATTTGGTCATTTTTTTTTTTTGAGAGGGGGTGGGTGGGTGGGGGGGGGGGGGGGGATATGTGACAGGGAATTTATTAGAAGAAATATAGCATGTAAATTATTGAACTCCACATAAAGCCATGTCTCATCTCGGCGGAATACATGTATCTTTATGGGTGTAAGCACGGGGGTAATATCAATTTGGCTACCTGCACTTTCGACCGAGTCAGTCAATTACCATATATGTTATATTTCTCATTCTAGGGTTCTATATGCATTCTATATGCAAAAAGTGGCTGTCGACCAAGACAATCGACAGCAGTATCTGCTTGGTTGACGGCCATTAACAATAGTACCATTTACCATTATTGGTAATGCTTACGATTGTATTCTCAGTCAAAAGCCACATTGTACAGTACAGACTCAGTCGAAAGCACAGGTAGCCAAATTGGTATTACCCCCGTGGTAAGGTGCCAATAGCAAATATATGCTATGCTGAACAGTGATCAAGTTGGACAAGTTTTTCTATCTACACCTCAAACCACATTAAGGTTCTTTTCCTGCAATTCATTTGATAAAATGTTGAAGTTGCTAAATTAAACAGGTAGACATGCATCATTTAGAGTCTGATCTAGTTTCTTTCTAGTCTTTTAGCTGGCACTTTCAGTGACCAACGCTTCGTTGGTCAATTATCAACATCATAGGATGTCTTACTGACACAGACATCTCATACACAACCAAAACACAAACAAGATGCAACATTTTTCTTTCTTCATCAAGCACAACGACCAGAAGTTATCTAGCCCTAGGGCTATATTAGAGGTGTGAGATAACTTAAGGTTTTCAAGCACATGTAAAAACCATCCTAAACCTTACCTGGTATACAGAGAAAGCTATAAAAAGAAAACTTGACAGAAGTTTATGCCACCACCGCCTACACCAACACTGCCGAAAAAGCAAGACCTATATCTCAGCTTTAGCTACATCCCATGAGATACATATAAAAATCTTAAAGAGTTCCTTCAAGAGCAGAGCACACATTCAGAAAACTAGAACATGGGCCATACTTCAAAGTAGTAAAATTTCTAAAACTTAGGACCAGTATCATAATTGTCTTAAAACTGAAACAGTTTGGTTTGTAATGAACTAATGTATCTAAAAATGCATGCAGATGGATTGGCAAACAGTGTAGGCCCTGATCAGACTGCTCCTTCAGGAGCAGTCTGATCTGGGTCTGCACTATTTGCTCAGATATATTTGTCACAGTATTAAGAATTTTTACAGTGCCACGACAATAGAACCAAAACACTTACTTTTATAATGAAGATACATAATGTCACAGTGTCTTGATAATTAATCAGTCTTTGCATGAACATCCAAATCTTACACTCCTTCTCAGTCCTTCATAATAAATTCTGGTAACAATGAAGTTTGATGCCCTTTCTGGTAGCAATGAAGTTTGATGCCCTTTCAACATTAACCCATTCCATGCGGGATACCCCTTTAGGGGTATCTGCGCAAACAGTTTGAATCCAGGATCTGAGATCCAAACTGTTTGCTGCCAGTAGACATTATTTCTACAGGAGTTATAGTTAGACCAATATTGTCAAAATATTCTTGATTTTTTATCCAGACAACAATTTCAGCAGACGACAAAAAATACCCAGAATGCAATGGGTTAACCCATTAATGCCTGGTGGGCCTTGAAACTTGCAACTGGAACTTACAGGCCTATGTGGTCTAGTGGATAGGAGGCTGACTTTTAAACATTAGGTCTCTAACCACTGTGGGTTCGAGCTTTGCTCTGTGCACAAGTGCAAACGGCAACTTTTGCTTGTAGATGATCATGTTTTTTTTCCTCTGAAGCTCTGATTTTCCCCAACCTCTGAGCTTAACAATCGGCTCATTAAAAGAGATATATTCATGAGAGGAAAAACAAACCAAATCAAAAACTATGGCTGGTCCCTAGTGAAGTTTTGATTAGTTGCTTAACGTCCACGGTAAACAGCTTAAGTCATGTTGGGACGGTCAGTTAACCTAACTACACTATTCCTGGACAGGCTTAGACCTCCTAAGCGGTTAACCAGTACTAAGTGCACATACTTTCGCCAGTAACTGACAACTGCCCTTCTTGAATCAGCAGAAGGAGAAATGAAAGTATGTGGCCAGACCAGGTATAGAACCCAGGACCTCTGACTTATGAGTCAGGTGCCCTACCGATTGCGCTACCCGGCCCGGCCCCTGGTGAGGTTTATTCCCCTCAGAAATACCTGTATTTTTTTCAAAGAGTGCAGGACCTTATCTCATGCTGCAAGTTCTGGTCCCGGTCTATATTCAGCTGGGCTAGATGGACCGATTGATGACTTGCAATTTTACATCCTTTTCAACAGTATTTCAGCTATATCAGGAGGATCATGATGATGGGCAGAAGATACTGAAAGGCTGTGTGCAATAGACCCCATTTATGGTTGAAGAGATTTCTGCCTACAGAGGGATTCAAACATGGAATGCTAGCTTAGCAGGTCAGCGCTTAATCCACTGAATTCTGGGTCACTAGCTATAGGCATTAATGGGTTAATATTTCTCCCTAAAAACACTGGTATCTCCCAGAGGTTAATGCTGTTGAAATCCTCTACATCCTCTACTTCAAAATTCCTTGATCTGGATAGCAATTCATTTCCCCAATATTTTTCCCTGACAGCGGCAACTCTGAATCTCACACTTTTCCACAAATATAAAATGTAACAATATACTTTGTTTCAATTTTTACAAAACTTGTGAGAAGTTCAAATATGAGCCGCAACACGACAAAACCGACAATGTGGTTGTGCGCCCAGCGCAGACTCAGATCAGCCTGGGCAGCCGCCCAGTCTGATCAGAGTCTTCACTGTCTGCATGGACGTATCTTAGACCCTTAGCTACCCTTTCAGCACTTAAAGAAGAGTTTGATCAAGCTGATCTGAGTCTTTGCTGGGCGCACAACCACATTGTTGGTTTTGTCGTGTCGCGGCTCAATTATGATTCCCATCTTGAATTCTCTATAAACGTTCCTCAAAACTTTAGTGCTAATACAAATCTTGACAGAATGTTAGATATTCCAGAAATGTAGGTGAATTTTGACCTTTAAGTTTCCTTTCTCATTAAATATGACACATACATTTTGTTTAAATGCTTGAAAAAACATCTAACTGTGCATATAATCTACTATTATAATCCTATTTATATGTTAATCCTGACATTCAAAGTCTTTATAAATATGAACTAATAGATCTAAAGAAAAATAATTAAACTGATAACTAATCCAATAAAGTGTTTACGATTAAATAAAATCATCTCGACTCAGATGAACCGCAGAATGATAAACCGGATCTATTTTACAAACAAATTTGTTATAATGTATACAAGCCTGTTCATTCAAACAATAGCATATTTGGATCAGGGCACCTCAATAGATATCTTGGGGCAAAAAACAATAGCCAGCATGGCATGTTTGTACATGTTCATTACACACAAACTATGGGACGTTTTACTGCTATTAACTCTTAAAGCACCAAAAACGCTGATGTTAAATTAATATCTGAGAAATTTAAAAAAAATCATTCAACCTAGCTTCATCATGTTTAGAATTCAAAGACTTGAGAGCAAACAGAGTAGACTCAAATGAGGTGGATCAATCTGAGCTGCCTCATCTGGATCTATGCTGTTTGAAAGCTAGTCGACCAAGTTTTGCTTTTGGCACTTTAAAAAATTTTTTTTTCTCCTTTTTTTTGTATGTCATAGGTCAACTAAAGATCAAAATGAGTAATGATCGAGAAAAAAAAGCTTTACCACAAAATTAATGTAACCTGCAATGCTTCAGATCAGCGATAAACCAGAAATTACCATAAAGTCCTGTAAACAACTGTTATGGTTGAAAAATGAAAGGAGCCCTGGTAGCTCAGTAGGTGAAGCGCTGGCCTACTCATCAAGCGGACCTGGGTTTGAGCCCAGCTTGACGCAAGAATCTTTCCTACTGTAAATAGGGTTCCATTGCACACAGCCTTTCATTATCACCTACCCATCGTCCCGATATGACTGAAATACTGTTAAAAGGATGTAAAATCGCAAGTCATCCATCCATCCTACTGTATAGACAAATGAGCACATGTGATACTACGTACATGTAACTGGCACCCCAAGGGACAGATATTATGAACAAACCCTTGATGTTGTTTTGTTGCTTTACCTACACAGCAAACAGCTATGGTCATGTAAACCAAACCACACTATTTCTGAGGCTTAGACCTCCAAAGTGGTTAACCAGTACTAAGTGCACATACTTTTGCCAGTAACTGACAAATGCCATTCTTGAATCAGCAGGAGAAACGAAAGTATCCAACCCGGGACCTCTGGCTATTGAGTCAGATGCACTACCGACTGCACTACATGGCCCAGCAAACAAAACCTTGTAGTTTTATGAAAATTTATTTAACAAGACCTGTCGCCAGACAGGATAGCTCGCCTGAACCTACGCTTGTCCATCTTTAATTGCTAGTATTTGTTTCTTAGGGGTGGGGATTGTGCTGAATAAAATTTCACACTTATATCTATCATCATACTAATATAATTCAAATCTATCTAAGGGTTTAAAAGCTGTAAGGTTTCAAAGACTTTGATGTAAAGCCTAAAATTTCTCTAAGTCTATAGGTCATGTCCAGGAGTGGGGATGCAGTTGAATAAAATTCCTAACCAATATCTATTATCAAAACAAATATAAATCAAATAGATAAAAGGGTTTAGAAACAATGGTATCAAATCAAATCGATAAAAAGGTTTAGAAACAATGGGATCTTAAACCAGAGGACCATTGGTCCTGTAGCTCACCTGAGTCCTGAGTCCAAATCTGACATTGTCACAAAATAGGTCAAGGTCATTCCAGGGTCATCATTCATAGAAACTTTGTAGTACTAGAGTTCCAAATGCTACATATCAAGTTTCAAGGCAATCGGCCCAGTGGTTCTGGAGAAAAGGATTTTTTCAAGTTTTTAACATACATGGGCATGGCGGCCATATTGGCCATGTAACCTGGACCAAGTTTATAAACTTTCTTTCCCCCTTTGCCTGAAGGCTGTTTATTATGAAATTTAAAGGAAATTGGCCCAGTAGTTTCAGAGGAAGAGTCGTTTAAAATGTTGACAGAGGACCCTTGGGTGACCTTTTGCCAAGGTCACTAAATGACCTTGACCTTTAAATTTCAGAGGGGTTGAATTTTGCTGCATTTCCATGTGACAGACCACAACAGCAACAGAACAATGCACTTTTTCAGCTTTTCCCATTCAAAAGCATAAAAGGGACCAATTTTGACCTTGTCATAAAATAAGTCAAGGTCAACCCAGGGTCATCATTTACATAAACTTTGTAGTACTAGAGCCCCAAATGCTACATACCTAGTTTCAAGGCAATCAGCCTAGTGGTTCTGGAAAAGAAGATTTTTAGAGGTTTTCACCATATATGGGCATGGTGGCCATCTTGGTCATGTGACCTGGACCATGTATATAAATTTTCTTTCCCCCTTTACCTGAAGGCTGTATATGAAATTTAAATAAAATTGGCCCAGTAGTTTCAGAGGAAAAATCCTTTGAAAATGTTGACAAAGGATGGACAATTGACCTTTGGCCAAGGTCACTAAATGACCTTGACCTTTCAAATTTAGAGGAGTTGAATTTTGCTGCATTTCCATATCACATGGTACAATGGCAACAAAAAAATGCACTTTTTCAGCTTTTCCCTTTAAAATAAAAGCACCGCAGGCACTGCATGATACCCCGCCACTGCTGTGCATCCTAACTTATTTTTTGAGATATATAATAGCTAAAGAGCCACAGAACTGAGATAGACAGAGATATGATGTCCTTACTGTAAATAAATATTAATATAAACCACCCAACAACGTGGAGCATTCTGACCAGTGTAGATTTAGATCAGGCTGTAAAGCATTTCTTTGAGCTGAGAGACTCTCTTTCCTATTCTATGGTGTTAAACATATCAGTGAAGTTTCATTCAGATATTCCATATAGTATAGGAACTACAAGTCAAAAAACATTTTTCAGATCTATCAAGGGGGAATACTCATTAACTGGAAAGGTAAGAGTGATGGTTCTTTGTCACAATATGTAACCTTTGATGTGAAACATACCTATGAAGTTTCGTTCAGATATTCCATATAGTAAAGGAACTACAGATAAAAAAACGTTTTTCAGATCAATCAAGGGCGGATAACTCACAAACCGGAAAGATCAGAGTGACAGTTCCTAGTCACTATATGAAGCCTTTGATGTGAAACATATCTGTGAAGTTTTATTCAGATATTCCATATAGAAAGGGAACTACAGGTCAAAAACCATTTTTCAGACCTATCAAGGGCAGATAACTCATGAACTGGAAAGGTAAGAGTGATGGTTCTTTGTCACAGTATGTTACCTTTGATGTGAAACATATCTGTAAAGTTTCATTTAAATATTCCACATAGTAAAGGAACTACGGGTAAAAAACACAGTTTTTAATTTAATCAAGGGCGGATAACTCACGAACGGGAAAGGTAAGAGTGACGGTTCTTAGTCACAATATGTTACCTTTGATGTGAAACATATCTGTGAAGTTATATTCAGATATTCCATATAGTAAAGGAACAATAGGTCAAAAACCTTTTTTCAGACCTATCAAGGGCGGATAACTCACAAACTGGGAAGGTCAGAGTGACGGTCCTTAGTCACAATATGTAACCTTTGATGTGCAACATATCTGTGAAGTTTCATTCAGATATCATGAACAGTAAAGGAATAACAGGCCAGAAACCATTTTTCCTATACGAAAAAGGGCAGTAATTCCGTTAAAAATGGACGGATTTTGCCCATTAACAATCCCATACCACTCATCGCCGATAACAATATGTATGCAAAATTTGAAAAAATTCCGTGAATAAATACTCAAGTTATCGATCGGAAATGGTGAGCACGGACGGACGGACGGACGGACGGACGGACGGACGGACAGACACCGAAAGGTATAACATAATACCCCGCCACTAAAGTGTGGCGGGGTATAAAAACCTATGGGACCAAGTTTGACCTTGTCATAAAATAGGTCAAGGTCAACCCAGGGTCATCGTTTATATAAACTTTGTAGTATTAGAGTCCCAGATGCTACATACCAAGTTTCAAGGCAATCAGCCCAATGGTTCTGGAGATGAAGATTTTTTAAGGGTTTTACCATACAGTCGAACTTTGATGGCTCGAACTCGCCGGGACCACCCAAAAAAGTTCGAGCGATCGGTAGTTCGAGCCATTGAAGACCAACTCACAAGGTCCAGCTGTATGTACATGTATTATGCTTTTTGTATGAATGAAGGGTGACTTCCTGTTGATTGATCGGTCATAATTTAAGCCACACGGTGCCAGCAGATATCTCCGATCTGGGTATCCCCCCGTTGCCGGGTCCTTCACCAGATCACTCGGAAGCTGACATTCTCTCTGACATGACTACAGGAGTGAATGATGGGCCCAGTAGTAGTAGTATTTCAAATCTCATATCGACGTTGCCCCCGCACCTTGGCGGAATGAATCCATAGCCGCAGTAACGTGGCGCCGAACGTCCGTCCGAGAATGATGGGCCCTAATTTGTCACGTATTTAAAGGCAAATACGTAAATTTTGGCACGTTTTACTCAATTTCGGTGTGAAATTTTAATTGAAGAAAAAAATTTTACCATCTTTAATTTTCATATGCCGCCTCATTAGCTCAGGATGATAATACGCATTTAAATAGATGAGATCAATCTATATAATCAGCTTAAATTGACAACCGATTGGCCAGTTGATCCAATGCTGCTTTAATTGAGCTCGTGCCAATCAAGGATACCTGTGGTTTCGGCAATCACTTTGTCAATACCAAAGTATCTTATGACAATGATCAAGTGTCTGAGTGACCGTTATTGAAATGGAAATTATTTACAAGGTAATTAGTGCGAGCCAACGGTGGATTTTTACATAGTCGAGCCAAAGGTCGCAGGTTAAGTTGAAATGAATGGGACTTTTGCCGGGACTGGAAAGTCAGTTCGACCGAAGGTGTTCGAGCCTTCCGAGTTCGAGCCAGTGAAGTTCGACTGTATATGGGCATGACCGCCATCTTGGTCATGTGACCTAAACCAAGTATATAATTTTTTCTTTCCGCTGTATATGCAATTTAAATAAAATTGGCCTAGTAGTTTCAGAGGAAGAGTTGTTTGAAAATGTTGACAAAGGATGGACAACTGACCTTTGGCCAAGGTCACTAAATGACCTTGACCTTTCAAATTCAGAGGAGTTGAATTTTCCTGCATTTCCATATCACAGGGTAAAATGGCAAAAGAAAAATGCACTTTTTCAGCTTTTCCCATTCAAAAGCCTAAGGGACCAAGTTTGACCTTGTCATAAAATAGGTCAAGGTCATTCCAGGGTCATCATTTATATATACTTTGTAGTACTGGAGTCCCAAATGCTACATACCAAGTTTCAAGGCAATCAACCCAGTGGTTCTGGAGAAGAAAATTTTTAGGGTTTTTACCATTTATGGGCATGGCGGCCATTTTGATCATATGACCTGGAACAAATATATAAACTTTTGTTCCCCTATCCTGTAAAGGCTCCATATGAAATTTGACTTCAATTGGCCCAGTGGTCTCTCAGAAGAAGATGTTTAAAGAGTGTGGACGACAACGACGGACGACGACGGAGGCTTGCCTATACAATAAGCTCACCTTTGAGCCTTCGGCTCAGGTGAGCTAAAAACTATATTGTAAAACTTTAACATGAAATTGCTAAGTCCCTGACCTTGACCTGTAGGCCATGTCCAGGGGTGGGGATGTGGTTGATAAAATATCCAACTAATATCTATCATCAAACCAAACATAATTAAAAAAGATAAAATGGTTTAGAAACTATGACATCTTCAGAAAACTTTAACATAAACCTTTAACATAGAATAGCAAAGTCTGTGACCTTGACCTATAGGTCATATGCAGTGGTGGGGATGTGGCTGAACAAAATTTCCGACCAATACCTATCATCCAACCAAATATAATTCAAATCGATTAAAGTGTTTAGAAATTCTCTTAAAAACTTTAACATGAAATGTCAAAGTCCATGACCTTGACCTATAGGTCATGTGCAGGGGTCAGGATGCTGTAGAATAAAATTTCAGACCAATATCTATCATCATACTAAATATAATCCAAATTGATCAAAGGATTTAGAAAATATGACATCTTAAAAACTTTAGCGTAAAACTTTAACATGAAATTTCTAAGTCCATGACCTTGACCTATAGGTCATGTCTGGGGGGTGGGGGTGGTTTTGAATAAAATTTTGGACCAACATCTATTATCATACCAAATATAATTTAAATGGATCATAGGGTTTAGAAACTATGAGATCTTAAAAACTTTAACACAAAAACTTTAACATTTTGCTAACGCCGACGCCGCTACTGTCGCCGATGCCGGGGGTAGTGCAATAGCTCTTCCTGAACTTCGTTCAGGCGGGCTAAAACTTTAAAGCAAACCAGGATAACCACTAAGTAATGCTAGCAGGGGGATGGGGGGAGCAAATTCACAATACAGGGGGTAAATGCAGGGCCTGACAAATCCATTGTCCCGCTGCCCGGGACAAGCTGAATTTTTTGCTGGGCAAGTAAAATATTTTCTTAGTTGCCCAGCAAAATGTATAAGATATATGGGGAAAACCGAAAATTTTCAAGGTTTTGGAGCATAAGCTATGTACCGGACAAGTAGATCAAATTTTGATTTGTCAGGCCCTGAAATGATTGCATCTGTCGCAAGAAAATATCCCCAAACCCTGAGGAGTTCTAGCCCAAAAGTGAAATTTTACGAAGGGAAGGCTTATCATAAATTTGGCAAACAGATAGGATCTTTCTTACCAATGACATACCATACCATTAAGGTAAGTCAAAAAGCAGCTTCCTATGAAGTTTCAAGAAAACATTCCAAAGGCTCCATGTGTATTTTGGCTTCAATCAACCCAGTGGCCATGTGATCAGGAACATTTGAACAAGCTTTCTTTCCCACAACTCCCTTGCAGGTTTCTCTTCAATCTGCTAAGAAGCTTAGGAGAATATATATGTAAAAGTTTTGAAATATGAGTGACCTTGGTCAAAGGGTTGACCTCTTATACTCAAAGATCTCACTGGTTCTCATTCAGCTGACTAAAGGCTGTTATGATTACCTACTGATCATGGCCATGATAAGGTTTAGGGTGCAGCCTGTGCATTCTGCAACAACACCATATTACAGTTTTCATCATTACCATGAAATAAATTAATAATTAAACCTTTCATAGAGCTCTCACAAAAACCTGTATCATTGTAATTATTTTCTACTCACTGTACACTCAGCCTTAAACAGTCTAAATACCTAAAACATCAGAAATGATAGCATCAGGAATGACGACGGTTGAATTTACTGATGGGGCAAATCCAGATGAGGCAGTTCAATTTTTTTTTTGATGCTCTAAGTGTTAAAACAGTCTTTCGAAACTAGCTGACTTCTCCCTATTATGAGGGAGAAAGGGGGAGAATTTTAAATGAGCCACAACAAGCAAAAATGACAAAGTGGCATGTGCACCCAGCGAAGACTCAGATCAGCCTGAGTGGGCAGCCGACCAGTCTGATCAGAGCCTAAGGGTTTAAGCTATCTCCTTGCTGACAGTAATGATGCTGATCAGACTGGGCAGATGCCCAGGCTGATCTGAGTCTTCGCTGGGCCCACATCTGTTGTGTCGCAGCTCATCTGTACATGCACAGAGCTGCTGGGGAATCCATATTATAGACCAAACTTCTCTCTGAAATCCTGAAGCTACTAGGCTGAGCCCCCTGGACTATCAAAAAAAATCTTCCTGTCCCAACCCACAGAAAAATGCAGCAAAAAAACAACTATAACCAGTTAGAGGTAGACTGTTAAAAACAATCTGCAGGTGAATAAAAGGATACCCAACACATTCTAAGCAAGTGAAGGTCAATTAACTCCCCTTAACCATCCTCAGTGAAGATTATCTGCCCTTAACCATGTCCAATGAAGGTGCAGTTTTTACTTACAAGATTCTCGCCTTACTATTTCATAGCATTTGTATGGAACAATAAAACCGGCAACGTGGTCACGCCGTTTCCTCATCCTTGTTCATTATAGATCTGTATTCAAAATTTTTGAATTAATCAAAATGTCTTCTTGAATAATCAATGTTAAGTATTAAACCAACTACATTAACCATTCTCAGAAATCTTTGTCCTTTATTACTTCTTAACCATTCTCATGTGCAATGACTTTGTCTCTATGAATGTTTGTTCAAGATTCTGCAACTGAGCGTCGGAAATGTGTCCATAATGTGAAGGACCCCTAATGTGCTTAAGTATTGGGACGCCTAAAATAATAGATTTTCCAATTTGGAAAATTTATTTTTTCAGGTGTCCCAATATATACGCACATTACGTTAACCTCTTTGGCTGTAGTAGCTTATGTTTTCTTGTTTGTACAGTGCTCCTGATAAAAAGGAGTAACAGACATTTTAGGATTATTTTTTTCATAATTCCACATAAAAAGATACGTTGTGATCTCTCATTAGAGCCGTGACACCGAGACAGTTCTAATAAGGAGGCACAATACATTATAACTGCAAATAAGAACAAGAGCTGTCGCCTGACAGCATAGCTCGCCTGAATTGGTGCTTGCCCATCGCAGAGTCGCTATGGTGGTGTGGATTGCTATATTAATGCATAAAAACTTCAGGCAAGCATGTCCATAATGACAATACATTTATAAACAAAAGCTACCTCAGAAATAAGTCTTAAAATAAAATTAAAAAAAAAAAATCCACATGAAATTTCAAAGTCCATGAGTTTGAGGTCAAACAATTGAGGGGTAGGGGGAGGCAGGATGTATCAAAACCCTGAACCATTATCTAACATCAGTCCAAGTATTAGTATCAACTGAGTCCATCATGGCACTATGTCTTCATAAATATGAAACTTTAACCAAAATCTTTAAGACAAATTTCGAAGTCGATGACCTTGACTGCAAGGCCATCCAGTGGGGGTAAGTATATAGCCTTTTGTAAAAACACAGAAAAGTGTCTAACATCAGTTCAAGTGTATTTCTATGATAAGCATCATGAATCAGTATGCAATTAGAAAATTTAAATAAAGACCAAAATTTCCTAAGTCCATGACCTCGACCTTAAGGTCACTGAGTGGGGTTGGGGTAGTACTCTGTAAAACTTTGGACTAATATCTACCTACAGTGCATTTAATATCAAAAGAATCCATCCATGGGTTCAGGAGATATGGGTCTTTAAAAAACTTTAACCAAAACATCCAATCAATAAAAAGACAATTTTTCTAAGTCCATGACCTTGACATCAAGGTCACTGACTGAGGGGTTGAAAACTTTTGACCAATATCTAACTACTGAGCAAGTATCAAAGGAATCCATCAATGAATTAAGAAATATTGGGCTTTAAAAAATCCAGTCCAAAAACACTCCCAATTTTCTAATTTCATGACCTTGACATCAAGGGTGGTACCCTGTTAAGCCTGTTAAGCTTTGGACCAATATCTAACAACAGAGCAAGTGTCCAAAGAATCCATCCATGGGTGAACTGGGAGACTTAGGTCTTTCCATTCCGGACGCGGACGCTGACGTGGATGCCAGGGTGACAACAATAGCTCTTCCTGAACTTTCGTTCAGGCAAGCTAAAAATTATCTCAGAACTAGTCACAAAATCCCAACTTATCTGGAGCTCTGTAATTTTAAGCATCACAGTTTATAGTTTCACACTATCACTCATGTAAAACTGAATTATGGCACTTCCCCACTGTCAGTCTGTTGTGCCTCTCACCCAGAAGTGCATACGACAAAACCAATATATATTTAACGTGCGCATTACAAATACATAATTCTGATACATTTTGTATCTTTTCTGAAGCAGGTTGTTTTTTAACCTTAAGAACAGGCAAATTTCAGCTTTCAACTTTTCTAAGCTAACCACTTGAAACCAGTATTAAAATGCAATTATAATGCACAATCACATAAAGTAACATATATGTAGGTCTTTATTATGCAAAGCAAGATATATTTTCCTAAAATCAGGAAATCCATTAAAATACAACACTGATTCTTGTGCACATCATCTCTTATCAGTAAGTTAAATAAATCCACTTTAACATAACATTCCATATTTGATTGAAAGTTTGGGCACAACTGCACCAGACCACAAGTTATTTTTCAGCTTAAATCTCAGTGCTACCGTATTAAGCCTAAATAAGAAGACGCTTTCACTGATCAAACAGCGTAGACCCTGATTAGGCTGCTCAGTGTCTACACTGTTTGACAAAGTCTGTGAAACAATTACCCTTGTAGGACAAAATAGACTTTTCCAAATTCTATGCAGGAAGAGTCCATTATGGGAAATGGGGGAGTCCAAATATCTAGGTACAAAATAATGATTATGTGATTGACCATGAATGAGTCACCAACCTCGTACAAAACAATACATGAGCCGTGACGCGAGAAAACCGACAAAGTGGCTGTGCGCCCAGCGCAGGCTCAGATCAGCCTCGACATCCGCCCAGTCTAATCAGTCTTCGCTGCCCTCATATAAGAAGCTTCAACCCTTAGCTACCCTTTTAGCTCTTGGCAAAGACTCTGATCAGACTGGGGGATGTCCAAGCTGATCTGAGTCTGCGCTGGGCACACAACCACTTTGTTGGTTTTCTCGTGTCGTGGCTCAATTATAATATTTGGAAAAGCTAATGATTACAACATATTAATACATTAACACCAATAATCCCTTGGTTTTACTTTTCCACTTCATAATACTGTTCATTTCTTATAGTTTATTACCATCAAAATACTAAGTACTGGGACAGACAGGGCTGAGCAAACAGCGTAGAATCAGATCCCACTGCTCCTCAGGAGCAATCCGATCAGGATTCGAGGTTATAAAACTTGAGAATAATCTCAAACTCAAAACTAGAAATGTTTTTCAGAGAAAAACTGATGTCCCCCCACCAGCCCATTTCCCATCCCCTCTAATGAATAAAAAGCCTGAACAAGTAAAATATCTAAACAAGTTTGGAGAAAATCCATCCACTGGTTCTTAAGATATCCTATATAGATGACTATGACCTTGAACATGAGGTCAAGGTCACCAAAATCAAATCACCTCTTAAACTTGTCCAAATGATGTATCCATGCAAGATTGGTGAAATTCCATCTATTGGTTCAGGAGATATAGTGGGTACAAGAAAATGTCATGTAAGTCCTCCAGTGACCTTGAATATGAGATCAAGGTCACCGAAATCTAATCAGCTCTTAAACTTGTCCCAATGATGTATGCAGCAAGTTTGGTGAAGTTCCATCCATTGGTTCAGGAGATTTAGTGGGTACAAGAAATTGTCATCTAAGTCCTCCAGTGACCTTGCAAATGAGGTCAAGGTCACCAAAATCTGATCAGCTCTTAAATTTGTCGCAATGATGTATCCCTGAAATTTTGGAGCAATTCCATTCAATGGTTCAGGAGATATAGTGGTTACAAGAAATTGTCATCTAAGTCCTCCAATGACCTTGAAAATGAGGTCAAGGTCACCAAAACCAAATCACCTCTTAAACTTGTCCCAATGATGTATCCATGCCAGTTTGGTGAAATTTCATTGATTGGTTCAGGAGATATAGTGGGTACAAGAAATTGTCATCTATGTCCTCCAGTGACCTTGAAAACGAGGTCAAGGTCACCAAAACCTAATCACCTCTTAAAATTGTCCCAATAATGTATCGATGCAAGTTTGGTGAAATTCCATCCATTGGTTCAAGAGATATTGCGCATACAAGAAATTGTCATCTATGTCCTCCAGTGACCTTGAAAATGAGGCCAAGGTCACCAAAATCTAATCAGCTCTTAAACTTTTCCCAATAATGTATCCATGCAAGTTTGGTGAAATTCCATCCATCGGTTCAAGAGATATCGCGCATACAAGAAATCTGTCACAGGGACGCCGACGCCGACGCCCGGGATCCGCACTGAAAACAATATGTCCCCCCTCACCTTTGGTGGGGGGACATAATAAAGCACACTGATTGGCTGCTTCCGAGCACATGCTCAGAAGCAGCAAATCAGTGTGCTTTATTTTGAGTTTGAGAATGTACTCAAGTTTTATAACCTCGGGCCTGGATCAACTCTGTTTGCCATTCCATCTCATCTTTTGTAAAACCAAACTGTTCCATTTTTTGGACTATTACAGTAGTTATTTTCAGTGTCCAATTTTTTAGTTTTTTGTTCTGTATTCAAGGTACTGCATTTGCCCTAAAACTTTACGACAACACCCCAACAAGGAAACCACATTCAGATCACGCTGGTCCCATTTAAACCCCAAAAATGTCTTGTCCAATCATACTGAGAAATATAAGACAAGAGAGAAAAGAGTGCATCAGTAGATTCTGATGAGGTGGCTCTTTATGTGCCTGGATGTACCCTGTTTGCAAATTCAACTCTGGTAAAAATTTACCTAAAAAGTGCCTGAAGCTGGTGCATTTAGCTTTTCCAAAAAAGGCTGCAAATACTTGTAGATTTTCTTTCTTATAAGCGCACATTTCAACAAATTATTATTAAAGGGTTAATTGGGCACAGCTTATTGTCATAGAAAGACATATAATGATTCTTAGCACCTGCAGTTCTTGTAAACAAGCACTAGAAATGTTTTATGACAAAAACAGATGTCCCCCAACACCTGAGCTTTCCTAGCAGTATCAATTTCCCTAAATGTTGCCAAGTTAAGACCCTCTGTGACCTTGAAAATAGTGCCAAGGTCACCAAAACTTAGTAGTTCTTTTGCACCTCCTGATTATACACTTGTCTATGTTTGATCATAATCCATCAATCCCTTCAGGAGATACATCTATGGTGTAGACCAGCCATTTTTCAACATTCTTTGACCTCCTGTGACCTTGAAAATGGATCAAGGTCATTCAAATCTAATGTGTACTTTTCCAACTCCAAGTGATATATCAATGCAAGTTTGGTTAAAATCCATCCATCCCTTTAAGAGATAGAGTGTGGACAAGGCATTTTTAACATTCTTTGACTTCCTGGGGCCTTGAAAAAGGGGTCAAGGTCAACAAAATCTAATCAGTTCTTTTCGATATTCCAGTAAATATATATGCAAGTTTGATTAAAATCCATCCATCCATTCAGGAGATAGAGTGCAGACAAGGCATTTTTCAACACTCTTTGACCACCAGTGTCCTTGAAAATATGGTCATGGTCACCAAAATCTAGTCAGTTCTTTTCCATCTCCAAGTGATATATACATATCTGTGTGATTTTAGTTAAAATCCATCCATCCTTCAGGAGACAGAGTGCAGACAAGGCATTTTTCAACACTCTTTGACCTCCTGTGAATTTGAAAATGGGGTCAAAGTCACCAAAACCTAATCAGTTCTTTTCCCCCACACAATGGTGTATCTGTGCAAGTTTGGTCAAAATCCATACAGGAGAAAGAGTGCAGACAATAAGCTACACAGATGCGGGTGCGATCTGCACCAAAAACAATATGTTCCTCCCCACTCCCCCCACTGGTGGAAGGACATAATCCAATATTAACTTATATGTGTTATATGTATAACTTATAAGTTGATTTTTCTGCCTAGTACAAAACATCTGAGTCCAAGAGCTCCCTTGCACAATCCCCCCCCCCACACCCCCCGCCGCCTCTGCAACCACCACAGTGGGGGTATATAATCCAATATCAACTATATGTGCTTGTAGTTGATTTTTTCTGATGAGTACAAAAAATCTGGGTCCAAGACAGATGCACAGTGACCCATACTGATTACATGTATGCCCCAGAAAATTTGATGATGTGCACTTTTAGAGGCAAGTGCACTAATTAGGTCTGTTACGGTATTTTATATTTCTGGAGCTTAAAGTATTAATATTTATAGCCAATAGTATATAATATTATATTTAGATTTAAAATATAAAACTTACTGCTAAAATATCAAGTGCACAAACAATATCTCTTCCCATAAATTTCTACTTTAGTACCTTTCTTACGCTTTAAGAGTCCCTTTTAGATGACTTTGACTTGCACTACTATAAAAAATGTAAGTGCTAGGACAGACAGGTTGAGCAAATACATGTAGTGCAAGCCCAGATCAGACTGCTCCTTAACGAGTATATGGAAGGTCTACACTATTTCTCATGCATCTGCATATTTTGAATCCACTGTAAAACCAAAAAGCCCTTTTTTACATCATTTACAGTATAATTATTTTGGGTGTCCCAATTTTTAGAATTTTAGGGTGTGTTGTCAACTAAGAGTGATCAATATATTATTGTCTTGCCTTGAGTCTTTGAAAAGAAGTTAAAATTGTTTTGATATATTTGATACTTTATGTCAATGTAATTGTTTTGTTTTCATACACCAAAAAATTTCTAAAAATTGAGGCGCTGAAAATGATTGCAGTATAAACTGTCCTAAACATTAAACAGTTCGTTTTTTTCAATATTGTGATGTGTCCTATCAGACTGCTCCTTTTGACCTTAAGTGGAAGACACATATGAGCTGTGACATGACAAAACCAACAAAGTGGCATGTACGCCACAAGAAGATTCAGATCAGCCTGGGCATACAACAATTCTGATCAGAATCTTCGTTGTGCACTTAAAGGGTAGCTAACCGTCTAAGCTAGCTCCAGGCAGACAGCAAAGACTTTGATCAGACTGGGTGGATGCCCAGGCTGATCTGAGTCTTTGATGGGTGCACGTAACTTTGTTGGTTTTGTCCTGTCATGGCTCATATAAACCCCATCTTTTTTCAGGCAAATCAGGCACAAGGATTTAAGAGTAATTCCACGTAACCACCAAAATATCTTGGCCACGCATAGTCAGGGATTTGGATAAAACAGTGCTAAATAAGTTAAGACCCATCAACATTGTAAGTACCTGATGTTTGTTTTCAAAATTTGTTCTTCGTTTCCATGGCAATTAGTCTTAATCATGTTAATCACAATAAACTTCAGTGTATCAATCATTTTTTCATCCAAAGCCTGGAATAGGCAGCAGTACATTTTGGAACCCAAACTGTGTCAGCTTTACTGGGGATGAAGACAGCACAGCTTATCTGCTAGTAGACCAGCTGGGGACGGTCTAGAAAAGGGCTGCAAGGAGGGTTACAAATCCATACCAAAACACTTTGAGTGTCACAGATATGCTGCACAGCCTGGAATGGAGGACTCTGAAGAATAAGACAGGCTGATTTCAAGTTGTGCAAGCTGTACAAGATCAATAGCCACCTTGTAGCCAAGGACAAAGGGATTTACTTGTAGACAGGCACTGAAGATGTTATTATCAACATCACCAGAAGTGCAGACAAGGACAGAGCTCTAGATAAGAGGGAATATTTGATGATAATTAAGGATAATTTTTCTTATCTCTCATTCAAACCATATGTTGTGACCCCTCAGATGAGGGGTCACAACATATGGTTTTATGCAGAAATAACCAAAAAAAATCCCTAATTATCACCAAATACTCCCTCTTATCTAGAGCTCTGAAGGACCACACACTTTTTTCTTTTTCTCCAAGACAGTCATACAGTGGAATCAGCTCCCCAGTCAAATTTGCCTGGCAGGAACCTGGTAGCTCAGGCAGATCTCGGTGACGCCAGATTTGGCCTCCCTAGATGCGCGAAATCCGCCCCAGATGCCAGTCATTCTCTTCTGAGGATTCCCACTGACAAGGTATTTTCCAAGCTGGACTCGTTTAAAATTTCGAAAAAGTCATTATTAACAATTTGTGAAGTATCCCCATGTATGTCGCACCTTTGATAGAACTACTGAGAGACCATTTACTGGTTCCAATAATCAATAAATCATATTAAGTGCCACCTGTCATTTCACCCTTAAGTTCACACATTCTTAATCACCAATACCTTATGCGGTTATTATCATTAGTCACCAGTAGCAGGGAACATGCCAGTATTTCACACTTTCTTAATCACCAATAGGGATGCGCAATAAAACCGGCATATTGTTTTATTGCAATATGATCTAAAAATGATATGTATCACGATACAATCTGTCTGTATTGATATTTTACGATATTTTCAGCTATTTAATAGCGCTTGGATCATGCACTTTAGAGTTCTATAAAATATGGAGATGTCTCAAATATGGACTGTAGGAAAAAGTAATGTTTGCATAACGGAAATATTACGTTTTCTGAAGTTTGTGCAAAGCTCATTTTATACACATGGCATCCCTGTTCAACTGCCACAGATGTCATTAACATTTTGCTAAGGACAACATCAGAAGTTGTCTACAAGCGTATTAGATTTCTAGAAATTTAGCTTACACATGTCTCTTTGAGCCAGTGGTTCCATGGATGTAGGTCATTAAATGACCATTAATTTTAGATATGGAAGCGTTAATTACACTAACTATATATATTTCAAGATCAGATTTGAATTTGCATTCTTGTGAAGGATGAATAAAAACAACAAAGACAGGCCTATCTTGTAATTTCCATATGTTACTAATCCTCCAGACTGCTTATTTCACAATAGGTTGTGATACAGTGCAAGTGTATCACAATATATCACAATACGAAATTTCTGGCGATACCCTTCCCTAATCGCCAATTAACATGAATAACTAAACTTTACTCCGGCCATCTTTGTCTTAGATCTGCCGCCTCCCAATGGCTGACCAGTCATTTACCTCTTTAGAGGTACTGTATCGCACCAATTGGCAGCTTGTCAGAAGGCAAGACTATTAAAGAGGCGTTGCCATATACTTAAAACTACTATGCACATCAAAGGGCTGGGAACTGAGAGGGCTACTGCTGTCTCATAAAGTGAATTCGGGGATCTTCCCCCCAGAAAATTTTGAATTTCAGGATGCTTGTCTGAGCTCTGGGCCTTGTCCAGTGACCTTGAAAATGAGGTCAAGGTCACCAAAATCTAATCAGCTCTTAAAGGTAGGTTCCTGGACTAGCGATAACAATTATGTTCACAAAATAATTTCGCCTTTTTCTGGGTAGTATTGAATTCTCTTATTTTTCTGAATCTGTTGCAACTGAGAAAATCGTCAGATGTTGAAGAAAATAGTCGTTTTCCCTTTTGGTTTATTTTCCTTCGTTGGAATTCCAGTTCTAAAAATAGATGTGTAATACGTCTATAAGTGCGCGATTTCTGATGCCAACTCCAAAGGTAAATTTTCTCTTGCCATGAGCTCTCCTAGAGGTCCTGGCATGGCAGATGGGTTAAAACTATCCAAAAATGCAATGCAGCATGACGTCAGCTAACGTGATCTATTTTGGGCGCGAACTAAAAATAGCACTAACTGGTGTGTGAAGCAGAGTTAGGAAATCCCTTGCAAAACAACTTTTCTAATAATATTTGATTTACTCTTTTAAGTGAAGCTTATTCATTCCCTTTTATAAGTGCTTTCCAACAACTTGGATGAAAGATGATCAAAATTATGATGCATTCCAAAGTACAGGAACCTACCTTTAAACTTGTCCCAATGATATATCCATGCAAGTTTGGTGACATTCCATCTATTGATTCAGGAGATATTATGCATACTAGAAATTGTCATCAAAGTCCTCCAGAGAACTTGAAAATGAGATCAAGGTCACCAAAATCTGATCAGCTCTTAAACTTGTCCCAAAAATGTATCCATGCATGTTTGGTGACATTCCATCCATTGGTTGGTTGGTTGGTTGGTTGATTTGATGCTTAACGTCCACGGTAAACAACTAAGGTCATGTCGGGACGGTCAGTTTACCTAACCACACTATTCCTGGGCAGGCTTAGACCTCCTAAGCAGTTAACCAGTACTAAGTGCACATACTTTCGCCAGTAACTGACAACTGCCCTTCTTGAATCAGCGGAAGGAGAAACGAAAGTATGTGGCCAGACCGGGATTCGAACCCAGGACCTCTGACTTACGAGTCAGGTGCCCTACCAATTGCGCTACCCGGCCCGGCCCATCCAATGGTTCCGGAGATATTGTGCATACAAGAAATTGTCACCAAAGTCCTCCAGTGGCCTTGAAAATGAGGTCAAGGTCACCAAAATCAAATCAGCTCTTAAACTTGTCCTAATTATGTGTACACACAAGTTTGGTGACATTCCATCGATTGGTTCAGGAGATATTGTGCAAACAAGAAATTGTCACCTAAGTCCTCCAGTGACCTTGAAAATGAGGTCAAGGTTACCAATATCTAATCAGCTCTTAAAGTTGTCCAAGTGATACATGTATATCCATGCAAGTTTGGTGAAATTCCATCCATTGGTTCTCGAGATATCGCGCATACAAGTATCTGTCACGCCGACGCCAACGGGATCCGCACTGAAACCAATATGTCCCCCCCTCCCCCCTCACCTTTGGTGGGGGAACATAATGATAATAATAATAATGATAATAGAAAAAATGATGATAAGTGGTTGTAATAACGTTATAAGTGTTTGCATAAGTGGCCTTTCTGGTGCAATATGATCTACTTCAGCTGATAAATATTATATCATACAAAAATATTTTTAAACAAGAGGGCCAAGAGGCCCTGAATCTCTCACCTGAGCAAAAAGGTTAAAAGTCAAACTAGGGTCAACAAACCTGATAGTTTGCAACCATTTCCAAATGGTTCTAAGAAGATTTTTGAATGTTTTTCTATGTATTGCTATGGTTCACACCCTGGACCCCCTGGGGCTGGGCCAGTTTGGACCCTGGGGCCATCATTTGAATAATCTTGGTAAAGGCCCACTAGGCAATGCTAAAAGCTAAAATTCAAGCCTCTGAGCCAAGAGGTTCTGAAAAAGAAGATATTTGAATACTTTTCTATGTATTTCTATGGTTCAAACCCAGGACCCCCTGGGGCGGGGCCATTTTTTACCCTGGCACCATCATTTGAACAAACTTGGTAAGGGACCATTAGGCAATGCATCATACAAAATTTCAAGCATCTGCACTAAGGGGTTCTGGAGAAGAAGGTTTATAAGTACATTTTAATTTCGAACCCAAGACTCCCCGCCTCAGGGCCATTTTGAATCCCAGGGCCACCATTTACACAAACTTTGTAGGAGTCCACCAGGCAATGCATCATACCAAATTTCAAGCATCTGAGCCAAGTGGTTCTGAAGAAGAAGATCCCGTACCTCAAATTTCCGCTCCTCAGTGCGGAATTCCGCAATTTTCATGCGGAAATATCAATGCGGAGTATTGGAACAGTATTTCCGCACTTACACAGAAGTGAAATTAAATAAAAAGAATGGAAAATAATCATTTGGTAGATTCTCCGTTCTTTTTCCGCATTGTGTGGAATTCCGCTGGCTCCATGCGGAACTCCGCTGGAAACATGCGGAGATTGAGCTTTATCAGAAGAATGTGGAAATCCAATCAATGCGGAAAATACGTTCCAATACTCCGCATCCATGCAGAATTTCATGAGGAACTCCGCAATGATGTGGAGTATTGGAACACTTTTCCGCACAGGAGTGATGCGGAACTCCGCAAGATCTCCGCATGATGCGGAACTCTGCAAGATGTGGAGTATTAGAACACTTTTCCACACAGGAGTGATGCGGAACTCCGCAAGATCTCCGCATGATGCGGAACTCCACATGATCTCCTCATGATGCGGAAATCCGCAAGATGCGGAAGTCCGCAAGTTGCGGAACTCCGCATAATAGCATCTGAGAGCAAGGGTCACAACTCAGGTTTGCACTTTTGCAGCTGCCACCCTTTGAAGTTTGTGAGTGTATGTAAAAAAGGTGTATTAATCAGCTATTCTCTGTAATATCAACCAAATCATTTAAGATAGCATAGCTGCAACAGTTTCATTAAACTATCAAATTCTGATTAAGTGTGTAAGGCCAAATGATTTCAAGGGTGAGGAGAACAATTTAGTAGTGGTGTAAAAAAGAAATACATCAAGTTTGCATCAGATCAGCCTTCAAACTGTAGGGCTATGCTGTTTCAGTTTTGACAGGTAGACAACAGCATCTGCAACAAATTTAAGCTGTATTATCACCAGGGAGGCTCCTCAAGGTTTGTTAGTTCAGCTTTGCTTTGAAATTGTCTGAATTACTTTAGAAACTTTCATTAAAATGTTCTGCATAAATTCAGGCTGAGCATATGGGCAGCCATCTACTGGTGCAATTGTAAAATAGAAACTTGGATTATCAGCACAGGCTAAAGTATATCCACACCCCACCCACTTAGCAAAATACATGCACTGCATACAGTTTGTTCCTGCACTCTAGTGTTTCAAATCATAATTCATGTGACTGAACAAAATTCAAGTATTATATTGAATACTTACAGTGACTTTTGTTTGCTAACTATTCCTAAACAATCCTTGAATAAAACTTTCAAATTAGAGTGTTCCTGTTAGCTCCACTACTTCACTGTGTAAAGTCTCTGTAAATTGTTTGCTTCAAACACACTGAATTCAAATCAGCCAATCAGAAGAAAGCATATATGGTACCATTTAATTGAATTACTGTCTTTGAGAGATGATGCGGAGAAAACTCCGCATGAATTCCGCATTGAAAAGTTTTCTAAGACATTCCCCAGAGCTAAAATAGACTAAGTCCATAATCTCCGCTAAAATTCCGCATGAGGAATAACTTAAGTAAGAAATCTCTGCAAAATTTCCATATTATTCCGTACCAATGCGGAATTTCGTATGCGGAAATGACTGGAAAAAATTCCGCAAGCAATGGAAGTAGTGCGGAATTCCGCATTATTTAAGCATTTCCGCATAAAATCCGCTTGAAATCCGTATAAACATGCGGATCTCCGCACTGTCGAGTGGAAGTTTGAGGTACGGGTTTTTTTAATAGTTTCCTATGTATTTCTATGGCTCAAACTCAGGACTGCCTGCCGCTGGGCCATTTTGGACCCTGGGGCCATCATTTGAACAAACTTGATAAAGGACAACAAGGTAATGCATCATACCAATTTTCAAGCATCTGAGCCAAGTGGTTCTGAAGAAGAAGATTTTTGAATATTTTTCTATGTAGTTCTATGGTTCAAACCCAGGACCCCCTGGGGCGGGGCCATTTTAGACCCTGGGTCATCATTTGAACAACTTTGGTAAAAGACTACTAGGCAAAGCTACATACCAAAGTTCAAGCATCTGAGCCAAGTCGGGGGTGGTTGGGTGGTGCGATGGTGCTGGGTATAACTTCCAGTGCCATGGCTTCCCACTGATTTGGAACATTGTAGGGCAAGGGCCTACTGTGCTGGCAGTAGGTGCGGGTGCGGTTGTTTGGACGTTTTTACTCTCGTCTATCATTTCTCTCTTCTTTCTCCCTCTCTTTGGGAGACAGCCCGATATAGACTGAAATACTGTCTCAAAGGGCCATTAAACCCAAAACAACCAACCAACCGAGCCAAGTGGTTTTGAAGAGAAGATTTTTGAATATTTTTCTATGGTTTCTATAGTTTCGAACCCAAGACCCCCTGCCCCAGGGCCATTTTGGACCCTGGGGCCATCATTTGAACAAACTTGGTAAAGGACTACTAAGCAATGCTACATACCAAATTTCAAGCATCTGAGCCTTGCGGTTTTGAAGGAGAAGATTTTTAAGTATTTTTTAGTTTCGAACCCATGACCCCCTGCCCCAGGGCCATTTTTGAACAAACTTGGTAGAGGACCACTAGGCAATGTTACATACCAAATTTCAAGCATCTGAACCAAGTAGTTCTGGTAAAGAAGATTTTTAAGTATTTTTTCAGTTTCGAAACCATGACCTCCTGCCCCAGGGCCATTTTGGACCCTGGGGCCGCCATTTGAACAAACTTGGTAGAGGACAACTAGGCAATTTACATACCAACTTTCAAGCATCTGAGCCAAGCAGTTCTGGAGAAGAAGATTTTTAAGTATTTTTTAGTTTCGAACCCAAGACCCCCTGCCCCAGGGCCATTTTGGACCCTGGGGCTACCATTTGAACAAACTTGGCGGAGGACCATTAGGCAATGCTACATACCAAATTTCAAGCATCTGAGCAATGCAGTTCTGGAGAAGAAGATTTTTAAGTATTTTTTAGTTTCGAACCCAAGACCCCCTGCCCCAGGGCCATTAAGGACCCTGGGGCCACCATTTGAACAAACTTGGTAGAGGACCACTAGGCAAATCTACAAACCAAATTTCACGCAGCTGAGCCATGCAGTTCTAGAGAAGAAGATTTTTAAGTATTTTTTAGTTTCGAACCCATGACCCCCTGCCCCAGGGCCATTTTGGACCCTGGGGCCAACATTTGAACAAACTTGGTAGAGGACCACTAGGCAATGTTACATACCAAATTTCAAACATCTGAGCCAAGTAGTTTTGGTGGAGAAGATTTTTAAGTATTTTTTCAGTTTGAAACCCAAGACCCCCTGCCCCAGGGCCATTTTGGTCCCTGGGGCCACCATTTGAACAAACTTGGTAAAGGACCACTAAGCAATGCTACATACCAAATTTCAAGCATCTGAGCCAAGTAGTTCTGGTGGAGAAGTTTTTTAAGTATTTTTTCAGTTTCGAACCCAAGACCCCCTGCCCCAGGGCCATTTTGGACCCTGGGGCTACCATTTGAACAAACTTGGTAGAGGACCATTAGGCAATGCTACATACCGAATTTCAAGCATCTGAGCCAAGTAGTTCTGGAGAAGAAGATTTTTAAGTATTTTTTAGTTTCGAACCCAAGACCCCCTGCCCCAGGGCCATTTTGGACCCTGGGGCTACCATTTGAACAAACTTGGTAGAGGACCATTAGGCAATGCTACATACCAAATTGCAAGCATCTGAGCCATGCAGTTCTGGAGAAGAAGATTTTTAAGTATTTTTTTAGTTTCGAACCCAAGACCCCCTGCCCCAGGGCCATTTTGGACCCTGGGGCCACCATTTGAACAAACTTGGTAGAGGACCACTAGACAATGCTTCATACCAAATATCTAAGCCCTAGGCCTAGCGGTTTCAGAGAAGATGTCATTTAAAGCAAATTGTTGACGACGCACGACGGACGACGCACGACGGACACTGGGTGATCACAATAGCTCACCCTGAGCCTTTGGCTCAGGTGAGCTAAAAAGCAGTTAGAAACGTTTTTTAACTGGTTTGTGGTAGTTTGTGGGGATTTGGGGTGGTTTGCGGTATTTCAATGCTCCCTTGAAAGCAATTGTTAACTGGTATCAGTGATTTCTAATCACCTGAAAATGGTGTTTTATCCTGGGCTCATGTGTTATCGATACCTTAATAAAGTATCCCGGTCTATAAGCAACACAGCAACGTAAACATATATTTGTCTTGTATGCGTGAAACTTCGCCCTTTCCCTCTTTATTCTTGGTGAAAACACGCCATTTTCCGCGCCGACTGTTTTGCTACTTGACCCAGAAACATGACCTTCTAAATTGACCAATGAAATAGTGCGTCATATGCTATCGATACTCATTTGCATATCTAAATTGACACGCGCTGTGTAAGTGTAACAACAAAATCTGCGGTGGGGTATTAAAATCATTCATTTTCGTGACGAAAATCGTCTGTTAGTTTCTTCTTTGTTTTTGTAAGCTCACATTACCCATTAATGAAAAAGGTATGTTACAAAACTTGCTAAAATAGAAACTGCTACAAATTTATTGAGAGCATGGTGTTGAAAATCATTCGTTTTTTAGAAACAGATAGACACCCCATACTGTCTAGAACATGTAGTTCACACCTGGAACACTCTACAATCAATATACATTGAATTTAAATTGCAATAAAATCTAAGTAGCTTTTCAGCAGCAATAACAGGTGTGAGCTAAAAACAAGAAAAAAATCAAATTCCCTATATTGTATGATAAGGACCTATGGTGCGTTTGCACTTCCGTACTTTTGAAATTCAACACAGTCACTCGCTGCAGTCTGTTCTATTTATAGCCCCATAGAGTAAATAAACAGACAGGAAAGCGTCCATAGTTGCAGAAATTTCAAAAGTGGAATTTTCAATGAATTTATGGTCAAGAAATATGGATATAAGTGAAAATGAACAAATTACATGTTGTATTGTAAGTAACCCCGGAACCGTTCGGGTGTTCCTTTCTCTTCGGTGTTTAGTATGACCCCTACGCGAGAACACCCTCACGGTTCAGTCCCATTTAAAACTTGGAAATTCCCGGCTCAATTTTGAGACGCGACTCGCTGGTGCATTTACTTGGCCTGTTTTGACCTTATCGAGGATCTTTTTGACTGTAGACGTCTTTTATCTACAGATTCGATATAAGTTTCGTTCCTGAGACCCAGTATTATCTTCCCAATGGGTCTTCAAATGCACCAACCCTATGCGGTTTCTGCAACTGCAGCGACGGGCGGAGACATTTAACGCTTGACAATCACGTGACACTAGCGACCGGTGCACCCGTGGATTTTACTACCTTCAATTTCATTACATTTGACTGCTCCATTGCAAATACGCCAAAATGTAGGTGCCTATTGATTTTTTTGTCAGAGTGACAAAACTTGAAACATTTGCCGTTTAAAGACAAGTTTATTATCAGGTGGAGGGGCCGGGTACGTTCTTTTGGGTCGGAATTTATTTTGGTGATCTGTGGAAGAGCCGGCCCAAAGCCAATAAGCGTAGTGGAGGGTCATATAGTTTGTTAGGCAAATGGAGGGGAGCAGAATTCTTCCACCAGTCTTCACTTGGAAAAAAATGTCTCAGCTTATGTGGAGCTGCACCTCCCAGACCCCCATTTCTCCTACATTTTCCGATTCTATGCTTTCAAATGTCTTCAAAACATTTGCATCGAAAAAAAATCTCACTTCATATCCAGAAAAAAATCAATGATTTTCTAAGTAGTCTTTAAAATTAATGTTAATTCTGCGCTTGTGGTATCAGGGCCCGGAATTCACAATCGTTTCATATGTCACTTTGACCTTAAAGTCAAATTCCAAGGTTGTGTTTTATATTTAAATACTACTAGGGATATTTTAATAGTTTTTGTATTTTTTTTAACTCTTTTGAGAGATACACAGTCAATTAAACGCAAAACTGTTTCGGAAAAAAAGTTAATCTTTTCAGTGTTTCATTTCATGTGTGTGTTGGCATTGGGGGGGGGGGGGGGGGGGGGGGGTAAGGGCGGTGGTTGTATATGTGTGTGTGCACTGGGGGGGTGTCATTTGTGTTGGTGGGTGGGCGGGGGTTACAAACTTTTGTGTTACCTATTGGGAGGGACTAATGACGAGACTGGGAGGGTCGTAATAAGGTGAATCATATGAAAATGCACGCCCCTCCCCCACCCTAACACACACACACACGCACGATAATGAATGACTCGTCCCTTATGGTTTGACAGAATTCCGCCTCCAGCCAGATTCGAACTCGAGACAGTTAGATCAGTAGGCCAGCTCTTTTCCCATTGAACTGTGGGTTTCCTGCTTAGAGGGAAAATGTTTAGCATATATGTATCAGTAACGTGAGATAAGAAGGGATCTAGAGAAATGCGCACACAACGTACATGTAGTACAAAACTCAATTCACCCCTTTTGGCAGTAAAATATGTTCGAACTAAAACTCGACTGTGCCATCGCAAATTCTGGCTAGAATCTCTACTTCTCCCCTGTAAAAGATATCCGTACATTTTACGGTAGAATAACTGGCAACCAGGTGCCAGTCCATTTCCCATTATTTTTACGGGCGTTTGCCTGTAAGACATTTTCGGAAATCACGATATGGCAGTGATCAATATGTTATCTGGCCGCACTCGAAAATAACTTTATAGTGTTGAAGGGCTATATGACCCAAACAACCACTGTTCTATTCTATCCCACTCTATAGCTACTTGATGATTCCTGCAATTTCTATGGGCGCCCGTAAAAAATAACGGGAAATGGACTGGCAGCTGGTTTCCAGTTATTCTACCGTAAAATCTACGATCAGTTTTACAATATATAAACAGCAGCAAGAATAAGTACTGGCCAGATAGTCCCGTACGGACTATGTATGTACAGCACTTTGTATCGACGGCGGGCAAGAGTGCTTGTAGAACGTACTTGGTATTCATTGGAGCCAGATATTCGCACCAAACAGCACGTCCTTTTCAACAGTATTTCAGTCATATCAGGAGGATGGGAGGGTGGTAGTGAAAAACTGTGTGCAACTGAACCCCGTTTATGATTGACAAGATGACCGCCTCCAGCAGGAATCGAACCTGGGATCGCTAGGTCAGTAGACCATCGCATAACCCACTGAGCTACCTGGGCTCCCCAAATCAAATGAGGTCATTAGTTAAGAAGACGTTATTTTGAAATTTATTGTACGAAAAAAAAACGTTAATGTGAGGAGCTTTTTCAGTGCAAAAACTCCCATGTAGCACAGCTTAAGTTTATGTTTCCCAGACGAATTTACGACTCCATTATTCTTATGATACGATCTGTATGCTTCGATGAAACGTTACTCTGCCACTCCAAAATAAGCTACACTGTAAAAAATCCGTATGTTTTACTCTGCCACTCCAAAATAAGCTACACTGTAAAAAATCCGTATGTTTTATGGTAAAATTATACCTGGCATCTGGCTGCCAGTTCATTTACCGTTATTTTTACGGGTGTCTGCCTGTTGAACATGTTCGAAAATCACGATGTGATAAGATTGCTAACTGTTCGCACTCGAAAATACCTTTATAGTGTTGAAGGGCTATATGACCAAAACTATATACCTGTCCTACTCTGCCCTATCTGCGTTATAATTCCTGCAAATATTTACGGGTGCCCGTAAAAATAACGAGAAATGGACTGGCGTGTGGTCAAAATTTGACCAATTTCCTGGATTAGTACAAGTTTGTCAAGTTCCTGGACTGTCTAAACATTACTTGGACGGACTCGGTCTAAGCTAGGCCACAAGAAACAGATCCAAATTTTTATACACCCGTTTTTGAAAATCAGACATATTATGTCATCTTGAATATTAAACAACAATATGGAATATTCACTATTATTGTGTATTATCACAAAATAAAGTATTAGGTATCCAAAATGAATTAAGGATATCCAAATATAAAGAATAGGCCTAGTATATACTGTAAAAGGGCATTTCATTTATACATGTATGTCAGAAAGGGAAGTGGCTGCTGACAAACCGTTCTCACCACCGGAGACAACCATCTTATAGAAATTCTGTTATTGGCAAATATTACAACCGGTATACTAGTTTCACGAAACTATTTGTACGGCATAATATATTTAATCTTTTAAGACATAGTGGTGTGTGAAACTTATAATGCTTCATTTGGCCTGCGATGCGCCTATGATACACGTATCCTGCCCTCCCCCCCCCCCCCCCCAACACACACACATCTTACCTTGCGGCCTCCGTGCGGAGGCAGGGGGTGGTCGTGCGGTCTTTGTACAGATTCACGGGCACCTTGGCCAAGAAAAACGATTTTGTTTGGTGAGGAGTTCTGACATATTTAAAAAAAGAAAGATCAGCCCATAGCCTGTAGACATGTAGGTGGCATTGAACGCTCACCGCACGGGCACTGCGCGAAGGTCGAAGGTCGCGCCCTGATCGTGCAGAAAACACAATATTTTAGATGATCATTTGGGGAAAAAATCTACGGCAATCGTAGGCTCTTGGAACAATCGCACGACTCTCTCACAGCTATCGCAAAGTTGCCGCTCGCTCCCCGTGCAGTACCCTTGAAATCGATACTGAGTGCTCATCCCGCGGCAACCCCATGGCGGCCACACCCTGACCGTGCGGCCGCCTTGAGATGGGCCAAACATTTTCCAGATAGGTATATATTGGTCATCTCGAGCAGTTCCTTACATTTTATCAAAGTATGTGCACTTAGTACTGGTTAACCACTTAGGAGGTCTAAGCCTGCCCAGGAATAGTGTGGTTAGGTTAACTGACCGTCCCGACATGACCATAGCTGTTTACCGTGGACGTTAAGCATCAAATCAATCCAATCCAATACATTTTATCAGTTGTCTTCAGACAAATCAAAGAAGAAAATGCCGCTGATACATCCATGAAGCTCAGAGTGGCGTACCTCCGATTGCAGGTCCTACTTGGACCGCTTTCTCTTCCCTCCTTTGGTTTTAGGAGTCATCTCAACTTTACCAACCGACAGCACAAGCATAAATGTGAAGTTGTGCACTTTTGGAACTTGGACGCGGAAAAACGGCACGGCGACCGCACTATCTCCGCATAGACTGTACGGAAACTGCACGGGCTCCGTACGATTTCCGTGTGGAGGCTGCTGAGAATGCACGACAACTGCACTGAAATCGCATGATTTTCTTACAATCTCAACACAGCCTCCGTACGGCATTGGCCCAACTTGTCCCCGATTGCCCATACAAGAAATCGCACGATGCTCATACACAATGTGAACACATACGCCGTAGCCCGTAGCCAACAACAATGCCTAAAAATGTACGGAAAATCGTAGACCCATTTATTGCAAGGCGCCAAATGTGAACTAGGCAAAAGATAAGTTTAGAATGGTGCTGTAAACGAGACGCATTAAGCATGATAATGAGAAAACAATCAGTTAAATATAATTCTTTTTTTTTTTTTTTTTTTTTTTTTTGGTATTATTTCTTTTATCATAAAAGTATACTCAGAAAGTAAAAAGAGATACCCGTTGCTAGCTGTTATCACAAGCCTCAAAGACTTCTGACATCCAGTTATCACCAGCCTCTGGAATACTGACAACAGTTTGCCATAAAAAAAAATAATAATAAAAATAAATAACAAATGAAAACTAGAGGGAGGTATTCGAGAGAATACAGATATCTTCCCATACTCGTTTGAATAATAAAGGTATAGTTTCCCTTAACCCACACTTTTCGTATCAGATGGCTGTCAAAATATTTTAAGTTCGTTGTGCAAGATGTTTGCAGTAACTCACTTTGTATACATACGTTTCTGTTCTGATTAACTTCTCGTAACGACGTTCCCCAAGTGGCTCAGCGTTACGTAACCGTAATATAGTCCTACATGCGTTTAGGACGAGAGTACCATGATTCCCTGCGATATTAAAATTTTAGGCTGTGTATTCAGAATGTGATTTTCAGTCAAGTTTCCGCCTCCAGCCTGCTCTTTCGCACAGGCAGTCTTTGGACGAGGGACCTTGCACCATGCGCAAAGGGACGTAGTTTTAGAGCAAATAGTAACCTGATTTGATTCTTGTCTATGCATAAGCGCTACAGTCCCTTTTTTACGCTCCTCTGTATGCAGCTATATTTGAAATAAATAACGGTCACTTGTAAAATTTAAAGAGTAACTACACTTCAGGAACTGACTGAATCAAGGATCCTTCGCTTTGTGCGAACATGATAGACTCAAACCAGTCTGTGCATCCTCGCAGCCTGTTTCCGCAGAGTGATTTCGTATAGCAATTAGGTTTGATCGGTGTGGCCAAAATCGCAGGCTAATTGTTATTATTTAATCGCATACATTATAACATACGGCCCATTTTCGCTTCACAACTGAGCCGTCTATTTATAGGCGTTTGCAATACGAGTAACCAATTTACTGGCTCCAGGTTTGCGTATAAGCGTTTAATGCGGCGCCGTATCACCCCAGCCCTGTGTTTATTGACGGAACAATAAATCGCTAATTATTCAATTAGAATTTGTAGGCTCAAATATTTCCTTGTCCAGGCCCAGACGAACCCGTTGACTTGCATATTTTGTGGCTAGTTAGAGCAACTCTTCTGATCAAGCTCTTCACCAAAGTGTGTCATTTGGGAGGTTTTACTTTGCCTTGTACACTGCTGCATTCGCTATCGATTTTTCGTCTGCCTGAAACAGGTACTGGCTCTCGTTTCAGCTAAAGCGCTAGCTAACGCGGCTTATATTTCCCGGCTCTGTGTTAATCAAACGGAACAATTAATCGTTAATTGCTCATTTATTATTCAATTAATCAAAAATCGCCTCGTACATTCGCTAGTCCATGCGAAGACGGACAAGCTGATATGCACAATGTATGGGTAGGTATAGCCGTTATTCAGATTTTTGTGGATAAAAAAGCGTCTTATGACAGATTTTGCAAAAGTGAACACAATATATCTTCCCATGCCATAGGCAAGGGAAGATATAATAATAATATCACAATTACGATTTAAAAGCCATGCATCAGTATAAACCAGAACTGTAGAACTGTCATTCTATGAAGGGGTCACCACCAGTTTGGATTCCTGGACAGGCTTAGGCCAAAATTAAAATTATGTTGGTTTGCTGTTTACCGACCGACCCGAGGTTTTCCGTGCGACCCAAATATTTTTTTCGATTTCCAAAAAAAAAAAAAATTTTCCCGACCCGTCCCGGTAAAGTCCGGATTTTAGTCAAGACGTTTCCTATATCCCGGTATTATTTGTTCGTGTCGCTTATTTAACCGCGTGCGCGATCCGAATCAGCTTACCGCTTTAAATTTATTATTTCAACCAATGAGCGTTTCTTTAACAATGATTTGTGTTGTAAAATGGCTTCGGAGGCGAAAATCGCCCGAGTCGAAGCGACTTTCTGCGTGTCTGTCATTGTCAAAAAAGCAGAAAAAAAGTGTACAGTAGTTAAAAACGCATTGAAAAGAATCCCCACATGGTGAATACTGTCCAGTTGGGCCAATGAAGGCCAAAAGCTTGATACCTCAAGGACCCAAAGAATTCAGACACTCAAAAAACTTTGCTGCACTTTTCCCCAAACCTGCCTGTCTGAAAACTTCGGGTCAGTATGGTAATCCCAACAGGGGACAATTTTCACAATTATGAAGTTGAAATTATTGTTCAGAGTGTAATCAGATTAAAGAACAAAATCATGTCAAGATTTATATTTTTTCAGTCCTGTGCTTTAGTGGGAAACACTTATTCTGTGTGATCTTTAATTTCAAATTTATGTAACAAGGCCTGTTAAAATGGTTATAAGATTTCATCATTGCAAACCATACTAACACTAACTTTCTGTGCCTGCCATACATATATATGTATAATATACAAAAAAAAAAAAAAAAAAAAAAGCCTACCGACCGACCCACTTCTACTATTAGAAAAAAAAAATAACAAGAGGGCCATGGTGGCCCTGAATCGCTCACCTGAGCATTAATCAGTTCACTGGCTCTGGTGAAGATTTATAAGAGTTTTTACCATACTAACATTTGACCTAGTTTTTGACCCGACATGACCCAGTTTCAAACTTGGCCTGGATATTGTAAGAATAAACATTCTGACACAGTTTCATTGAGATTGGATCAAAACTGTGCCCTCTGGAGCGTATACAAATTCGTTCTTATATTTGACCTAGTGACCAAGTTTTTGACCCGACACGACCCAGTTTCAAACTTTACCTAGATTTAATTAAGATAAACATTCTGACAGAGTTTCATGAAGATTGGATCCAAACTGTGCCCTCTAGGGTGTACACAAAGTTTTTCTAAGATTTGACCTTGAGCCGACGTGACTCAGTTTCATAGGGGGCTTAGATATATGGACAATAAACATTTTGACATAGTTTCATGAAGATTGGATCAAAACTATGCCTTCTAGTGCTTACACAACTTTTTTCTAAGATTTGACCTAGTGACCTAGTTTTTTACCCGACATGACCTACTTTCAAACTTGGCAGAGTTTATGAAGATAAACATTCTGACAAAGTTTCATAAAGATTAGATCAAAACTGTGTCCTCTAGAGCGTACACAAGGTTTTTCTAAGATTTGACCTAGTGACCTAGTTTTCGACCCGACATGACCCAGTTTCAAACTTTTCCTACATATTATGAGGATAAACATTCTGACAAAGTTTCATGAACTTTGAATCAAAACTGTGCCTTCTAGAGCGCACACAAGTTTTTTCTACGATTTCACCTAGTGACCTAGTTTATGACTCGACATGACCCAGTTTCGAATTTGGCCTAGAGTTTATGGAGATAAACATTCTGACAATGTTTCTTAAAGATTGGATCAAAACTGTGTCCTCTAGAGCGTACACAAGGTTTTTCTATGATTTGACCTAGTGACCTAGTTTTTGACCCAACGTGACCCAGTTTCGAACTTGTTCTAGATACTATGAGGATAAACATTCTGACAAAGTTTCATGAACTTTCAATCAAAACTGTGCCTTCTAGAGCGTACACAAGGTTTTTCTAAGATTTGACCTAGTGACCTTGTTTTTGACCTGACATGACCTACTTTCAAACTTGGCCGAGAGTTTATGGAAGTAAAAATTCTGACAAAGTTTCATAAAGATTAGATCAAAACTGTGTCCTCTAGAGCGTACACAAGGTTTTTCTATGATTTGACCTAGTGACCTAGTTTTTGACCCGACATGACCCAGTTTCAAATTTCTCCTACATATTATGAGGATAAACATTCTGACAAAGTTTCATGAACTTTGGATCAAAACTGTGCCTTCTAGAGCGTACACAAGGCTTTTCTAAGATTTGACCTAGTGACCTAGTTTTTGATGCAACAAGACCCAGTTTCGAACTTAGCCTAGAGTTTATAGAGATAAACATTCTGACAATGTTTCATAAAGATTGGAACAAAACTGTGTCCTCTAGAGCATACACAAGGTTTTTTCTATGATTTGACCTAGTGACCTAGTTTTTGACCCAACGTGACCCAGTTTCAAATGTATCCTAGATATTATAAGGATAAACATTCTGATTAAGTTTCATGAACTTTGGATCAAAACTGTGCCTTCTAGAGCGTACACAAGGTTTTTCTAAGATTTGACCTAGTGACCTAGTTTTTGACCCGACATGACCCATTTTTTAACTTGGCCTAGAGTTTATAAAGACTAAAATTCTGACACAGTTTCATAAAGATTGGATCGAAACTGTGTCCTCTAGAGCGTACACAAGGTTTTTCTATGATTTGACCTAGTGACCTAGTTTTCGACCCGACATGACCCAGTTTCGAACTTGGCATAGATACTATCAGGATAAACATTCTGACAAAGTTTCATGAACTTTGGATGAAAACTGTGCCCTCTAGAGCATACACAAGGTTTTTCTAAGATTTGACCTAGTGACCTAGTTTTTGACCCGACATGATCCAGTTTCGAACTTGGCCTAGATTTTATGGAGATAAACATTCTGACAAAGTTTCATAAAGATTGGAATAAAACTGTGTCCTCTAGAGCATACACAAGGTTTTTCTATGATTTGACCTCGTGACCTAGTTTTAGACCCGACATGACCTACTTTCGAACTTGGCATAGATACTATGAGGATAAACATTCTGACAAAGTTTCATGAACTTTGGATGAAAACTGTGCATTCTAGAGCGTACACAAGGTTTTTCTAAGATTTGACCTAGTGACCTAGTTTATGACCCGACATAACCCAGTTTCGAACTTGGCCTAGATTTTATGGAGATAAACATTCTGACACAGTTTCATAAAGATTGGATCAAAACTGAGTCCTCTAGAGAGTACACAAGGTTTTTCTATGATTTGACCTAGTGACCTAGTTTTCAACCCGACATGACCCAGTTTCGAACTTGTCCTAGATACTATCAGGATAAACATTCTGACAAAGTTTCATGAACTTTGGATGAAAACTGTGCCCTCTACAGCGTACACAAGGTTTTTCTAAGATTTGACCTAGTGACCTAGTTTTTAACCCGACATGACCCAGTTTCGAACTTGGCCTAGATTTTATAAAGACTAACATTCTGACAAAGTTTCATAAAGATTGGATCGAAACTGTGCCCGCTAGAGTGTACACAAGCAAAAGTTGACGGACGGACGGACGTCCGGACACACGTACGACGGACATCACGGTATCCCAAAAGCTCACCCTGAGCACTTCGTGCTCAGGTGAGCTAAAAAGCCTACCGACCGACCCACCTCTAATTTTCTGGGTCGGTAAACAGCAAACCAACAATTTTTTAAGGTTGGCCTTAGACCTTAGTGCACATACTTTCGCCAGTAACTAACAAAAGTCCTTCTTGAATCAGCGGAAGGAGAAACAAAAGTATGTGGCCAGACCGGGTTTCGAACCCTCATAAGTCAGAGGTCCTGGGTTCGAAACCCGGTCCAACCACATACTTTCGTTTCTCCTTCCGCTGATTCAAGAAGGACTTTTGTTAGTTACTGGCGAAAGTATGTGCACTTAGTACTGGTTAACCGCTTAGAAGGTCTAAGCCTGCCCAGGAATAGTGTGGTTAGGTTAACTGACCGTCCCGACATGACCATAGCTGTTTACCGTGGACGTAAAGCAAAAAAGCAATCAATCAATCAATCTCTTGCTGAATTCGACCCTGTATTAAGGGGTTCGATAAGCAGTCAGTTTTAATGTGTCCCCTTAGGCCCTAGCCATTTGAAGGAATTTAGTTTAAACATATTTTATTGCCTCTTAATATGTCAAGCAATTGGGTCGGACCACAAGTTCTTTCAACATTAGTTACGGTCCTCCCTTGAAGGAATGACCCATGAAGGAAATAAATTTTATCACCACCTTCCGTTTCCCCAACTATGCGTTTAGTATTGTATACAAATGACATAAATGTATATTGTCGTTACTTCAAAAAAATGCGATGAACGTGCGGGTACGGAGTCTTAGTTATGGGTTTTATGCTAAAAGCCAGACAATTCAATGAGTAGTAATTTTAATAAGATACCGACAACAAATCTGGTCATGCGCAATGCCATTTGTTTACTTGGACGATAATTTTGGTCACAAACAAAGGGAAAAAGGGCCTTAGATAAATAACAGGTTCATCGAGTTTGTAAAAGATTTGCAGAAAAATCATAATTTTAGTGAACAGTTACTCAGACATTAATCAGATGAGCGTATGTTGTAAGAATAGATATAGATGGTTGCTAACGAGTACTATCGCAAAATCAGGAAAAAGCGAATGCAGTGAATCCGGCCAGAGGTTCTGCTTGTCTGAATACCTTCGGTCGGGTTGCCGGCCTATATTGTAAGTACAGTGATCTTGCTTTGATTCTAAGCATGTTTATTTGATTTTTTTCACTGAGTTGGCGGCAAAGCTTCAGTCTACAGGATCAAAGTTCAACGTGACCAAATGACGTAATATCTATGAAAATCTCGCGACCTAAAGGAAGGTATCGAAAACATATGAGTGGCGATAATGTATGACGTCACGATATATAAACTGACCAGGTAAGCGTAATGATAACCTTTCTGATATATTCCACACTTGACCTCTGACCTTTCTGTCCAGTCCAACAGGAAACTCGGAGCACGCTTATTGTCTTTGAAAAAAGAAAAATGTTTAAGAAAAACGTTCTTTTGGGAGTGTGTCACGCGTTTAATGTGCCCTTTTCTGGCCAGCACCATGCCCTTTTTTCAGGCTAGGGGAAACACAAATTATCACCCACTTATCGTCCTGATATGACTGAAATACTGTTAAAAAAGTCGTTAAATGGCAAGTCATCCATCTATCCATTCGAAACAGTGAAAATTTTGTAAGCTACAACATGGTGGGTGGGGAACGAAAAAACTTCGTGTAGTTTTGAAGCGTGTTTCTGCCTTTCCTGAATGGTGGTTGCGATGCTTTTTCTTAAATTGTCAGGAAAACATATATTGAGGTGTTTTACCTATCTTAACTTGTGAACCTCATTTGTGTCAATGTTAATAATTTTGGAAGCCGCTTTTTAGTTTGGACATGTTCAGACATAAACAAACTTCGAAGGCACCGCGCACGCGCAAGTAACTATTTTCGATTTACCTCCCTTACCGTTTATCGGGTCCTACTAAACACCACACCACAACTGTCCTGTCGACGTTTAACTAAACAATCTGGCTGAAGCTATGGTACATATGGTTCCTTTCTTCAATTTTCATTGCTTGTAGTATATGTAAACGTCCATTTCTTTTGTTGCTACTTATGCTCTTAATTTGTTATTATATTCTTATACCCCGGTTAGGGGTCCTAAATAAAATTTGACTTGACTTTGACTTGATTCAAGAAGCGTGAAGGTTAGTGACTAGTGTATGATACAAGATACAAGATACAAGAAGCATTATTTAGAGTCGACTTTCAAGTGTACAACAGCTCAACATTAGCCAGTAAGGCTATTTTGTTGACAAACAAGATGAAAACTATACAAATAATAAAAACTATATAAAAGATCACAGATAGTATGGTAACAACATCACAAAAGTGTGTTGGTTTCGATGTGTCTCCTTACCAATCTTGGTAAAAATTTACTCCCTTTGACATGCTGGCTCAACAGACCCACAAGGTTGAACCAACATTGAATCACCGTTGATTAAATCATTGATTAAACGCTGTGTTCCCAGTGGGATGTGTCTGGTAGGCTGTCAGCCTCCATAACTCGATTTCCCTCAGATATATAATATATACGATTAAAAGTGATTAAATGCATTCTGATAAGATTGAAAAAAATAAATTATTTATATAGTGCAGGGAATAAGACAGTTCACTGGCTGGATAGTTCACCAATATTGATCTTGGATACAGTTCACTGGGATAACTGAGGATGGATGAAACAGTTCACTGACAAATTAACATAGCCTAAATGCAGACAAATGAGTGTCTTCATTTTTTAAATATAGTCATGTCGTAGATTTAATACTTTGTAGCATGGCTGAAACAATTTCCCTTTAAAGTAGTGGTAAAATGAATCCTTATCTACTGAGATATACAAAGGTGGTGAAGTCAACAGAATTACTGACTAGGTGGAGTCTGAAACTCTACAGTAACCTTCACTTTTGGGAAGTTATCGCGTACAACCTTTCAAAACCAGTATCAAAAAAGCAGAATGGCTTGTTGATGCAGAAGGAGTGTGTGTATCTTTATCTTTTCCCCTATTTTCCATACATTAAATCATAAAATACATGTATTGCTTTTTTGCATCAAAAACTTAAGTCTGTGTGCAAAACAATCGAAACATACTTTTGTGCCAATTACAGAGTCCAAAGCAAAATATTTCATTTCACTGGGTGACATCATTCACATGAGCATAAGATTGGCTATGTGTGGTTTGTCTATCTTTTGATGAAACAGAAAAGTCTATAATTAAAGTTATAACAATGGAGAACTATGTTCAGTCATGTAGCACGTACTATGTTGCAAATTAAATTACTCCCTTTTCAGTCTTTCTGGTGACCCACTGGATATGAAATAGGGCATAGGATAATGGCAAAATTTGTTTGTTTGCATGTTTATTTTATTTTCATTAGTTTGCAATTTATGTTTTTCATTGATGACTATGTGACAGTAGCAGTTTGCAACACAGACTTACAAAAACCTTCGTTTACAATGTTTGGTTCAGCTGCTTTTTAAAAACAACGAAATGATTGCAAACACTCAAACTCTCCTGTCCATTGCCCTCGCAGGTAAGTAGTCCCCGTCCCACTTTTTTCCCGTATCGAGGAACATGAAAACATTCGCGGCTAAGATGAGACACACAAAATTAATATGATCCAGCATGGCAAGCTAATATTATATAAAGTATTTGTAAATGAGACCCTTTGTGAAAATTGATTCATCGCTATTCAGTGCGTTTACAACTTCAGCGGTACGTGTCTCATTTTACTAACTTAGTTTATGTAATAATGTCGCCTGTGCTAACATGATTGTGTAAGTCTTGTTATCACAGGCAGCATGCGTCTCTTGTTTAATTAAGCTCAAACTGAATTCGACACCTGTGTCTTATCTGGCATATGGCGCGATACCTGTAATTACATTATCTGTTATAAGTGTCAGATTAGGTTAATGGACCAATTAGCAATTATCATTACTATTATTACTATTACGATTAATTATTATTTTAGTCAAAGTATCGGAAAAAAGGTAGAAGATCTATCCGACCCGAAAGAAATAAATGCGATATTAAAACTTCATAAACTCAACATCATACACTGGACCCTCTTTACAACAACAGCATTTGTTTTCAAACACATTTCGCTGTTAAACTGAATTTGCTGTTGTTAAGAATACAAAGCGGGTTGACTGTATTATTAACAAGAATATCTTTAACAAATATATCGCCGAAGTAGGTTCTTTAAATACGAAAGTGATACGAGAATGGCTACAAAAAGGCTGTTCTAGGTAAATGTTACACCACTTGGTTACACTCAGTACTCGTGTAATCAGTCCATAAATAAGCCGCGACACAACAAAGCAACAAAGTGGCATATGCGCCCAGCCAAGTTTCAGATCAGCCTGGTCATCCGCTGAGCATGATCAGGGTCTTCACTGTCCGCATGGAGCTAGCTTAGCCCCTTAGCAACATTTGTATGAAATTTATATGAAAATTGCACCAACGCTGTGGCCTGTAGAGGATTTACAAGACTAAATGGTTAATTTTTCAATACAAGGGTAGATAACTCAAAAGCCATTCGGAGAATTTTTCTCAAAACAATAGAGTACCACTTCTAATGGAAGTCTAGCAATTACGCAAGTTTGAAGACAATTGCTTAAACGGCATGGCCTGTAGTGCCTTCACGAGCTGACAGACAGACAGACAGACAACACGCCATGATATTAGCCCTATGCGGCTTAGTAGAGCAAATTAAAATATAGTATGTCAACATTGCTAAGTGAATAAATCTCATTTGTGCCATAACAATATGATATGGCATCTCCCAATGATCCAGTTACCTCCCCTATTAACTTACACCTGTTGAATTGGGGGCTGATAATATAATGTTTTCGTACAGAGTGTGACCGCTCAAAACGATTTCATTAGCGACTACAGGTGACCACATATTAATATCGGGGGTCTGCAAAACGCAGAAAGAAGGGTTACGAATGCTATTGCAGTGCATTTGTAACCAGCCATTTCTGATGCAATCTGGCCTTGGTGAAAATCTCCGTTGATTATATTGAGCACAGTTTTACAGCTGTTATGTCTTTCAGCATAAAGGGGCGGTAAATCGATTCATCAGTCTACCGTAATTAATACTTCTTCACAACAACAATTCTGCGTCGGGGTTTCTGCTTCTTTCGAAACAAACCAATTTGATATGTATGATTGGCAAATGTGCGAAACAAATTAGTTAAAAAAATTCATCTTATATATATCTAAAAGAAAATCATTCCTAAAACTAGTTCACTGACCGTCCCAAGGCGGTACTTTCGTCGCGGTTGCATTTGTTTTATGATCGGTGCTGTTTAATTTATTGTGTTCTCATTTTAACCCTTCTATAATAAAAATAGAAAATAGGTAAATATAGTTGTTAAATATTTTTCGTATAGTTTGCTTAGTCTGTTGTAACCCTTCTGTTGGTCTAAATTATTTAGTTCAATAAAGATAGCTGAGTTGCCACCTATTTGGGAAAGAGCTGCTGACTTGGCTTATCACTTGTAATTTATTGTTTGTTGGGATGTCTTTGTCAATTTTTCCCTTTGATGTTGGGGATAGAGTTTCGGATCTGATTCAGTCAGTTCCTGAAGTGTAGTTATTCTTTAAATTTTAATGATCCAAAGTAAAGGATCCATATCTTATAAAAGTCTGTTATCTAGTTTTTTTATCACAGAAATAGCGTAAACAAATCAAAGTAGTACAAAGTGTAGGAATATGTATCGTAAAACCGCGTGAAGGTTGTATTGAAACAGAACAGAACAGGCCCCGAGGTTATCAAACTTTTTTCATGCTCAATTCAGCTGTGAAATTTTACCTGCTAATAAACAACAAACTACTAATAAGTAAAATTGTTTTCATGCTCAGTTTAGCTGAGTTTGAAATCTCTGCCTATGAATATGAAAATGCCAACATTAGTTGGCATTTTCATATTTATCAGCAAAGAAAATTTCATGCTCAGCTGAGTTGAGCACTAAAAAGTTTTATACCCTCGGGCCAGGTTGTATTCGGTGCGAACAATTGGCACATTAGTTCGCAGCGGCTCGGCCCTAGCTAAATGGTCGGTCCGTTTTAAATCTTTTGCGGTGTTGTGGTTTTGTAGCATACAATTTTCAATTTAAGTCAAATCTTTGCGGTATCATCCTGGTGTGATTTTATAGCATACAATCCTCGAACTTTTTTGTGGTTGCTGTTGTTTTGCTTTGGCTCCTATTTGATTTCGGTGAATAGTGACACCTACAAGTCAGCAATTTAAATCCGAACGCACCTTGTCGTACGGAAGCATTTATCAGCCATAAAATTTATTTTCACGTTCTTTTTTTTTGTACATTTTCTATTCATTAAATCAAATTCTCTCTGAAAGCATATCTTCTGAAGGCTGGTAATATAATATAATGTGGCTGTTTACATGGCACTTTTTCCAGAGATACAACCTGTTTATATTTCTTTCCTTTTTCTGTCTTTTTACCTTTTTCCTCTGTCTTTCTAAATTTTTTATTCTGCCTGTTCTACAATATGAAAATATTTGCTATGCAATGAATTGCATGATCTGTTTTGTTTAAATTGTTTCTCATATTTCACTTTATGTGACCTTGGAGTACAATAAAAAAATTAAATGCAGACCAAATGAAGGCGTTTACACTTTTTATCTCTAGACCAAAAAGTTCGGGGATATAGCGATGAGCTGGCGTCCGTCCGTCCGTCCGTCCATCTGTCCTTCCGTCTGTTCGTAAACATTTTCTTGTCTTCTCCATATCTTGAATACCCTTTGGAATATTTTCATGTTACTTCACAGTT